>CAWUDS030002744.1:232500-235000 GCA_963859935.3 Lathyrus sativus
GTGTATGTGTGTGTGTGTGTGTGTGTGTTTGTCTGTGAGCGTGTGTGTGCGTGTGTGTGTGCGTGCGTGTGTGTGTGTGCGTGCGTGTGTGTCTATGTGCGCACGGGCGTGCTTGTGTGCACACGAGTGCGCGTGTGCGTGATTGTGTATGTGCATGTGTGTGTATGCATGCATGTGTATGGGTGTGTGCCGCGTGTGCGCACGCGTGTGTGTTTGCGTTTGTGTGTGTATGCGTGGGCATGTGTGTGCGCGAGCGGCGTGCGATAGTGCATGCGTGCGTGCGCGCGCGTGCACGTGTTTGTATGTGTGTGTGTGTGTACGTGTGTGTGCGAGTGCGCACGCGCGCGTATGCTGGTGTGTGTGTCTGTGTGTATGTGTGTGTGTGTCTGTGTGTATGTGTGTTTGTCTATGTGTGCGCGTGCGGGTGTTTGTGTGTGTGTGTCTAAGTGCGCCCGCACGCGCTTGTGTGTGTGTGGGTGGGTGTGTCTGCGCATGTGTGTGTATGCATGTGCGTGCGTGCCTGCGTATCTGTGTGTGCGCGCGTACGCACGCGCTCACGCGCACGCTTGTGTGTTTGTACGCGTGTATGTGTGTGTGTGGGTGCGTGCTTGCGTGTGTGTGTGTGTGTGTGTGTGAGTGTGTGTGTGTGTATGTATGTGGGTGTGCGCACACGTGTGTAGGTGTGTGAGTGTGCGCACGCGTGTGTAGGTGTGCTTGTATGCACGCGCGTGTGTGTGCGCATGGGTGTTCGTATGTGTGTGTGTGTGTGCGCACGTACGTGTGTGTGTGTGTGTATGTTTGTGTGTGTATGTGTGTGAAAGTGCGAACACGCGCGCGCGTGTGTGTGTGTATGCGTGTGTGCACGTGTGCGTGTGTCTTTGTGTGTGTGTGTGTGTGTGTGTGTGAAAGAAAGTGTGCGCACGCGTGTGTGCGTGTGTGCCTGCGCGTGTTTGCGTTTGTGTATGAGTGTTTATATGTGTGTGTGTGCGCGCACGCGTGCGTGCCTACGTTTGTGTGTGTGTGTGTGTGTGCAAGCGGCATGTGTTTGTGCATCCCTTCGTGCGTGTGTGTGTGTGTGTGAGTGAGTGTGTTTGTGTGCGCGCGCACGCGCTCGTATGCGAGTGTTTGTGTGCATGCGCGCACGCGTGTGTCTGTGTGTATGTGTGTGTGTTTGAATGTGCGCGCGCATGTGTATGTGTGTGCGTGTGTGTCTAAGTGTGCGTGCACACGTGTGTGTGTGTGTGTGTGTGTGTGGGTGGGTGGGTGTGTGGCATGTGTGTATGTAGGTGGATTTGCACGCGTGCGCGAATATCTTTGTGTGCGTGCACGTGTTTGTGTATGTGTGTGTGTGTGTGTGAGTGTGGGTGAGAGAGAGTGTGTAAGCGAACGCTCATGTGTGTGTGTGTGCGTGCTTGTCCCTCTGTGTGTATATGTGCGCGCACCCGTGTGTGTATGTATGTGTATGCGCGCACGCGTGAGCTTGTGTTCGTGCGTATGTGTGCGCGCAAGTGTGTGTGTGTGTACGCACGTGTGTGTGTGTGTATGTGTCTCTGTGTGTTTGTGTGTGTGTTTGAGAGAGAGAGAGTCTGCGCACGTGTGTGTGTCTGCGTGTGTGTGTATGTGTATGTGCGTGCGTATGTGTCTGTGTGTGTGCGCGCGCGTGCTTTGATGTGTGCACGCACACGCATGTGCCTGTGTGTGCGAGCGCGTGTTTGTGTGTGAGTCAGTGAACGCGCGCACGTGTGTGTGTGTGTGCCTGCGCAGGTACATGTGTGTGTGCGGGTGCGTGCGTGCCTGCGTGTGTGTGTGTGTGTGTGTGTGCTAACGTGTGTGTGTAAGCGCGCACACGTGTGTGTGTGTGTCTGTGCAGGTATGTGTGTGCGCGCGCGTGCTTACATGTTTATGTCTGTGTTTGTGTGCATGCACGAGTGTGTATTAGTGTGTGTGCGTGTGTGTGGGTGGGTGCGTGCGTGAGCGTGTGTGTGTGTGTATGTGTGTGCGCGCACACGCATGTGTGTATTTGCGGAAACAAGCGTTTTTGTGTGCGTGTGTTTGTGTGTGTGTGTGCAGGCACGTTTGTGTGTGCGTGTCTGTGTGGGTGTGTGCGCGCGCATTTTCATAATTGAGAGTGTATGTGTGCGCGCACGTGTGTGTGTGTGTGTGAGTGCGTGCGTGTGCACATGTGTGTGTTTGTGTGTGTGTGTGTTTGTGTGTGTGTGCGTGTGTGTGTGTGTGTGTGCGTGTGTGTGTGTGTCTGTGTGTGCACAGGCGTGTTTGTGTGCACGCGAGTGCGTGTGCGCGTGTGTGTGCATGTGTGTGTGTGTGTGTGCATGCATGCGTGTGTGCGTGTGTGTGTGTGTGCGCAAGTGGTGTGTAGTAGTACATTCGTGCGTGTGTGTGTGTGTGTGAGTGTGTGTGCCTGTGCGTGTCCGTGTGCGCACGCACGCGTGTTTCTGTGTGTAAGTGTGTGTGTGTCTGTGTGTGTCTAAGTGTGCATGCA
>CAWUDS030002744.1:240000-322500 GCA_963859935.3 Lathyrus sativus
GTGTGTGCGTGTTCGTATGTTTGTGTGCGCACGTGTGTGTGTGTATGTATGTCTGTGTCTGTGTGTGTTTGCGTGTGCGTGTGTGTGAGAAAGAGAGAGTTTGCGCACGTGTGTGTGTATGTGTGTGTGTGAGTGTGTGCGCGCACGTGTGTGTGTTTGTGTGTGTGTGCGCGTGCACGTGTGTGTGTATTTGTACGCGCATATGTGTGTGTGTGTGTGCATGTGTGTGCGTGCGCACGTGTGTGTGTGTGTGTGTGTTTGTGTGTGTGTGTGTGAGAGAGAAAGAGTGTGTGCGTGTGTGCACGCGTGTGTGTGTGTGCATTTGTGTGTGTCTGTGTGTGCACGCGCGTGTTTGGACGCACGCGAGTGCTTGTGTGCGTGTGTGCGCATGCGTGTGTCTGTGTGTTTGCTTGGGTGTGTGTGTTTGTGTGTGCGCACGTCTGTGTGCGTGTGTGCACGTGTGTGTGTGTATGTGCACACATGTGCGCACGTGTGTGCGTTCGCACGCATCTTTGTGTGTGTGTGTATGTGTGTGTGTGTGTGGGTATGTGGGTGCGAGCGGTGTGCGTTAGTGCATGTGAGCGTATGTGCGCGCGTGCACGTGTGTGTGAGTGTGTGCGAGTGCGTGTGTGCGAGTGTGCGCTCGCACGCGTATGTCTGTGGATGCATGCACGCGCGTTTGTGCGTCTTTGTCTGCGCAGGTGCGTGTGTATGTGTGTGCGCGCGTGCGTGCCTGCTTGCCTGCATGTGTGTGTGTGTGTGTGTGCGTACGTGTGTGTTTGTGTGTGTGCGCGCACGCGTGTTTGTATGCACGCGAGTGCGTCTTTGCGTGTGTGTGTGTGTGTCTGTGTGCGAGTGCGTGTGTGTGTGTGTGTGTCTGTGTGCGTGTGCGAGCATGTGGGCACGTGTGTTTGTGTGTACGTGCGCACGCGTGTGCGCACGTGTGTGTGTACTTGTGTTTGTGTGTGTGCACATGTGTGTGTGCGTGCGTGTGTGTATGTCTGTCCGAGCGGTGCGCGTTACTGCTTGCGTGTGTGCGTGTGTGTGAGTGTGTGCATGCGCACGTGTGTGTGTGTGTGTGTGTGTGTGCGCACGCGTGTGTTTGTATGCGCACGCACGCATGTTTGTGCGTGTGTGTGTATGTGTGCGCATGTGTGTGTGCATGCCTCCTTATGTGTGTGTGTGTATGTGTGTGCATGCGTGTGTCTGAGTGTTTACACGTGCGCGTGTGTGCGCGCGTACGTGCGTGCGTGCATGTGTGTGGTGGATGCGCGCGCATGCGTGTATGTGTGTGTAGGTGCGTTTGCACGCGCGCGCGCGTATCTGTGTGTGTGCGTGCACGTTTTTGTGTATGTGTGTGCATATGTGAGTGTTTGTGAGATAGAGTGTATGACAACACGCGCGTGTGTGCGTGTGTGCGTGTGTGAGTGTGTGCGTGTGTGTATGAGTATTTATATGTGTGTGCACGCGTATGTGTGTGCGTGTGTGTGTGTGTGTGTGTGTGTGCGAGCGACGTACTTTAGTGCATCCGTGCGTGCGTGCATGTGTGTGTGTGTGAGTGTGAGCGTATGCGCGTGTGCGTGGGCGTGAGCACGCGCGCGTATGCGAGTGTTTCTTTGCATGCGCGCACGCGTGTGTCTGTGTGTATGTGTGTGTGTTTGTTTGTGTGTGCGCGCGCATGTATTTGTGCGTGCGTGTGTGTCTACGTGTGTGTGTGTGTGTGGGTGCGTGCACATGCGTGTGTGTGCGCACACGTGTTTGTGTATGTGTGTGAGTGTGTGAGTGTGGGTAAGAGAGAGTGTGTGAGCGCACGCGCGTACGCATGTGTGTGTGTGTATGCGTGCAAGTGTGTTTGTATGCGCGCGCGTGTGTTTGTGTGTCTATGCGTGTGTGTGCGTGCGTGTCCGTGTGTGTATGTGCGCGCACGCGTGTGTATGTATTTGTATGAGCGCACGCGTGAGCTTGTGTTCGTGTGTATGTGTGTATATGTGTGCGCGCACGTGTATTTGTGTGTGTGTGCGTCTATGTGCGCGCGCGCACGTGTATTTGTGTGTGTGTGTGTGAGAGAGAGAGAGAGAGTATGCGCACACGTGTGTGTGTGTGTGCGCGCCAGTGTTGATGTGTGCTCGCACACGCATGTGCCTGTGTGTGCAAGCGTGTGTTTGTGTGTGTGTGTGTGTCTATGTGCGCGCGCACGCGCGTGTGTGTGTATATGTGTCTGCGCAGGTGCGTGTATGAATGTGTGCGCGTGCGTGCGTGTGTGCTTGCGTGTGTATGTGTGCGTAAGCGCGCACGCGCGCGTGTGTGTGTCCGCGTAGATGTGTGTGCGCGTGCATGTTTATGTGTGTGATTGTATGCACGCACACGTGTGTCTTTGTGTGTGTGGGTGTGCGCGCGCGCATTTTCGTATTTGTGAGTGCATGTGTGCACGCACGTGTGTGTGTGTGTGCGTGTGTGTGCTTGCGCACGTGTGTGTTTGTGTGTGTGTGTGTGTCTGTGTGTGCACGGGCGTGTCTGTGTGCACGCGAGTGCGTGTGTGCGTGCGTGTGTGTGTGTTTGTGTGTGTATGGGCGCACGTGTGCGCATGCGTGTGTGTGTTCGTGTGTGTATGAGTGTGTGTGTGTGTGTGTGTGTGTGTTCGTATGTGTGTGTGAGAGAGAGAGAGAGAGAGCGGTGTGCGTTAGTGCATTCGTGCGTGTGTGTGTGTGTGTGTGAGTGTGTGCGCGTGTGCGTGCCTGCGTGCTCGCGCGCGTATGCGATTTTGTGTGTGCATGCTCGCACGCGTGTGTCTGTGTGTTTGCGTGTGCACGCGCGTGTGTTTGTGTGTGTGTGTGTGTGTGTCTAAGTGTGCATGCACATGTGTGTGTGTGTTTCTGCGCAGGTGTGTGTGTGTTTGTGTGTGCACGTGCGTGCGTGCCTGCGTGCCTGCGTGTTTGTGTGTGTGCGTACGTGTGTGTGTCTGTGTGTGCACGCGTGTGTTTGTGCGCACGCGAGTTTGTGTGTGTGTGTGTGTGTGTGCGTGTGTATGTGTGTGTGTGTATATGCACACACGTGTGTGTCTGTGTGTGTGCGCACGTGTGTGTGTACGCACGCGTCTCGGTGTGTGTGTGTATGTGTGTGCGAGCGGCGTGCGCTTGTGCATGCGTGCTTGCGTGTGTGTATGCGGGTGCGCGCATGCACACATTTTTGTGTGTGTGGGTGCGAGCGCGCCCGTGCCCGCCTGTTTGTGTGTGTGGTCGCGCGCAGGCATGTGTGTGTGTCTGTGTGTGCGCGCGTATGTGTTTGTGCGAGCGGCGTACTTTAGTGCATCCGTGCGTGCGTGCATGTGTGTGTGTGTGTGTGTGAGTGAGTGTATGCGCGTGTGCGTGAGCGTGAGCACGCGCGCATATGCGAGTGTTTCTTTGCATGCGCGCACGCGTGTGTCTGTGTGTATGTGTGTGTGTTTGTTTGTGTGTGTGCGCGCATGTATTTGTGTGTGCGTGTGTCTACGTGTGTGTGTGTGTGGCTGCGTGCACATGTGTGTGTGTGTGCGCACACGTGTTTGTGTATGTGTGTGCGTGTGTGAGTGTGGGTGAGAGAGAGTGTGTGAGCGCACGCGCGTGCGCATGTGTGTGTGTGTATGCGTGCAAGTGTGTTTGTATGCGCGCGCGTGTGTTTGTGTGTCTATGCGTGTGTGTGCGTGCATGTCCGTGTGTGTATGTGCGCGCACGCGTGTGTATGTATTTGTATGCGCGCACGCGTGAGCTTGTGTTCGTGTGTATGTGTGTGTATGTGTGCGCGCACGTGTATTTGTGTGTGTGCGCGCGCACGTGTGTGTGTGTATCTCTGTATGTTTGTGTTTGTGTGTGTGTGTGTGAGAGAGTATGCGCACGCGGGTGTGTGCGTGCGCGCCAGTGTTGATGTGTGCTCGCACACGCATGTGCCTGTGTGTGCAAGCGTGTGTTTGTGTGTGCGTGTGTGTCTATGTGCGCGCGCACGCGCGTGTGTGTGTGTATATGTGTCTGCGCAGGTGCGTGTGTGAATGTGTGCGCGTGCGTGCGTGTGTGCTTGCGTGTGTATGTGTGTGTAAGCGCGCACGCGCGCGTGTGTCTGTCTGCGTAGATGTGTGTGCGCGTGCATGTTTATGTGTGTGATTGTATGCACGCACACGTATGTCTTTGTGTGTGTGCGTGTGTGTGGGTGCTTGCTTGTGTGCGTGAGTGCGTGTGTGTGTGTATGTGTCTGTGTACACGCACGCGTGTGTTTGTTTGCACGCACCAGCGTTTTTGTGTGTGTGTGTTTGTGTGTTTGTGTATGCGTGTGTGTGTGAGTGTGTGCGCGCGCATTTTCGTATTTGTGAGCGCATGTGTGCGCGCACGTGTGTGTGTGTGTGTGTGCGTGTGTGTGCGCGCACGTGTGTGTGTGTGTGTGTGTTTGTGTGTGTGTGTGTGCGTGTGTGTGCGTGTGTGTGTGTGTGTCTGTGTGTGCACGGGCGTGTCTGTGTGCACGCGAGTGCGTGTGTGCGTGCGTGTGTGTGTGTTTGTGTGTGTATGGGTGCACGTGTGCGCATGCGTGTGTGCGTTCGTGTGTGTGTGTGTGTGTGTCTGTGTGTGTGCATGCGTGTGTGTGTGTGAGAGAGAGAAAGAGAGCGGTGTGCGTTAGTGCATTCGTGCGTGCGTTTGTGTGTGTGTGTGTGTGAGTGTGTGCGCGTGTGCGTGCCTGTGTGCTCGCGCGCGTATGCGGTTGTGTATGTGCATGCGCGCACGCGTGTGTCTGTGTGCTTGTGTGTGCACGCGCGTGTGTTTGGGTGTGTGTGTGTGTGTGTCTAAGTGTGCATGCACATGTGTGTGTGTGTGTGTTTCTGCGCAGGTGTGTGTGTGTGTGTGTGTGTTTCTGCGCAGGTGTGTGTGTGTGTGTGTGCACGTGCGTGCGTGCCTGCGTGTTTGTGTGTGTGCGTACGTGTGTGTGTCTGTGTGTGCACGCGTGTGTTTGTACGCACGCGAGTTTGTGTGCGTGTGTGCGTGTGCGTGTGCGCGTGTGTATGTGTCTGTGTGTGTATATGCGCACACGTGTGTGTCTGTGTGTGTGCGCACGTGTGTGTGTACGTACGCGTCTGTGTGTGTGTGTGTGTGTATGTGTGTATGTGTGTACGAGCGGCGTGCTCTTGTGCATGCGTGCGTGCGTGTGTGTGTGTGCGGGTGCGCGCATGCACACGTTTTTGTGTGTGTGGGTGCGAGCGCGCCCGTGCCCGCCTGTTTGTGTGTGTGGTCGCGCGCAGGCATGTGTGTGTGTCTGTGTGTGCGCGCATGTGTGTTTGTGTGTGTGTCTGTGTGTGTGCGCACGCGTGTGTTTTGGTGTGTCTGCACAGGTGCGTGTATGTGTGTGCGTGTGTGTGCCTGCGTGTGTGTGTGCGTGCGCGCACACGCGTGTGTTTGTGTGTGTCTGCGCAGATGTGTGTGTGTGTGTGTGTGTGCATGCGTGCGTGAGTGCGTGTGTGTGTATGTGTGTGTGTGTGTGTTTTCACGCACGCGCGTGTTTGTGTGTATGGGCGTGTGTGTGTGTGTGTGCACGCACGTTTGTGTATGCGTGTGCGTGTGTATGTGTATGTGTGTGTGTGTGTGTGTGTATATGCGTGTGCGTGTGTGTGAATGTTCGCGCACGCGTCTGTGTCTGGGTGAGCCCGCACGTGTGTTCGTGTTTGTGAGTGTATGTGTGCACGCACGCGCGTGTGTGTGCGTGTATGTGTGTGCGTGTGTTTTTGTGTGAGCGTGTGTGTGCGTGTGGATGCATGTGTGTGCGTGTGTATGCGTGTGTGTGTGTGTGTGTCAGTGTGTGCACGAGCGTGTTTGTGTTCACGCGAGTGCGTGTGTGCGTGTTTGTGTGTGTGCCTGTGTGTGTTTGCATGTGCGCACACGTGTGCGTGGCTGTGTGTGCACGCGAGTGTGCTTATTCCTGTGTATGTGTGTGTGTGCTTGCGTGTGTGTATGTGCACACGTGTGTGTGTGTGCACGTGTGTGAGCACGTGTGTGTGTGTGTGTGCGCACGCGTCTGTGTGTGTGTGTGTCTGTGTGTGTTTATGTGTGTGTGTGTGTATGTGTGTGCGGGTGTGCGCGTGCACGCGTGTTTGTGTGTACGAGTGTTGTGTCTGTGTTTGTGTGTGTCTGTGTGTGCGCGCGTGTGTGTTTGTGTGTGTGTCTGTGTGTGCGCGCACGCGTGTTTGTGTGTCTGGGGTGTGCGCGCACACGCATGTGCCTGTGTGTTCGAGCGTGTGTTTGTGTGTGTGCGCACGCGTGCGTGTGGGTGTGTCTGCACAGGTGCGTGTACGTGTGTGCGCGTGCATGCGTGCGTGCGTGTGTGTGTGTGTGCGTGTGCACGCACACACGCGTGTGTTTGTGGGTGTATGTATGTGTGCGCGCGCACGTGTATGTCTGTTTACACGCACGCGCGTGTTTGTGTGAGTGTGTGCACGTGTGTGTGTTTGTGTGTGCACGCACGTTTGTGTATGCATGTGTGTATATGTGTCTGTGCGTGTGTGTATGTGCGTGTGCGTGTGTGTATGTGGGTGAGCCCGCGCGCGTGTTCGTTTTTGTGAGTGTGTGTCTGAGTGTGTGTGTGTGTGTTTGTGTGTGAGCGTGTGTATGTGTATGTGTGTGTACGTGCGTGTGTGTATGTGCGTGTGCGTGTGAGTGAAAGTGCACGCACGCGTGTGTGTATGTGGGTGAGCCCGCGCGCGTGTTCGTTTTTGTGAGTGTGTGTTTGTGTGTGAGCGTGTGTATGCGTATGTGTGTGTGTGCGTGTGTGTATGCGTGTGTGTGTGTGTGTGTCTGTGTGTGTACGAGCGTCTTTGTGTGCACGCGAGTTCGTGTGTGCGTGTTTGTGTGTGTGTGTCTGTGTGTCTGCATGCGTGAGTGCGTGTGCGTGGGTGTGTGTCGCGTGTGCGCACGCGTGTATGTTTGAGTGTGTGTGTATGTGCATGTGTGTGTGTCTGTGTGTGTGTTTGTGTGCGAGCGGCGTGAGATAGTGCGTGTGTGCGTGCGTGTGTGTGTGTGTATGGGCGTGCGTGCTCGCGCGAATGCGAGTGTGTGTGTGTGTGTGTCTGTGTGTATGTGTGTATGTTGGTGTATGTCTGCGCAGGTGTGTGTGTGTGTGTGCACGTGTGTGTTTGTGTGTGTGCATATGTATGTGTGTCTGTGTGTGAACGTGCGTGTATGTGTGCATGCGAGTGTGTGTGTGCGTGTGTATGTGAGTGCCTGCACGCGTGCGTGTGTGTGTGTGTGGGTGTGTGTGCGCGCATGTGTGCGGGTGTGTGTGCACGTGTGTGCGCACGTGTGTGTGTGTGCACGCGTCTATGTGTGTGTGTGTGTGTTTATGCGTGTGTGTGTGTGTGTGCGAGCGGCATGCATTAGTGCATGCGTGTGTGCGTGTATGTTAACGGGTGAGCGCGTGCACGCGTGTTGATGTGTGGTTCTGTGTGCGCGCCCGTGTGTTTGTGTGTGTGTGCACGCACACGCATGTGTCTGTGTGTGTGTGCGTGTGTGTGTTTGTGTGTGTGTCTGTGTATGTGCGTACGCGTGTGTGTGGGTGTGTCTGCACAGGTGCGTGTATGTGTGTGCGCGTACGTGCGTGCGTGTGCACGTTTGTGTGTGTGTGTGCACGTGTTTGTGTGCGTGTGCGTGTGTGTACGCACGTTTGTGTATGCGCGTGTGTGTATGTGTCTGTGCGTGTGTGTATGTGCCCGTGCGTGTGTGTGAAGGTGCGCGCACGCGTCTGTGTGTGGGTGAGCCCGCACGCATTTTCGTGTTTGTGAGTGTATGTGTGCATGCACGTGTGTGTGTATGTGTGTGCGCGCGCGTGTATGTCTGTGTTTGTGTGTGAGTGTGTGTTTGCGTGTGTGTGTGTGTGTGTGCG
Source organism: Lathyrus sativus (assembly GCA_963859935.3). NCBI lineage: Eukaryota > Viridiplantae > Streptophyta > Magnoliopsida > Fabales > Fabaceae > Lathyrus > Lathyrus sativus. The sequence continues at coordinate 247,888 of CAWUDS030002744.1, forward strand.
TGCTTGTGTGTTTCTGTGTGTGTCTGTGTGTGCACGAGCGTGTTTGTGTGCACACGAGTGCGTGTGTGCGTGTTTATGTGTTTGCGTGTGCACACACGCGTGCGTGTCTGGGTGTGCATGCGCGTGTTTGTGCGGACGCGAGTGTGTGTGTGCATATGTGTGTGTATGCGTGTGTATGTGGGTGCGTGCGTGTGTGCGTGTGTGTGTGTGTATGTGCGCACATGTGTGTGTGTGTGCGTACGCGTCTGTGTGTGTATGTGTGTTTGTATGTTTATGCGTGTGTGTGTGCCAGCGGCGTGCATTAATACATGCGTGCATGCGTGTGTGCGCGGGTGTGTGCGAGCACGCATTTTTGTGCGTGTGGGTGCGCGCGTGCCCGCGTGTTTGAGTGTGTGTGTGTGCGTACGCATGTGTCTGTGTGAGTGTGTGTGACTGTGTGTGTGCGCGTGTGTGTTTGTGTGTGTGTCTGTGTGTGCGCGCACGCGTGTGTGTGGGTGTGTCTGCACAGGTGCGTGTATGTGTGTGCGCGTGCGTGCCTGTGTGTGCCTCTGTGTTAGTATGCGTGCGCATGTGTGAGTGTGTGTGTGTGCACGAGTGTGTGTGCCTCTGTGTGTGTATGTGTGCGCGCGCGTTTGTGTATGTGTGAGTGTGTGTGAGAGAGAGAGTGTGTGAGCGCACGCATGTGTTTGTGTGTGTGTGTGTGTGCGTGCGTGTCCGTATGTGTATGTGTGTCTGCGCATGTGGGTGCGTGCGTGTCCGTGTGTGTATGTTTGTGCGCACACGCGCGTGTGTGCGTGTGTGCGCGCACGCGTGCGCTCGTGTTTGTGTGTATGTGTGTGTATGTGTGCGCGCACGTGTGTGTGTGTGTGTATGTTTATGTGTGTGTGTGTGTGTGTGTGTGTTTGTGTGTGTGTGTGTGAGAGAGAGAGAGTGTGTGTGCGCACGCGAGTGTATATGGGTGTGTGCGCGCGTGTGTATGTGTGTGTGTGTGTGTGTGCGTGTGTGTGTTTGTGTGTGTGTGTCTGCGTGTGCGCGCACGCGCGTGTGTGTGTGTGTTTGCGTAGGTGCGTGTGTGTGTTAGTGTGCGCGTGCGTGCCTGCGTGTGTGTATGTGTGTGCGCGCACGTGTGTGTGCGCATGCACGCACGCGCGCGTGTTTGTGTTTGTCTGTGCAGGTGTGTGTGTGTGTGCGCGTGCGGGCCTGCCTGCGTGTGTGTTTATGTGTGTGTGTGTGTGTGGGTGCGCACACACGCATGTGTGTGTGGGTGCGCAAACACGCACGCGCGCGTGTGTGTGTGTGTATGTGTGCGTGTGTGTGCGTGTGTATGTTTGTTTTTGCGTGCACGCGCGTGTGTTTGTGTGTTTGCGCGCACGCGCGTGTTTGTGTTTGTGCACGCGCATTTATGTACGCGTTTTCATATTTGTGAGTGAATATGTGCGCGCACGTGTGTGTGTGTGTGGGGGGGGGGTTGTGTGTGTGCATGGGCGTGTTTGTGTGTACGTGAGCGTGTGGTGCGTGTGTGTGTGTGGGCGTGTGCGTGAGTGTGTATCTGTGTGCGCGCGTGCACGCATGTGTGTGTGTGTGTGTGTGTGCTTATGTGTATGAGTATGTATGTATGTGTGTGCACGCGTGTGTGTATGTGTGTGCGTGCAAGCGGCGTGCGTTACAACATTCGTGCGTGCGTCCGTGTGTGTGTGCGTATGAGTGTGTGCGCGTCTGCATGTGTGTGTGCATGTGAGCACGCGTGCGTACGCGAGTTTGTGTGCGCGTGTGTGTTTGTTTGTGTGTGTGTGTGTGTCTAAGTGTGTGTGTGTGTGTGTGTATGTGTGTGTGCACGTGCGTGCGTGCCTGCGTGTTTGTGTGTGTGCGTGTGTGTGTGTCTGTGTCTGTGTGTGTACGCGCGTGTTTGTGTGCACGTGAGTGCGTGTGTGTGTGCATGTGTATTTGTGTGCGTGTGTGCGCGCGTGCGTGTCTGTGTGTGAGCGCACATGTGTGTCTGTATGCGTGCGCGTATCCCCACGTGTGTGTGTGCACACGTGTCTGTGTGTGTGTGCCTCTGTGTGTGTATGTGTGTGTGTGTGCCTCTCTGTGTGTGTATGTGTGTGTGTGTGTGCACGTGTGTGTGTATGTGTGTATGTGTGTGTGTGTGCACGTGTGTGTGTGTGTATGTGTGTGTGTGTGTGTGCGTACGCATGTGTGTGTCTGCGCGCACGCGCGTATTTATTTGTGTGTGGTCGTGTGTGTGCACAGCCATTTGTGTATGCGTGTGTGCGTGTGTGTGTCTGTGTGTCTGTGTGTGTATGTACGTGCATGTGCGTGTGTGTATGTTTATATGCGCGCACGCATGTGTGTGTGGGTCTGAGTTTGTGCGTGTGTGTGAGTGTGTGCGCGTGTGCGTGCGTGCATGTGTGTGTGTGAGTGTGTGCGCGTGTGCGTGTATGTGTGCGCGCGTATGCGTATGAGTGTGTGCATGCGCGCACGCGTGTGTCTGTGTGTATGTGTGTGTGTCTATGTGCGCGCGCGTGTTTGTGTGTGTGTGTGTGTGTGTCTGCGCAGGTGTGTGTGTGTGTGCACGTGCGTGGGTGCCTGCGTGCCTGCGTGTTTGTGTGTGTGTGTGTTTGTGTGTGTCTCTGCGTGCACAGGCGCATGCGTGCGTGCATGTGTGTGTGTGTGTGTGTGCGCACATGTGTGTGCACGCACGCGTCTGTGTGTGTGTGTATATGTGTGTGTGTATGCGTGTGTGTGTGTGCGTGTGCACGTGTGTGTGTGTGTGCGCGCGCGTGTGTGTGTGTGTGTATGTGTGTGCGAGCAGCGTGCGTTAGTGCATGCGTGCGCGCATGTGTCTGTGTGGGTGCGTGTGCGCATGCGTGTTTATATGAGCGGGTGCACGGGCGCACGCGTGTTTGTGTGTGTGTGTCTATGTATGTGCGCGCTTGTGTTTGTGTGTGTGTCTGTGTGTATGCGTGCACGCGCGTGTTTGTGTGCACGTGTTTGTGTGTGTGTGCGTGTTTGTGTGTGCACGCACGTTTGTGTATGCGTGTGTGTATGTGAGTGTACGCGTGTGTGCGCGTGTGTGTGTGTGTTTGTGTGTGCGTGCTTGTGTGTGTGTGTGCATGAACGTGTTTGTATGCACGCGAGTGCGTGTGTGCGTGTTTATGTGTATGTCTGTGTGTGTTTGCGTGTGCGCACACGTGTGCGTGTCAGTGTGTGCACGCGTGTGTTTGTGCGCACGCGAGTGTATGTGTGTGTGTGTGTGTGTGGGTATATATGCGCGTGCGTGCGTGCTTGTGTGTGTATGTGTGCACATGTGTGTGTGTGCACGTGTGTGCGCATGCGTGTGTGTGTTTGTGTGTGCGTGTGTGTGTTTATGCGTGCGCGTGTGTGTGTATGTGTATGTGAGCGGCGTGCGTTAGTGCATGCGTGTGTGCATGTGTGTGCGGGTGCGTGCGAGCACACGTGTTTGTGCGTGTGGGTGCGCGCGTGCCCGCACCCGCGTGTTTGCGTGTGTGGGTGCGCGCATACGCATGTTTCTGTGTGTGCGCGCGTGTATGTTTATGTGTGTGTCTGTTTGTGCGCGCATGCTTGTTTGTGCGTCTGGTGTGTACGCGCACACGCATGTTCCTGTGTGTGCGAGCGTGTGTTTGTGTTTTTGTTTGTGTGTGCGCTCACGCGTGTGTGTGGGTGTGTCTGCACAGGTGCGTGTATGTGTGCGCGCGTGCGTGCCAGCCTACGTGCGTGTGTGTGTGTATATGCGCGCGCACACGCGTGTGTTTGTGTGTGTCTGTGCAGATGTGCGTGTGTGCGTGGGTGCGTGCGTGAGTGTGTGTGTGTGTATGTGTGTGTGTGCTTGCACGTACGCGCGTGTTTGTGTGCGCGTGTTTGTGTGTGTGTGTGTGGGTGTGTATGTGCACGCACGTTTGTGTATGCGTGTGTGTGTGTGTGTATGTGTCTGTGCGTATGTGTATGTGCGTGTGCGTGTGTGTGAATATGTGCGCATGCGTGTGAGTGTGGGTGAGCTCGCGCGCATGTTCGTATTTGTGAGTGTATGTGTGCACGCACGTGTGTGTGTGTGTGTGTGTGTGTGTGTGTGTGTGTGTGTGTGTTTTTGTGTGTGAGCGTGTGTGTGCGTGTGTGTGTGCATGTGTGTGCGTGTGTGTGTGTGTGCACGAGCATGTTTGTGTGCAGGCGAGTGTGTGTGCGTGATTGCGTATGCATGCCTGGGTGTGCGTGTGCGTGCGTGTGTGCCGCGTGTGCGCACGTGTGTGTGTGTTTGCGTGTGGGTGTGTATGCGTGTGTGTGAGTGTGCACGTGTGTGTGTGTGTGTCTGTGTGTATGTGCGAGCGGCGTGCGATAGTGCATGGGTGCGTGCGCATGTGTGTGTGTGTGGGCGTGTGTGCGAGCGCATGCGCACGTATGTGAGTGTGTGTGTCTTTGTGTATGTGTGTGTGTTTGCGTGTCTGTGTGTGTGTTTATGTGTGAGTGCGCATGTGTTTGTGTGTGTGTGTCTAAGTGCGCACGCACACGTGTGTGTGTGTGTGTGTATGTGTGTCTGCGCATGTGTGTGTATGCACGTGCGTGCGTGTTTGTGTTTGTGCGCGTATGTGTGTGTGTGCGTGCGTGATTGCGTGTATGCGTGAGTGTGTGTGTGTGTGCGCGCGCACACACGTGTGTCCATTAACGTGTGCGTGTGTGTTTGTGTGTGTGTGTGCGTGTGCGCGCGCACGTGCGTGTGTGTGTGTGTGCGTGTGAGTTTGCACACCCGTGTGTATGTGTGTGTACGCGCGCGTGTTCGTATGTATGTGCGCGCACGTGTGTTTGTGTGTGTGTGTGTGAGAGAGTGTGAGCACGCGTGTGTGTGTGTGTGTGTGCGTGCACGTGTACATGTGTGTGTGTGTCTGCGTGTGCGTGCGTGTGTGTGTGTGTGTGAGAAAGAGAGAGTTGGCGCACGCGTGTGTGTGTACGTGAGCGCGCGCACGCGTGTTCTTGTGTGTGTGTGTGTGTATTTATGTGCATGTGTGTGTGCGTGCACGTGTGTGTGTGTGTGTTTGTGTGTGTGTGTGTGTGTGTGAGAGAGAGAGAGAGAGTGTGTGTGCACGTGTGTGTGTGTGTGTGTGTGCATGTGTATGTGTGTGTGTGTGTGTGTGTCTGTGTGTGCACGCGAGTGCGTGTGTGTGCGTGCGTGTGTGTTTGTGTGTGCGTGCTTGCGTGTGTGTGTGTGTGTGCGCGTGTGTGTGTTTGCATACCTGTGTGTGAGTATGTGTGCGCGTGCGTGCACGTGTGTGTGTTCGCACGCATCTGTGTGTGTGTGTGTGTGTGTGTGTATGTATGCATGTGTGCGTGTGTGTGTGTGTGTGGGTATGTGTGTGCGAGCGGCGTGCGTTAGTGCATGTGTGTGTGTGTGTGCGAGTCCGTATTTTGGTGTGTGCGCGCGCACGCGTGTGTCTGTGAGTGCGCGCGTGTGTGTTTGTGTGTATCTCTGTGTGTGCACGTACGCGCGCGTGTGTGTCTGTGTCTGCCGAAGTGCGTGTGCGTGTGCGCGCGCGTGTCTGGGTGCGTGCCTGCGTGTGTGTGTGTGTGTGTGTGTGCGCACATGTGTTTTGTGTGTGCGCGCACGCGTATTTGTGTGCACGTGAGTGTGTGTGTGTGTGAGCGAGTGTGTGCGTGCGTGTGTGTGTGCGTGCGAGCGTGTGTGCACGTGAATGTGTGCGCACGCATGTGTGTGTGTGTGCGTGTGTGTGTGTGTGCAAGCGGCATGCGTTTAGCATGCATGCGTGTGTGTGTGTGTGAGTGTGTGTGTGCATGTGTGTGTGTGTGTGTGTTTGTGTGTGTGTGCACGCGTGTTTGTGTGTGTGTCTGTGTGTGCGCGCACGCATGTGTGTTTGTGTGTGTCTGCGCAAGTGCGTGTGTGTGTGTGTGTGTACGCATGCGTGCATGCGTGCCTGCTTATATTTGTGTATGTGTGTGCGCACGTGTGTCTGAGTGTTTACACGCGCACGTGTGTGTACCTGTGAGTGTATGCGTGCGTGTGTGTGTGTGTGTGCGTGCGTGCATGTATGTGGTGGATGCGTGCGCATGTGTGTGTAGGTGCGTTTGCACGCGTGCGCGGGTATTTGTGTGTATGCGCGCACGCTTTTGTGTATGTGTGTGCGTGTGTGAGTGTGTGTGAGAGAGAGTGTATGAGCGCACGCGCATATGTATGTGTGTGCGCGTATGTGTGCGTGTGCAAGTGTGTGCACGCGCGGTTGTGTGTGTATGTGTGTCTGCATGGTTGTGTGCATGCGTGTCCGTGTGTGTGTGTGTGTATGTGCGGACACACGTGTGTGTGTGTGTATGCGCATGTGTGTGTGTGTGTGTGAGACAGAGAGAGAGTGTGTGCGCGTACGCGTGTGTGTGCGTGTGTGTGTGTATGTGCGTGCGCGTGTGTATGTGTCTGTGTGTGCGTGCGTTGGTGTGTGTGCGCGCACGCATGTGAGTGTGTCTGCGCAAGTGCGTGTGTGTGTTAGTGTCCGTGTGCGTGCGTGTGTTCCTGCGTGTGTGTATGTGTGTGCGCGCACGTGTGTGTGTGTCTGCGCAGGTGTGTGTGTGTGTGTGTGTGTATGCATGCGTGCATGTTTAAGTGTGTGCGTGTGGGTGCGCACACGCGTGTGAGTGTGTGTATGTGTGTGTGTGTGTGTGTGCGTTTGTATGTCTATTTTTGCGCGCAGGCGCGTTTTTGTGTGTGCGTGTTTGTGTGTGTTTGTGTGCACGCGCGTTTATGTATGCGTGTGTGAGGGTGTGCGCGCGTGTTTTCGCATTTGTGAGTGAATGTATGCGCACACCGGCGTCTGTGTGTGTGCACGCACACACGTGTTTGTGTGTGTGAGTGTGTGTGCGCACGCATGTGTCTGTGTGTGTGTGTCTGTGATTGCGCGCACGCGTGTGTGTGGGTGTGTTTGCACAGGTGCGTGTATGTGTGTGCGCGTGCGTGCCTACGTGTGTGTGTGTGTGTTCGCACGCGCACACGCGTGTGTTTTTGTGTGTCTGTGCAGGTCTGTGTGTGTGTGTGTGTGCGTGCGTGCGTGTGTGTGTATGTGTGTGTGTTTGCATGCACACGCGTGCTTGTGTGCGCGTGTTTGTGTGTGTGTGCGTGTGTGTGTGCACGCATGTTTGTGTATGCGTGTGTATGTATGTGTCTGTGCGTGTGTGAATGTGCGTGCACGCGTCTGTGTGTGGGTGAGCCCGCACACGTGTTCGTATTTGTGAGTGTATGTGTGCATGCACGTGTGTGTGTGTGTGCGCGCGTGTGTCTTTGTCTGTGAGCGTGTGTGTGTGTGTGCACAAGCGTGTTTGTGTGCACGCGAGTGTGGTGTGCGTGTTTGTATGTGTGGGTTTGCGTGTGCGCACACGTGTGCGTGTCTGTGGGTGCACGCTCGTGTTTGTCCGTATCCGAGTGTGTGTGTGTGTGTATGTGTGCACATGTGTGTGTGTGTTTGCGCGTGTGCACACGTGTGAGTGTGTGTGTGCGCGTGTGTATGTGTGTGCATGCGTGTGTGTGTGTCTATCTGCGCACATGCGTGTGTGTGTGCGCACGTGTGTGCGTACGTGTGTTTGCATGCACACGTCTGTGTGTGTCTGTGTGTACGTGTGTGCGAGCGGCGTGCGTGTGCGTGTGAGGGTGCGCGAGCGCCTGCGCCCGCGTGTTTTGTGTGAGTGCGCGCGCGCACGCATGTGTCTGTGTGTGCGTCTATGTGTGCGCGCATGTGTGTTTGTGTGTGTGTCTGTGTATGCGCGCACGCGTGTTTGTGTGTCTGGTGTGTGTGTGCACACGCATGTGCCTGTGTGTGCGAGCGTGTGTTTGTGTGTGTATCTATATGTGCGCGTGCGTGCCTGCGTGTGTGTGTGTGTGTGCGCGCACACGTTTGTGTTTGTGTGTGTATGTGTGTGCGTGCGTGGGAGCGTGTGTGTGTGTGCATGCACGCGTGTGTGTCTGCATGCACGCGCGTGTGTGCGTGTGCATGTTTGTGTGTGCGTGTTTGTGTGCGTGTGGGAGTATGTGTGCACACATGTTTGTGTATGCGTGTGTGTGCGAGTGTGTATGTGTGTGTGCGTGTGTGTGAATGTGTGCGCATGCGTGAGCCCGCATGCGTGTTCGTGTTTGTGAGTGAAAGTGTGCACGCGCGTGTGCGTGTGCGTGTGCGTGTGTATGTTTGTGTGTGAGCGTCTGTGTGTGTGCGTGTTTGTGTGTGTTCGTGTGTGTGTATGCATGCGTGTGCGTGGGTGTGTGCCGCGTGTGCGGACGTGTGTGTGTTTGCGTGTGTGTGTGTATGTGTGTGTGTGTGCGAGCAGCGTGCGATAATGCATATGTGCATGCGCGCGCGCGCGTGTGTGTGTGTGTGTCGACGTGTGCGCGTTTGTGCGTGCGCACGCGCGCGTATGCGAGTTTTTGTGTGTCTGTGTGCATGTGGATGTGTGTCTGTCTGTTCGCGCGCGTGTGTTTGTCTGTGTGTGTTTAAGTGTGCATGCACACGTGTGTGTATGTTGGTGTGTGTTTGCGCAGGTGTGTGTGTGCATGTGTGTGCCTCCGTCTTTGTGTGTGTCCGTACGTGTGTGTGTGTGTGTGTGTCTGCGTGCACACGCGCGTGTTTGTGCACACGCGAGTGTGTGTGTGTGTGTGTGTGTGTGTGTGTGTGCGTGTGTATGCGTGTGCGTACGTACGTCCGTGCGTGCGTGTGTGTGTGTGTGTATGTGCGCACACGTCTATGTACGTGTGCGGGTATGTGTTTATGCGTGCGTGTGTATGTGTGTACGAGCGGCGTGCGTTAGTGCATGCGTGCATGTGTATGTGTTTGCGGGTGCATGCGCACACTTGTGTTTGTGTGTGGGAGTGCACGCGTGACCGCTTGTTTGTGTGTTTGTGCACGCGCGCATGTGTCTATGTGTGTGTGTGTGTCAGTATGTGCGTACGTGTGTGTTTGTGTGTGTGTGTCTGTGCGCGCGCGCATGCGTTTGTGTGTGTGTGTCTGCACATGTGCGTGTATGTATGTGCGCGTGCGTGCCTGCGTGTGTGTGTGTGTGTGCGCACACACACGTTTGTTTGTGTGTGTCTGCGCAGGAGTGTGTGTGTGCGTGCGTGCGTGCGTGAGTGCGTGTGTGTGTGTGTGTATGTGTGTGTGCGCGTGTGTGAACGCACGCGCGTGTTTGTGTGCGCGTGTTTGTGTTTGTGTGTGTGCGTGTGTGTGTGTGTGTGCACGCACGTTCGTGTATGTGTGTGTGTGTATGTGTTTGTGCATGTGTGTATGTGCGTGTGCGTGTGTGTAAATGTGCGCGCACGCGTTTGTGTGTGTGCGAGCCCGCACGCGTGTTTGTGTTTGTGAGTGTATGTGTGCACCCACGTGTGTGTGTGGGTGTCCGTGTGTATGTGTTTGTGTGTGAGCGTGTGTGTGCGTGTGTGTCTGTGCGTGCTTGTGTGTGTGTGTGTGTGTGTGTGTGTGCGTGTGTGTGTCTCTGTGTGTGCAGGAGCGTATTTGTGTGCACGCGAGTGCGTGTGTGCGTGTTTGTGTGTGTGCGTGTGGGTGTTTGCGTGTGCGCACACGTGTGCGTGTAAGCGTGTGCACGCGCGTGTTTATGCGCACGCGAGTGTGTGTGTGTGTGTGTGTGTGTGTGTGTGTGTGCGTGTGTGCGTGTGTGGGTGTGCGCGTGTGTGTGCGCACGTGTGTGTGTGTGTGTGCACACATTTGTGAGTGTGTGTGTTCGTTTTTGTGAGTGTGTGTCTGAGTGTGTGTGTGTGTTTGTGTGTGAGCGTGTGTATGTGTATGTGTGTGTACGTGCGTGTGTGTATGTGCGTGTGCGTGTGAGTGAAAGTGCACGCACGCGTGTGTGTATGTGGGTGAGCCCGCGCGCGTGTTCGTTTTTGTGAGTGTGTGTTTGTGTGTGAGCGTGTGTATGCGTATGTGTGTGTGTGCGTGTGTGTATGCGTGTGTGTGTGTGTCTGTGTGTGTACGAGCGTCTTTGTGTGCACGCGAGTTCGTGTGTGCGTGTTTGTGTGTGTGTGTCTGTGTGTATGCATGCGTGAGTGCGTGTGCGTGGGTGTGTGTCGCGTGTGCGCACGCGTGTATGTTTGAGTGTGTGTGTATGTGCATGTGTGTGTGTCTGTATGTGTGTTTGTGTGCGAGCGGCGTGAGATAGTGCGTGTGTGCGTGCGTGTGTGTGTGTGTGTGTATGGGCGTGCGTGCTCGCGCGAATGCGAGTGTGTGTGTGTGTGTGTCTGTGTGTATGTGTGTATGTTGGTGTATGTCTGCGCAGGTGTGTGTGTGTGTGCACGTGTGTGTTTGTGTGTGTGCATATGTATGTGTGTCTGTGTGTGAACGTGCGTGTATGTGTGCATGCGAGTGTGTGTGTGCGTGTGTATGTGAGTGCCTGCACGCGTGCGTGTGTGTGTGTGTGGGTGTGTGTGCGCGCATGTGTGCGGGTGTGTGTGCACGTGTGTGCGCACGTGTGTGTGTGTGCACGCGTCTATGTGTGTGTGTGTGTTTATGCGTGTGTGTGTGTGTGTGCGAGCGGCATGCATTAGTGCATGCGTGTGTGCGTGTATGTTAACGGGTGAGCGCGTGCACGCGTGTTGATGTGTGGTTCTGTGTGCGCGCCCGTGTGTTTGTGTGTGTGTGCACGCACACGCATGTGTCTGTGTGTGTGTGTGCGCGTGTGTGTTTGTGTGTGTGTCTGTGTATGTGCGTACGCGTGTGTGTGGGTGTGTCTGCACAGGTGCGTGTATGTGTGTGCGCGTACGTGCGTGCGTGTGCACGTTTGTGTGTGTGTGTGCACGTGTTTGTGTGCGTGTGCGTGTGTGTACGCACGTTTGTGTATGCGCGTGTGTGTATGTGTCTGTGCGTGTGTGTATGTGCCCGTGCGTGTGTGTGAAGGTGCGCGCACGCGTCTGTGTGTGGGTGAGCCCGCACGCATTTTCGTGTTTGTGAGTGTATGTGTGCATGCACGTGTGTGTGTGTGTGTGCGCGCGCGCGTGTATGTCTGTGTTTGTGTGTGAGTGTGTGTTTGCGTGTGTGTGTGTGTGCGTGCTTGTGTGTTTCTGTGTGTGTCTGTGTGTGCACGAGCGTGTTTGTGTGCACACGAGTGCGTGTGTGCGTGTTTATGTGTTTGCGTGTGCACACACGCGTGCGTGTCTGGGTGTGCATGCGCGTGTTTGTGCGGACGCGAGTGTGTGTGTGCATATGTGTGTGTATGCGTGTGTATGTGGGTGCGTGCGTGTGTGCGTGTGTGTGTGTGTATGTGCGCACATGTGTGTGTGTGCGTACGCGTCTGTGTGTGTATGTGTGTTTGTATGTTTATGCGTGTGTGTGTGCCAGCGGCGTGCATTAATACATGCGTGCATGCGTGTGTGCGCGGGTGTGTGCGAGCACGCATTTTTGTGCGTGTGGGTGCGCGCGTGCCCGCGTGTTTGAGTGTGTGTGTGTGCGTACGCATGTGTCTGTGTGAGTGTGTGTGACTGTGTGTGTGCGCGTGTGTGTTTGTGTGTGTGTCTGTGTGTGCGCGCACGCGTGTGTGTGGGTGTGTCTGCACAGGTGCGTGTATGTGTGTGCGCGTGCGTGCCTGTGTGTGCCTCTGTGTTAGTATGCGTGCGCATGTGTGAGTGTGTGTGTGTGCACGAGTGTGTGTGCCTCTGTGTGTGTATGTGTGCGCGCGCGTTTGTGTATGTGTGAGTGTGTGTGAGAGAGAGAGTGTGTGAGCGCACGCATGTGTTTGTGTGTGTGTGTGTGTGCGTGCGTGTCCGTATGTGTATGTGTGTCTGCGCATGTGGGTGCGTGCGTGTCCGTGTGTGTATGTTTGTGCGCACACGCGCGTGTGTGCGTGTGTGCGCGCACGCGTGCGCTCGTGTTCGTGTGTATGTGTGTGTATGTGTGCGCGCACGTGTGTGTGTGTGTGTATGTTTATGTGTGTGTGTGTGTGTGTGTTTGTGTGTGTGTGTGTGAGAGAGAGAGAGTGTGTGTGCGCACGCGAGTGTATATGGGTGTGTGCGCGCGTGTGTATGTGTGTGTGTGTGTGTGCGTGTGTGTGTTTGTGTGTGTGTATCTGCGTGTGCGCGCACGCGCGTGTGTGTGTGTGTGTTTGCGTAGGTGCGTGTGTGTGTTAGTGTGCGCGTGCGTGCCTGCGTGTGTGTATATGTGTGCGCGCACGTGTGTGTGCGCATGCACGCACGCGCGCGTGTTTGTGTTTGTCTGTGCAGGTGTGTGTGTGTGTGTGCGCGTGCGGGCCTGCCTGCGTGTGTGTTTATGTGTGTGTGTGTGTGGGTGCGCACACACGCATGTGTGTGTGGGTGCGCAAACACGCACGCGCGTGTGTGTGTGTGTATGTGTGCGTGTGTGTGCGTGTGTATGTTTGTTTATGCGTGCACGCGCGTGTGTTTGTGTGTTTGCGCGCACGCGCGTGTTTGTGTGTGTGTGTGTGTGTGCACGCGCATTTATGTACGCGTTTTCATATTTGTGAGTGAATATGTGCGCGCACGTGTGTGTGTGTGTGGGGGGGGGGGTTGTGTGTGTGCATGGGCGTGTTTGTGTGTACGTGAGCGTGTGGTGCGTGTGTGTGTGTGGGCGTGTGCGTGAGTGTGTATCTGTGTGCGCGCGTGCACGCATGTGTGTGTGTGTGTGTGTGTGTGTGTGTGTGTGTGCTTATGTGTATGAGTATGTATGTATGTGTGTGCACGCGTGTGTGTATGTGTGTGCGTGCAAGCGGCGTGCGTTACAACATTCGTGCGTGCGTCCGTGTGTGTGTGCGTATGAGTGTGTGCGCGTCTGCATGTGTGTGTGCATGTGAGCACGCGCGCGTACGCGAGTTTGTGTGCGCGTGTGTGTTTGTTTGTGTGTGTGTGTGTGTGTCTAAGTGTGTGTGTGTGTGTGTGTATGTGTGTGTGCACGTGCGTGCGTGCCTGCGTGTTTGTGTGTGTGCGTGTGTGTGTGTCTGTGTCTGTGTGTGTACGCGCGTGTTTGTGTGCACGTGAGTGCGTGTGTGTGTGCATGTGTATTTGTGTGCGTGTGTGCGCGCGTGCGTGTCTGTGTGTGAGCGCACATGTGTGTCCGTATGCGTGCGCGTATCCCCACGTGTGTGTGTGCACACGTGTCTGTGTGTGTGTGCCTCTGTGTGTGTATGTGTGTGTGTGCCTCTCTGTGTGTGTATGTGTGTGTGTGTGTGTGTGCACGTGTGTGTGTATGTGTGTATGTGTGTGTGTGTGTGCACGTGTGTGTGTGTGTATGTGTGTGTGTGTGTGCGTACGCATGTGTGTGTCTGCGCGCACGCGCGTATTTATTTGCGTGTGGTCGTGTGTGTGCACAGCCATTTGTGTATGCGTGTGTGCGTGTGTGTGTCTGTGTGTCTGTGTGTGTATGTACGTGCATGTGCGTGTGTGTATGTTTATATGCGCGCACGCATGTGTGTGTGGGTCTGAGTTTGTGCGTGTGTGTGAGTGTGTGCGCGTGTGCGTGCGTGCATGTGTGTGTGTGAGTGTGTGCGCGTGTGCGTGTATGTGTGCGCGCGTATGCGTATGAGTGTGTGCATGCGCGCACGCGTGTGTCTGTGTGTATGTGTGTGTGTCTATGTGCGCGCGCGTGTTTGTGTGTGTGTGTGTGTGTGTGTGTCTGCGCAGGTGTGTGTGTGTGTGTGCACGTGCGTGGGTGCCTGCGTGCCTGCGTGTTTGTGTGTGTGTGTGTTTGTGTGTGTCTCTGCGTGCACAGGCGCATGCGTGCGTGCATGTGTGTGTGTGTGTGTGTGCGCACATGTGTGTGCACGCACGCGTCTGTGTGTGTGTGTATATGTGTGTGTGTATGCGTGTGTGTGTGCGCGCGTGTGTGTGTGTGTATGTGTGTGCGAGCAGCGTGCGTTAGTGCATGCGTGCGCGCATGTGTCTGTGTGGGTGCGTGTGCGCATGCGTGTTTATATGAGCGGGTGCACGGGCGCACGCGTGTTTGTGTGTGTGTGTCTATGTATGTGCGCGCTTGTGTTTGTGTGTGTGTCTGTGTGTATGCGTGCACGCGCGTGTTTGTGTGCACGTGTTTGTGTGTGTGTGCGTGTTTGTGTGTGCACGCACGTTTGTGTATGCGTGTGTGTATGTGAGTGTACGCGTGTGTGCGCGCGTGTGTGTGTGTTTGTGTGTGCGTGCTTGTGTGTGTGTGTGCATGAACGTGTTTGTATGCACGCGAGTGCGTGTGTGCGTGTTTATGTGTATGTCTGTGTGTGTTTGCGTGTGCGCACACGTGTGCGTGTCAGTGTGTGCACGCGTGTGTTTGTGCGCACGCGAGTGTATGTGTGTGTGTGTGTGTGGGTATATATGCGCGTGCGTGCGTGCTTGTGTGTGTATGTGTGCACATGTGTGTGTGTGCACGTGTGTGCGCACGCGTGTGTGTGTTTGTGTGTGCGTGTGTGTGTTTATGCGTGCGCGTGTGTGTGTGTATGTGTATGTGAGCGGCGTGCGTTAGTGCATGCGTGTGTGCATGTGTGTGCGGGTGCGTGCGAGCACACGTGTTTGTGCGTGTGGGTGCGCGCGTGCCCGCACCCGCGTGTTTGCGTGTGTGGGTGCGCGCATACGCATGTTTCTGTGTGTGCGCGCGTGTATGTTTATGTGTGTGTCTGTTTGTGCGCGCATGCTTGTTTGTGCGTCTGGTGTGTACGCGCACACGCATGTTCCTGTGTGTGCGAGCGTGTGTTTGTGTTTTTGTTTGTGTGTGCGCTCACGCGTGTGTGTGGGTGTGTCTGCACAGGTGCGTGTATGTGTGCGCGCGTGCGTGCCAGCCTACGTGCGTGTGTGTGTGTATATGCGCGCGCACACGCGTGTGTTTGTGTGTGTCTGTGCAGATGTGCGTGTGTGCGTGGGTGCGTGCGTGAGTGTGTGTGTGTGTATGTGTGTGTGTGCGTGCACGGGTGTGTGTGCTTGCACGTACGCGCGTGTTTGTGTGCGCGTGTTTGTGTGTGTGTGTGTGGGTGTGTATGTGCACGCACGTTTGTGTATGCGTGTGTGTGTGTATGTGTCTGTGCGTATGTGTATGTGCGTGTGCGTGTGTGTGAATATGCGCGCATGCGTGTGAGTGTGGGTGAGCTCGCGCGCATGTTCGTATTTGTGAGTGTATGTGTGCACGCACGTGTGTGTGTGTGTGTGTGTGTGTGTGTGTGTGTGTGTTTTTGTGTGTGAGCGTGTGTGTGCGTGTGTGTGTGCATGTGTGTGCGTGTGTGTGTGTGTGCACGAGCATGTTTGTGTGCAGGCGAGTGTGTGTGCGTGATTGCGTATGCATGCCTGGGTGTGCGTGTGCGTGCGTGTGTGCCGCGTGTGCGCACGTGTGTGTGTGTTTGCGTGTGGGTGTGTATGCGTGTGTGTGAGTGTGCACGTGTGTGTGTGTGTGTCTGTGTGTATGTGCGAGCGGCGTGCGATAGTGCATGGGTGCGTGCGCATGTGTGTGTGTGTGGGCGTGTGTGCGAGCGCATGCGCACGTATGTGAGTGTGTGTGTCTTTGTGTATGTGTGTGTGTTTGCGTGTCTGTGTGTGTGTTTATGTGTGAGTGCGCATGTGTTTGTGTGTGTGTGTCTAAGTGCGCACGCACACGTGTGTGTGTGTGTGTGTGTATGTGTGTCTGCGCATGTGTGTGTATGCACGTGCGTGCGTGTTTGTGTTTGTGCGCGTATGTGTGTGTGTGCGTGCGTGATTGCGTGTATGCGTGAGTGTGTGTGTGTGTGCGCGCGCACACACGTGTGTCCATTTACGTGTGCGTGTGTGTTTGTGTGTGTGTGTGCGTGTGCGCGCGCACGTGCGCGTGTGTGTGTGTGCGTGTGAGTTTGCACACCCGTGTGTATGTGTGTGTACGCGCGCGTGTTCGTATGTATGTGCGCGCACGTGTGTTTGTGTGTGTGTGTGTGTGAGAGAGTGTGAGCACGCGTGTGTGTGTGTGTGTGTGCGTGCACGTGTACATGTGTGTGTGTGTCTGCGTGTGCGTGCGTGTGTGTGTGTGTGTGAGAAAGAGAGAGTTGGCGCACGCGTGTGTGTGTACGTGAGCGCGCGCACGCGTGTTCGTGTGTGTGTGTGTATTTATGTGCATGTGTGTGTGCGTGCACGTGTGTGTGTGTGTGTTTGTGTGTGTGTGTGTGTGAGAGAGAGAGAGAGAGAGTGTGTGTGCACGTGTGTGTGTGTGTGTGTGCATGTGTATGTGTGTGTGTGTCTGTGTGTCTGTGTGTGCACGCGAGTGCGTGTGTGTGCGTGCGTGTGTGTTTGTGTGTGCGTGCTTGCGCGTGTGTGTGTGTGTGTGCGCGTGTGTGTGTTTGCATACCTGTGTGTGAGTATGTGTGCGCGTGCGTGCACGTGTGTGTGTTCGCACGCATCTGTGTGTGTGTGTGTGTGTGTGTGTGTGTGCATGTGTGCGTGTGTGTGTGTGTGTGGGTATGTGTGTGCGAGCGGCGTGCGTTAGTGCATGTGTGTGTGTGTGCGAGTCCGTATTTTGGTGTGTGCGCGCGCACGCGTGTGTCTGTGAGTGCGCGCGTGTGTGTTTGTGTGTATCTCTGTGTGTGCACGTACGCGCGCGTGTGTGTCTGTGTCTGCCGAGGTGCGTGTGCGTGTGCGCGCGCGTGCCTGGGTGCGTGCCTGCGTGTGTGTGTGTGTGTGTGTGTGTGTGCGCACATGTGTTTTGTGTGTGCGCGCACGCGTATTTGTGTGCACGTGAGTGTGTGTGTGTGTGAGCGAGTGTGTGCGTGCGTGTGTGTGTGCGTGCGAGCGTGTGTGCACGTGAATGTGTGCGCACGCATGTGTGTGTGTGTGCGTGTGTGTGTGTGTGCAAGCGGCATGCGTTTAGCATGCATGCGTGTGTGTGTGTGAGTGTGTGTGTGCACGTGTGTGTGTGTGTGTGTGTTTGTGTGTGTGTGCACGCGTGTTTGTGTGTGTGTCTGTGTGTGCGCGCACGCATGTGTGTTTGTGTGTGTCTGCGCAAGTGCGTGTGTGTGTGTGTGTGTGTGTGTACGCAT
The DNA here is from genome assembly GCA_963859935.3 of Lathyrus sativus. Taxonomy (NCBI): domain Eukaryota; kingdom Viridiplantae; phylum Streptophyta; class Magnoliopsida; order Fabales; family Fabaceae; genus Lathyrus; species Lathyrus sativus. Next base: position 264,871 of record CAWUDS030002744.1, read on the forward strand.
GCGTGCATGCGTGCCTGCTTATGTTTGTGTATGTGTGTGCGCACGTGTGTCTGAGTGTTTACACGCGCACGTGTGTGTACCTGTGAGTGTATGCGTGCGTGTGTGTGTGTGTGCGTGCGTGCATGTATGTGGTGGATGCGTGCGCATGTGTGTGTAGGTGCGTTTGCACGCGTGCGCGGGTATCTGTGTGTATGCGCGCACGCTTTTGTGTATGTGTGTGCGTGTGTGAGTGTGTGTGAGAGAGAGTGTATGAGCGCACGCGCATATGTATGTGTGTGCGCGTATGTGTGCGTGTGCAAGTGTGTGCACGCGCGGTTGTGTGTGTATGTGTGTCTGCATGGTTGTGTGCATGCGTGTCCGTGTGTGTGTGTGTGTATGTGCGGACACACGTGTGTGTGTGTGTATGTGCATGTGTGTGTGTGTGTGAGAGACAGAGAGAGAGTGTGTGCGCGTACGCGTGTGTGTGTGCGTGTGTGTGTATGTGCGTGCGCGTGTGTATGTGTCTGTGTGTGCGTGCGTTGGTGTGTGTGCGCGCACGCATGTGAGTGTGTCTGCGCAAGTGCGTGTGTGTGTTAGTGTCCGTGTGCGTGCGTGTGTTCCTGCGTGTGTGTATGTGTGTGCGCGCACGTGTGTGTGTGTCTGCGCAGGTGTGTGTGTGTGTGTGTGTGTATGCATGCGTGCATGTTTAAGTGTGTGCGTGTGGGTGCGCACACGCGTGTGAGTGTGTGTATGTGTGCGTGTGTGTGTGCGTTTGTATGTCTATTTTTGCGCGCAGGCGCGTTTTTGTGTGTGCGTGTTTGTGTGTGTTTGTGTGCACGCGCGTTTATGTATGCGTGTGTGAGGGTGTGCGCGCGTGTTTTCGCATTTGTGAGTGAATGTATGCGCACACCGGCGTCTGTGTGTGTGCACGCACACACGTGTTTGTGTGTGTGAGTGTGTGTGCGCACGCATGTGTCTGTGTGTGTGTGTGTTTGTGTGTGTGTCTGTGATTGCGCGCACGCGTGTGTGTGGGTGTGTTTGCACAGGTGCGTGTATGTGTGTGCGCGTGCGTGCCTACGTGTGTGTGTGTGTGTTCGCACGCGCACACGCGTGTGTTTTTGTGTGTCTGTGCAGGTCTGTGTGTGTGTGTGTGTGTGCGTGCGTGCGTGTGTGTGTATGTGTGTGTGTTTGCATGCACACGCGTGCTTGTGTGCGCGTGTTTGTGTGTGTGTGCGTGTGTGTGTGCACGCATGTTTGTGTATGCGTGTGTATGTATGTGTCTGTGCGTGTGTGAATGTGCGTGCACGCGTCTGTGTGTGGGTGAGCCCGCACACGTGTTCGTATTTGTGAGTGTATGTGTGCATGCACGTGTGTGTGTGTGCACGCGCGTGTGTCTTTGTCTGTGAGCGTGTGTGTGTGTGTGTGTGTGTGTGTGTGTGTGTGCACAAGCGTGTTTGTGTGCACGCGAGTGTGGTGTGCGTGTTTGTATGTGTGGGTTTGCGTGTGCGCACACGTGTGCGTGTCTGTGGGTGCACGCTCGTGTTTGTCCGTATCCGAGTGTGTGTGTGTGTGTGTATGTGTGCACATGTGTGTGTGTGTGTGTTTGCGCGTGTGCACACGTGTGAGTGTGTGTGTGCGCATGTGTATGTGTGTGCATGCGTGTGTGTGTGTCTATCTGCGCACATGCGTGTGTGTGTGCGCACGTGTGTGCGTACGTGTGTTTGCATGCACACGTCTGTGTGTGTCTGTGTGTACGTGTGTGCGAGCGGCGTGCGTGTGCGTGTGAGGGTGCGCGAGCGCCTGCGCCCGCGTGTTTTGTGTGAGTGCGCGCGCGCACGCATGTGTCTGTGTGTGCGTCTATGTGTGCGCGCATGTGTGTTTGTGTGTGTGTCTGTGTATGCGCGCACGCGTGTTTGTGTGTCTGGTGTGTGTGTGCACACGCATGTGCCTGTGTGTGCGAGCGTGTGTTTGTGTGTGTATCTATATGTGCGCGTGCGTGCCTGCGTGTGTGTGTGTGTGTGCGCGCACACGTTTGTGTTTGTGTGTGTATGTGTGTGCGTGCGTGGGAGCGTGTGTGTGTGTGCATGCACGCGTGTGTGTCTGCATGCACGCGCGTGTGTGCGTGTGCATGTTTGTGTGTGCGTGTTTGTGTGCGTGTGGGAGTATGTGTGCACACATGTTTGTGTATGCGTGTGTGTGCGAGTGTGTATGTGTGTGTGCGTGTGTGTGAATGTGTGCGCATGCGTGAGCCCGCATGCGTGTTCGTGTTTGTGAGTGAAAGTGTGCACGCGCGTGTGCGTGTGCGTGTGCGTGTGTATGTTTGTGTGTGAGCGTCTGTGTGTGTGCGTGTTTGTGTGTGTTCGTGTGTGTGTATGCATGCGTGTGCGTGGGTGTGTGCCGCGTGTGCGGACGTGTGTGTGTTTGCGTGTGTGTGTGTATGTGTGTGTGTGTGCGAGCAGCGTGCGATAATGCATATGTGCATGCGCGCGCGCGCGCGTGTGTGTGTGTGTGTGTGTCGACGTGTGCGCGTTTGTGCATGCGCACGCGCGCGTATGCGAGTTTTTGTGTGTCTGTGTGCATGTGGATGTGTGTCTGTCTGTTCGCGCGCGTGTGTTTGTCTGTGTGTGTTTAAGTGTGCATGCACACGTGTGTGTATGTTGGTGTGTGTTTGCGCAGGTGTGTGTGTGCATGTGTGTGCCTCCGTCTTTGTGTGTGTCCGTACGTGTGTGTGTGTGTGTGTGTGTCTGCGTGCACACGCGCGTGTTTGTGCACACGCGAGTGTGTGTGTGTGTGTGTGTGTGTGTGTGTGCGTGTGTATGCGTGTGCGTACGTACGTCCGTGCGTGCGTGTGTGTGTGTGTGTATGTGCGCACACGTCTATGTACGTGTGCGGGTATGTGTTTATGCGTGCGTGTGTATGTGTGTACGAGCGGCGTGCGTTAGCGCATGCGTGCATGTGTATGTGTTTGCGGGTGCATGCGCACACTTGTGTTTGTGTGTGGGAGTGCACGCGTGACCGCTTGTTTGTGTGTTTGTGCACGCGCGCATGTGTCTGTGTGTGTGTGTGTGTCAGTATGTGCGTACGTGTGTGTTTGTGTGTGTGTGTCTGTGCGCGCGCGCATGCGTTTGTGTGTGTGTGTCTGCACATGTGCGTGTATGTATGTGCGCGTGCGTGCCTGCGTGTGTGTGTGTGCGCGCGCGCACACACACGTTTGTTTGTGTGTGTCTGCGCAGGAGTGTGTGTGTGCGTGCGTGCGTGCGTGAGTGCGTGTGTGTGTGTATGTGTGTGTGCGCGTGTGTGAACGCACGCGCGTGTTTGTGTGCGCGTGTTTGTGTTTGTGTGTGTGCGTGTGTGTGTGTGTGTGTGTGCACGCACGTTCGTGTATGTGTGTGTGTGTATGTGTTTGTGCATGTGTGTATGTGCGTGTGCGTGTGTGTAAATGTGCGCGCACGCGTTTGTGTGTGTGCGAGCCCGCACGCGTGTTTGTGTTTGTGAGTGTATGTGTGCACCCACGTGTGTGTGTGGGTGTCCGTGTGTATGTGTTTGTGTGTGAGCGTGTGTGTGCGTGTGTGTCTGTGCGTGCTTGTGTGTGTGTGTGTGTGTGTGCGTGTGTGTGTCTCTGTGTGTGCAGGAGCGTATTTGTGTGCACGCGAGTGCGTGTGTGCGTGATTGTGTGTGTGCGTGTGGGTGTTTGCGTGTGCGCACACGTGTGCGTGTAAGCGTGTGCACGCGCGTGTTTATGCGCACGCGAGTGTGTGTGTGTGTGTGTGTGTGTGTGTGTGTGTGTGTGTGTGCGTGTGTGCGTGTGTGGGTGTGCGCGTGTGTGTGCGCACGTGTGTGTGTGTGTGTGCACACATTTGTGTATGTGTGTGTGTGTGTGTCTGTGTTTATGTGTGTGTGTGTGTGTGTGTGTGTGTGTGTGTGTGTGTGTGTGTGTGTGCGAGCGGCGTGCGTAAGTGCATGCGTGCATGTGTGTGTGTGTGTGTGTGTGCGGGTGCGCGCGCGCCCGCGCCCGTGTGTTTGCTTGTGTGTGTGTGTGTGTGTGCACGCACACGCCTGTGTCTGTGTGTGTGTGTCTGTGTGTGCGCGCGTGTCTGTTTGTGCGTGTGTCTGTGTGTGCGTGTACACGTATTTGTGTGTCTGGTGTGTGCGCGCACACGCATGTGCCTGTGTGTGCGATCATGTGTTTGTGTATGTGTATGTATGTGCGCGCACGCGTGTGTGTGAGTGTGTCTGCACAAGTGCGTGTATGTGTGTGCGCGTGCGTGCGTGCCTACGTGTGTTTGTGCTAGCGCACACACGTGTGTTTGTGCGTGTCTGCGCAGGTGTGTGTGTGGGTGTGCGCGCGTGCGTGCATGATTGCGTGTGTGTGTATGTGTGTGTGTGTGTGTGTGCGTGTGTGCATGCACGCATGTGTGTGTTTGAACGTACGCGCGTGTTTGGTTGCGCGTGTTTGTGTGTGTGTGTGTGTGTGTGTGTGCACGCATGTTTGTGTATGTGTGTGTATGTGTCTGTCCGTGTGTGTATGTGCGTGTGTGTGTGTATGTGTGTGTGTGTGTGTGTGCGTGTGAATATGCGCGCACACGCGTGTGTGTGGGTGAGCTCGTGCACGTGTTCGTGTTTGTGAGTGTATGTGTGCACCCACGTGTGTGTGTGTGTGGGTGCGTGCGTGTGTGTGTGTCTGTGTGTGCACGAGAGTGTTTGTGTGCACGCGAGTGCGTCTGTGCGTGTGTGTGTGTATGCCTGCGTGTGTGCGTGCGTGTGCGTAGGTGTGTGCCGCGTGTGCGCACGTGTGATTGTTTGCGTGTGTGTGTATGTGTGTGTGTGTACGCGTGTGAGTGTATGCGTGCGCGCGTGTGTATGTGTGCCTGTGCGTATGTGTGGGCGTGTGCACGCGCGCACGCTCGCGTATGCGAGTGTGTGTGTGTGTGTGTGTCTGTGTGTGCGCGCGCCTGTGTTTGTTTGTGTGTGTCTAAGTGCGCAAGCACGCACGCGCGTGTGTGTATCTGCGTATGTGTGTGCGTATGCACATGCGTGCGTGCCTGCGTGCCTGCGTGTTTGTGTGTTTGTGTGTGTGCACGAGAGTGTTTGTGTGCATGCGAGTGCGTCTGTGCGTGTGTGTGTATGTCTGCGTGTGTGCGTGCGTGTGCGTGGGTGTGTGCCGCGTGTGCGCACGTGTGATTGTTTGCGTGTGTGTGTATGCGTGTGTGTCTGTGTGTACGCGTGTGTGTGTGTGTGTGTGTGCGTGTGTGTGTGGGCGTGTGCGCGCGCACGCGCACGCTCGCGTATGCGAGTGTGTGTGTGTGTGTGTCTGTGTGTATGTGTGTGTCTGTGTGTGCGTGCGCGTGTGTTTGTTTGTGTGTGTCTAAGTGCGCACGCACGCGCGTGTGTGTGTGTGTATCTGCACATGTGTGTACGTATGCACGTGCGTGCGTGCCTGTGTGTTTGTGTGTGTGTGTGTGCGCGCACACGTGTATGCGTGAGTGTGTGTGTATGTGTGTGTATGTGTGCGCACACGTGTGTGTGTTTGCGTGTGCGTGCGTGTTTGTGTGTGTGTGTGTGTATGTATGTGTGTGTGCGCACACGTGTATGTTTTTGCGTGTGCGCGTGTATTTGTGTGTGTGCGTGCGCGCGCACGTGCGTGTGTGTGTGTGTGAGTGTACACACGCGTGTCTATGTGTGTGTACGCGTGTGCGCATGTTCGTGTGTTTGTGCCCAAACGTGTGTGTTTGTGTGTGTATGTCTATGTGTGTGTGTGTGTGAGTGTGAGCACGCGCGTGTGTGTGTGTATGTGTGTGTGTGTGTGCGCGTGTGTTTGTGTGTGCACATGTGCGTGTATCTGTGTGCGTGTGTGTTTGCGTGTGCGCACGCGTGTGTGTGTTTGTGAGAAAGAGAGAGTTTGCGCATGCGAACGTGTGTACGTGTGAGTGTGCACGCGTGTTCGTGTGTGTGTGTGTATTTGTGCGCGTATGTGTGTGTGCGTGCATGTGTGTGCGTGCGCACTTGTGTGTGTGTGTGTGTGTGTGTGTGTTTGTGTGTGTGTGTGTGAGAGAGAGAGAGTGTGCGCATGCGTGTGTATGCGTGTGTGTGTGTGTGTGTGTGTGTGTGTGTGTGTGTGCATGCGAGTGCGTGTGTGTGCATGTGTGCGTGCGTGTGTGTGTGTGTGTTTGTGTGGGCGCACGTGTGTGTGTGTGCACGCGTGTGCGCTCGTGTGTGTGCTCGCACGCATGTGTGTGTGTGTGTGTGCGCGCGTGTGTGGGTATGTGTGTGTGAGTGGTGTGCGTTAGTGCATGTTTGTGTGTGCACGTGTGTGTGTGTGTGTGTGTGTGTGTGAGTGCGTGTTTAAGTGTGTGAGCGCGCACGCGTGTGTCTCTTTATGTGCGCGTGCGTGTGTTTGTTTGTGTATCTGTGTGTGCGTACACGCGCGTGTGTGTTTCTGTGTCTGCCTAGGTGCGTGCGTGTGTGTGTCTGCGCGAGTGCGTGCTAGCGTGCCTGCGTGTGTGTGTGTGTGTGCGTGTGTGTGCGTGCGCACGTGTGTGTGTGTGTGTTTATGTGTGTGTGTGCACGAGCGTGTTTATGTGATCGCGAGCGTGTGGTGCATGTGTGTGTGCGTGTGCGCGCACGCGTGTGTGTGCGCTTATGTGTATGAGTGTGTGTGTGTGTGTATGTGCACGCCCGTGTGTGTTTGTGTGCGAGTGGCGTACGTTAGTGCATTTGTGCGTGTGTGTGTGTGTGTGAGAGTGTGTGCGTGTGTGCATGGGTGTGTGCACGTGCGCACACGTGCGTATGCGAGTGTATGTGTGTTTTCCCGCACGCGTGTGTCTGCGTGTATCTGTGTGTGTGTGTCTGTGAGTGCGCGTGTGTGTGTTTGTTTGTTTGTGTGTGTGTGTGTCTAAGTGTGCTTGCACACGTGTTTGTGTGTGTGTGTGTGTGCACGTGCGTGCCTGCGTGTTTGTGTGTGTGCGTGTGTGTGTGTGTCTGTGAGTGCACGCGCGTGTTCGTGTGCACGCGAGTGCGTCTGTGTATGTGTGTGCATGTGTATGTGTGTGCGTGTGTGCGTGTGTGTGTGTGTGTTTGTGAGCGCACATGTGAGTGTACGCGTGCGTGTGTGCCACGTGTGTGTGTGCACACGCGTCTGTGTGTGTGTGTGTGTCCGTGTATGTATGTGTGTGTGTGTGCACGTGTGTGTGTGTGCGCGCGTGTGTGTATGTGTGTGTGCGCGTACGCGTTTGTGTGTGTTAGCGCGCAAGCGTGTGTGTGTGTGTGGGTGTGAGTGTGTGCGCGTGTGCGTGCGTGCGTTTGTGTGCGTGAGTGTGTGCACGTGAGCGTGTGTGTGTGTGTGCGCGTATGCGGGTGTGTGTGTACATGCACGCATGCATGTGTCTGTGTGTATGTGTCTATGTGTATGTGTGTGTGTCTATGTGCGCGCGTGTGTGTGTTTGTGTGTGTGTGTGTGTGTGTCTAAGTGTGCATGCACACGGGTGTGTGTCTGTGCCTGCAGGGGCGTGTTTGTGCGCATGCGAGTGCGTGTGTGTGTAAGTGTGCGCGTGTGTGCGCACGTGTGTGTGTGCGCATGCGTCTGTGTGTGTGTATGCGTCTGTGTGTGTGCGTGTGTGTGTGTGTGTATGTGTGTGCGAGCGGCGTGGGTTAGTGCTTGCGTGCGTGCGCGTGTGTGTGTGTGTGCGCGTGTGTGTGCGTGTGTGTGTGTATGTGTGTGCGAGCGGCGTGCGTTAGTGCATGCATGCGTGCGTGTGTGTGTGTGTGAGGGTGCGCGCGCGCACGCGTGTTTGGGTGAGAGGGTGCGTGGGCGCACGTGTGTTTGTGTATGTGTGCCCACGCGCACGCATGTGTGTGTGTGTGCGCGTGTGTTTATGTGTATGTATGTGTGTGTGCGCACGCGTGTGTGTGGGTGTGCCTGCGCAGGTGCGTGTATGAATGTGCGCGTGCGTGCGAACGTGCCTGTGTGTGTGTGTGTGTGTGTCTGCGTAGATGCGTGAGTATGTGCATGCGTGCATGCGTGAGTGCGTGCGTGTGTGTATCTGTGTGTGTGTGTGTGTTTGCGCGCACGCGTGTGTGTGTTTGCACCTATGAGCGTGTTTGTGTGTGTGTGCACGCGCGTTTGTGTATGCGTGTGTGTGTGTGTGTCTGTGCGTGTGCGTATGTGCGTGTGCGTGTTTGTGTACGTGCGCGCACGCGCGTGTGTTTGTAGGTGAGCCCGCGCGCGTGTTCCTGTTTGTGAGTGTATATGTGCACGCACGTGTGTGTCTGTGCGTGTGTGTGTGTGTATGTGTGTGTTTGTGTGTGAGCGTGTGTGTGCGTGTGTGCGTGTGTGCGTGTGTGTCTGTGTGTGCACGGGCGTGTTTATGTGCACGCGAGTGCATGTTTGTGTTTATGCGTGTGTGTGTGTATGCGTGTGTGTGCGTGTGTGTGCGTATGAGCGCGCGTGTGCGCAAGTGTGTGTGTGTGTGTGTGCGAGCGGCGTGCGATAATGCATGCGTGCGTGCGTGCGTGCTTGTGTGTGTATGTGTGTGTATGTGAGTGTGTGCATGTGTGTGTCATTACGCGCGCGCAAGCGCGCTTATTCGAGTCTGTGTATGTATGCGCGCACGCGTGTGTCTGTGCGTATGTATGTGTGTTTGTGTGTGCGTGCGCGTGTGTTTGTGTGTGTGTGTGTGTGTGTGTCTAAGTGTGCGCGCACGCGCGTGTGTTTGGGGGTGTATGCTTCTGCGCATGTGTGTGTGTGTCCGTGTGTGTGTGTGTGTGCAAGCGGCGTGAGATAATGCATGTGTGCGTGCCTGTGTACGCGTGTGGGTGTGGGCGTGCGTGCGAGCGTACGCGCGCGTATGCGGATGTGTGTGTGTGTGTGTGTATGTTTGTGTGTCTGTGTGTGCGGGTGTGTGTGTCTGCGCATGTGTGTGTGTATGCACGTGCGTGCGTGCTTGGGTGTTAGTGCGTGTGCGCGTGCGCCTGTGTGTGTGCGTGCACGTGTGTGCGCGTATGTGTGTGTGTGCGTGCTTGCGTGTGTGCGTGAGTGTGTGTGTGTGTGTGTGTGTGCGCACACGTGTGTGTGTTTGCATGTGCGCGCCTGTTTGTGTGTGTGTGTGTGTGTGTGTGTGTGCATGTTAGCGTGCACACGCGTGTATGTGTGTGTGGGCGCGCGCGTGTTCGTATGTTTGTGCGCGCACGTGTGTGTGTATGTCTATGTGTGTGTGTGTGTGTGAGAGAGTGTGAGCACGCGCGTGTGTGTGTGTGTGTGTGTTTGCGTGTGCACACGTGTGTGTGTGTGTGTGTGAGAAAGAGAGAGTTTGCGCAGGCGTGTGTGTGTACGTGTGAGCGCCCACGCGTGTTCGTGTGTGCGTGTGTATTTATGCGCGCATGTGTGTGTGTGTGGGCATGTGTGTGCGCGTGCACTTGTGTGTGTGTGTGTGTGTGTGTGTGTGGTTGTGTGTGTGTGGGGGGGCATGTGTGTGCGCGTGCACTTGTGTGTGTGTGTGTATGTGCGTGCGTGTGTGTGTGTGTGTTTGTGTGTGTGTGTGAGAGAGAGAGAGAGAGAGAGTGTGCGCATGCGTGTGTGCGTGTCTGTGTTTGTGTGTGTTTGTGTGTGTGTGTGTGCACGCGCGTATTTGTGTTCACGCGAGTGCGTATGTGCGTGTGTGTGTGTGTGCGTGTGTGTTTGTGCGTGCGTGCTTGTGTGTTTGTGAGTGCGCACGTGTGTGTGTGTGTGCACGCGTGTGCGCACGTGTGTGTGCGCGTGTGTATGGGTATGTATGTGCGAGCGGCGTGCGTTAGTGCATGTTTGTTTGCGCGTGTGCGAGCGCACGTGTTTGTGTGTGTGTGAGTGCGTGTTTGGGTGTGCGCGCGCACGCTTGTTTCTGTGTGTGCGCGCGCGTGTGTTTATATGTGTGTCTGTGTGTGCGCGCACGCGTGTGTGTGTTTGTGTTTGCCTAGGTGCGTTTGTGTCTGTGTGCGCGCGTGCGTGCTAGCGTGACTGCGCGTGTGTGTGTGTGTGCGCGTGTGCGTGTGTGTGCGCGCACGTGTGTGTGTGTTTTTGTTTGTGTGTGTGTGTGTGTGTGCACGGGCGTGTTTATGTGTACGCGAGCGTGTGGTGCGTATGTATGGGTGCGTGTGTGCGTGTGCGTGCGTGCGTGTGTCTTTGTGTGTGCACGCATGCGCGCACGCGCGTGTGTGTGCGTATGTGTATGAGTGTGTGTGTGTGTGTGTGCACGCGCATGTGTGTGTGTGCACGCGTGTGTGTATGTGTGTGTGCGAGCGGCGTGCGTTAGTGCATTCGTGCATGCGTGCGTGTGTGTATGTGAGTGTGTGCGCGTGTGCATGTGTGTGTGCACGTGTGCACGCACGCGTATGCGAGTGTATGTGTGCTTGCCCGCACGCGTGTGTCTGTGTGTATGTGTGTGCGCGCTTGTGTATTTGTTTATGTGTGTGTGTCTAAGTATGCGTGCACACGTGTGTGTGTGTGTATGTGCATGTGCGTGCCTGCATGTTTGTGTGTGTGCGTGCGCGCGTGTGTGTGTCTATGTGTGCACGCGCGTCAACAGAGTACATTACAGACTACATCAACAACATTTACCACGTACAGGGTTCTACAACGAACTACATATATAGGGTTCTACAACGAACTACATCTACAGGGTTCTACAACGAACTACAGTCTACAACGACATCTACAATCTACAAAATTTACAACCCCCTGTGAAGATGCTCTCACGAGTTTTCATCATTCCGAGTAGAAACTGAGACCAGCTCATGGTTCCTATACCATGATGCTCGGGGAAGTTCTACATCAGAAACTGAGACCAGCTCATGGTTCTCATACCATGATGCTCGGGGAAGTTCTACATCAGAAACTGAGACCAGCTCATGGTTCCCATACCATGATGCTCGGGAAAGTTCTACATCAGAAACTGAGACCAGCTCATGGTTCCCATACCATGATGCTCGGGGAAGTTCTACATCAGAAACTGAGACCAGCTCACGGTTCCCATACCATGAGGCTCGGGGAAGTTCTACAAATACAACATCAACAATGACACTTACATCTACATCTACAAACTACAGTGATCCCACCGTCTGCAAAAAAATTTGACATTTCGGGCAGAGACTGAGACCAGCTCATGGTACCCTTATCATGACGCTCGGGGAAGTTATACATTTTACTATCTCAAGTTGAGTTTCAAAAGGAAAAGATGTACAGAAAAAACAAGAAAAGAAAGAAAGAATACGAATAAAACTGAACCATCGACTCAATTCGTTTGGATTATTACCAGCCACAACATTATGGTAATAAGCATATCTTTCGACTACAGGCTTCCTTCCCATCACCATATCCCTGGTGTACGAATTACTGTTATACTTCTGAAGTTTCCCCCATCGATGTTTGCTTCATGCCCCCCGTAGGGGTTACCTGTTGTCAGTCCTATTCTTCGTGCGTCGTGTCCGGTTTCCCCCATGTGGCGTCTTGTCTCCACAAAACCCGTCTGTCTTGCATATTCATATCATTGCATTTGCACTCGGTGGCTTCTTATGGCCAAAAACTCGTGCAGTGTTTATATTTAAGTCCCTCCTATCTCGTCGAGACAGAGATTTCAATCTCCATATCTCCGAATAGGAGTAACTTAAATAGGGGCATCTGTCACACCCTAATTTTTGACCACAAGAGTCCACCTCTTTTTTGCGCACTTTCTCTTGCTATTTGACTTTATTTTAATATGTATGTTTTTTTGCGACTAACCAACTGGCGCAGATACGGTCAGCTCTAATGGACCAACAACCATCCTCACAAATCTAAAGAGGGTCAATTAGGCCTGTTGCAGTTTAAATCAGAGATTCTGTCTGTATCTCCCAAGTTTCAGTACGTACTCATGAAGATGTTGGGTTTAAAGGACAGGAGTCCTGGTTTTATTAAAGAATTTTATTCCCCTTTTACCGATACCTCACCGTGGTGACTCAAGGTTTTGGATGTGCACAAAATTTTAATCCAAACCAAGCGCAATACCGTTCTCCATATGCCACTCATTTCTTATAAGGATTTTAGATATAGAATTTTATCCAAAAAGAGACCTTACGTGTAGGAAAACTACACCTTGGATTTTATCAAGTTACAACTTGGAATTACCGGATTTGTGATTGCAAGTGCGTTAGGAGGATTAAACGTAGAGGAAATGACAACATCCTTATCACAAATTAAACTACAAGAGTGTGTACGAAGTCAACCACTAACGACACAAGATATATATATAAAGGTACGATGTGGTAGACGGTCAAAGCTAGGGTCATGTGAGGTGCAGCCAAAGAGGATTGAATTTTCAAGAACACCGATTCAAAGAAGTTAAGAATTTGGCATAGAAATACTTGAACTTTTAGAATGAGGTCCTAACGCACCACAGTCATAAGTATATCATGAAGGGTATCAATAAGATGCATTTAATATACAAGAAAACCAACAGGGTACTTTACACATCAAAAAGAAGACTACAATTGTTCAAATGTTTGAATCATTGGTAAAAGTAATAACAGAGCAATTGATTCCTCTTAGGACTGCCTGATACTACTGAAGTTCAATACTGTTGCAGCATAAGTAGCCTGCCTGCCGAAATGCACCAACGGTTCGTCTTTTCTGGGCGAAGTCCTAATGCCTTCGAGTGCACAACCATGGCGTCTTATATACTCCACTTCGTACCTGAAAAAAGAGTTTGAGACCATCAGCGAAACTAAACAGGATTCCCAGACATAACTCTTCTTTGAACAGCAGGTTACGAATTATACGTATGAAAGCAACTCAACCTGACATTGCACACAGGAGTTAATACTCCACCGTCAATACAACTTTGATCATTAAAGCAACCGGTACGTAATAACTGGAATTTGAATTCGAAAGGCTCGCGAAACAAGTTGGTCCATCATATTGGGAACATGATGGAAGGTGCTGAGCGTAGTTGTTTCAAAGGCTACAACACTTTGAGGAATTTGAAGTGACCCGTCAACACCTTCATCAATGTATATAAGGCAAGAGTCAAGTCGCCGTTTGTTTCGCACAATGTAATCCAACATAAATAACAAGGTCAAATTGCTCACCACGCCCCAGTAAGTTCCAGCTCGCGTGGTCGTGATTCTGTTCTTCCACAAGGTCACTGCTAAGAACCGGCGCCATCAACATTCAGCTGTAGCCTGCGCACAACAGCACAAAATCAGAGAAAATACTAAGAAACCAAGATTTCCATTAACGAAAAATCAAAGAAAGTATCACGTAACTGATAGAGGAAATCACCATTGTTGGCTTGGATAACACCTCCATGACTGGCCCTATGCACCTATCCATTCACTGTTACTGCAATGAGGAATATAAGAATCCCTTAAAAGAAAAACCTCACGAAAGCAGTCCAAAATATATAACGGTATTCACACGGCAGCAACACATTACACAGGCACATCAAACATTCAAAATATAACTCATCATCATCATCAACTATAAGCAATACTCATCAGGCAAGATATAGAACATGTCAGTCACGCAATCACTAACAGGGACAACACCAAGCATATCAGCAATTCACAATTTATACAATGCAATTGAAATTAGCTTACGCTGATGCTTCATCTAAATTAAACATTAGTTTGACAAAGGCACTTTTGCTCTTGACACTTTTGTTGGCGATATATATCAGCATGTGTGGTCTTACTGGAGACCTGGGTGGAAACTAAATCACGGTTCGTTAGTACAGGAGGGAAACAAATCTTCATCAGACCCTATCATAACAAAAATTAATGGATATGATAGCCAAAACAGAAGGCAGTTAAAAGGTTATAAGCACTACCACGTCATTACAACATCTGGCCGAACTCGAACCTATGGAGAATCACGGCGATACCCTGCAAAATTGACAGTCTTGGTTTCAACTTCAACACTCATGATAAAGACAAAATTAATCAAACGGATAAGGATTGCAAATCGAACCTTGAGATGAACAATGCCGCAGGACACTCGACAATCCTGCATCTTCGAAGCCAATGCTAGTAAATAGAAAGAGAAAGGTGAGAGCATAGCAGCAGCGTCATTCACAAATAGCCATAGCAAGTATTCCCACAACAGTGAGCAGAGCATCCACACCAATTTACGAGCAAGCATCCTAAAAGTTGTTTACCCGATTGAATGTTCACTTACCCAGAAAATAGAAGCAGAGCGAACCACGAAATTTGAAGCGAAATTCGCCAGCAAGCAGCAGGAGTTCATTATGTTGAGTATAGCATTACACCTGAAGCAATCAGAATATTTCGACATCAGTTTCAACCACAGAGTTGCCTAAACAATCTTTCCCAAACCACTCGGTTCACCTCACTTTCGTAAAAGAACCGACAACCAGCAGCACAATGTGTCCCGAGCAAATCCCTTCATACCTCTTTAACCGCTGTCAAACATATACCAGAAGTAATGAGAGATGTATACGATCGATAAATATAAAATTCGGGTTTAAGACTGTGCTACCGGGCAACTCTCCGAGCTCCCCAAGTGTGTCTACCGCAGTTGCCTTGCCAAGAACCACCTGAACTGATAACATGGAGGAAGAACGACAAACGAGCGATGAACATAGAGGAAGAACGGCGAAAAGGGTTCAGGGGTTCCTGGGGATTTAGGGTTCTTTTACTCTCTCTGTGTAGTAATTTGTAATTACACGTATCGCATACCTGCACACGCGAGGCACCTTGCACACACTGAATCCTTCGTCACCTGATTAAACCAATAAATCCACTAATCAGTCTTAAGTCTAATTAATCTCAATTAACCTTTTAAAAAAAACTAACTAATATTTTTAAATTAACTTTTAATCTTTTCATTAATAAAAAAAAATCAATAAACCTTTTATAATTAAATAATCTCCTTAAATCTTTTCATCTCATTAATTCATTAAATAATATAATAATTATTCAAAACTCATTTTCCTAAACAACTTGCAATTAAAAATTAATAATAATAACGACCTTTTTATAATAACTCAAATAAGTAAAAGCATTTTATATAATAAGAAAATCATTCTTAATAGCTTATATGCACTCATAATAAACACTCTTTTTTATTTATCAAGAATTTTAATCTCTAATAATATAAAAATAAAAAAAAACTTTTTTAAGTTAATTAATCTTTTGTTTAATAACAACAACTTTTTATGTTAAAATAAATCACTTCATGTTTGATCCTTTAAAATAATAAATAAAAACCACTTATGTAATATATTAAAACATTTAAAACCTTGCCCTTTTAGAAAATCTACTTAATTTATAATAATTCATATTTTAATCATTTCACATTTAAAACACCCTTTTAAAAATAAATTATAACAACTTTTATTATCTAAGTTAATCTCACTAATAAATTAATTATTAATTTTCTTAAAATCAAATAACAACCAAACTTCTTTTTATAAAATTATTATTCAAATCAAATAATTCAATACTCTTCTTAAATTAAATAATACAACTCTTTTCACGAAAATCAACCTCGCTTAAAATCAAGCACAACGTAAAATATAATCAATCGCACACACTCACACTCACAACACATTCACCTACACCTTAGCGCTTTCATGCGTGTGTATGATTTTACTTTCTGTAATTTATCTTACAGTAATTTACATTATCGCATTTATATTCTCGTATCGCATTCTGTCCAAAGGAAAAACCTACACATAAGTCAACACTTGTGTGTAGTGCACATCATTTGCATCATTATCCCCTTGATCCTTGATCCCATTCAAGTTGATCAATTAAGTCAGATCCTACCCTATAGGAAGGACTTTACCTTACAACATAGACAAAACAATACAAAAACAATCAACTCGACATGCAATATTCAAACATTCAATAACTCAATACAACTTTATTCAAACACATTAGAGAAAGATGTTAATCATCTTAAGTGAGAAAGAACTCCCACCCCACAACAATACAATCAAGCCGTAGGAACTTTGCCTTAAGAGAGATAAAGGCACACTCGTCAAACAATCCGAGTACTTAAGCCCTTTTCTTAAGACGATGCAAAGACTATTTTTCTACACCTTGTGGCGGTTACATCTCCCTTAAAATGAAGACACATCTCTTCTCCTAAAATCAATCAAACAACTACCCTAAACCCGTAGGAACTTTGACCACAGTCAAAGAACTCCTCTAACCCTTTAGGGGAACTACAAATACTCTGATTCCACTCCCGTAAGAATATGTAGGCATAAGATGCGATATCTTATCGAGTATACTTAGAAATAAACCCTTAGGTCTTTCAGACATTAAGCAGATAAACACTTAGCAATAAACAAACATAAAACAAAAGGTTCCTGTAGAATACTACAGAAACTTAGGATGCTAGTACCTTCCCTAAGTTTAACCAACCCCCGAACCTATAACTCTCTAAACCTTGCATTTGCATTGCATTGTGGGAATTTTGATCTTTATCCCTTCCTTTGGACAAATCAAAGTTCGGTTGCAAAATGAATTAAAGATTCAAACTAATCAATAGTTTAGTATCCAAATTTCACCGTGACAGAAATGGCGACTTCACTGGGGACATCTCTAGTGGGTTTCCCTATCTTATTTTATTTGTTTACTGCTTTATATATCTGCCTACTTGATTAATTATTTATATGCTTTCTCTTGTATTTCTTTTGGGATTATTGTCTTTGAGTGGTGAGATAAAGTTCTACACCCGAACTTGAGAGAAACTAAGATAGAATGGTGATATAGTCGAGGAGGCTTATAGGGAGTTGAATCCCGACTAAGTTAAATCGAGAATCCCGCTCAATTGAGGCCCTCTCGGGATAGTACTATTGAACGAGTAATCGTGAAGACACTTGCTATTTTCGACCTTGGAGCCCATAATATTGAGAACCGTAGTTACTTTAAACCCAACTTTGGCCTTTATTAGGATGTAGTGCGAGACTATGAGGGAGTACTTCCGAAATAGTGCTACGCGAAGCTACACTCAAAAGAAGTTCTCTTGAGAATATTATTAATCCTCGAGTAATTGGGAAATTGATAATATCCGATAGATGGGCTGATGATTTTGAGTCCCTTTAGAACCTTGTCCTACAGGTACAAATCAAACCTTTAGTCCACGTCCTTTGGGGATGGGTATACCCTATGCTCCATGCTCGTTGCAAACCTAGGGTGCCCCTTTGTCTGTTTATCTTTGTGTCCTTATGTGAATACTTGTGTTTGTTGCATTCATATAACATCATTCTGCATTGGACTTCACGGGATTCACTTTCATTTATGAACATTTTAGGTCACTATGACTTCAAATGAAAGACGTACTGTGAAATATACTTTTAAAAGTCCCAAATTGGACGACCTAAAGAAGTTGTGGGGCTTTATCAAGGATCAAGAAGAATTCAAGAATAAATATGGGAAGTTGATATCTTTGTTGGGCCGCTCAGTGAATGAAGGACTTCTTGCCACTCTACTACAGTTCTATGATCCTCTTTACCATTGTTTCACCTTTCCAGATTTTCAATTGTTACCTACGTTGGAAGAGTATTCTTTTTTAGTTGGTCTACCTGTCCTAGAAGAATCTCCTTTTCCCTTCTTGGAAAGGGACCCTGATGAGAAAGATATTGCTAAAGCCCTCCGTTTGAAGGTATCTGACGTCAAAGCCAACCTAGTTACTAAGGATGGAGTTCTTGGTTTAAAGACAGGTTTCCTAGTCGAGAAGGCTTCATTCTATGCTGATTATTCTAATAAGGCTCCGTTTGAGGCAATTTTTGCTTTGCTTGTTTATGGGTTGTTTTTATTTCCGAGTTTTGAAGGCTTCATCGATCTCAAAGCATTCAAGATCTTTATGAAGAAAAACCCAGTGCCAACTCTGTTGGGTAATACATATCACTCAATACATCTTCGAAACCTTCATGGTGGAGGGATGATTACTTGTTGTGTACCCTTAATTTACAAGTGGTTTATTTCGCACTTGCCAAAGACTAGCTCTTTTACAAACATTGGCAAAGAACTTTGGTCTCTGAGGGTTATGGCATTGACCCATTCTGACATTGATTGGTACAACCAGGTGTATGATGGGGTATTAATCATTGATAGTTGTGGTAACTTCGCTAATGTACCATTGCTCAGTTTCGATGGAGGAATCAGCTACAATCTTGTTTTAGCCCGTCGACAGTTGGGATACCCGTTGAAGGAACCTCCTAAGAGTGCCCATGTAGAGAGTATTTTCTTTAACAATGATGTAGAGCTTCGAGGAAAGGTTCTGGATGCATGGCGTAATGTGTACAAGAAGGGGAAGAAAAATCTAGGAAGGCCTAATTGTGTGTCGCTAGAACCGTATCTCCAGTGGGTAAGAGACAGGGCAATCAAGCTAAGGATGCCTTATTCTCGTCAAGACCCTATGCCTCCAGGAAGGGAGCCCACCTATGTCTTTATGTCCGAAACTGAGAAGTCAGAGGTTGCTATGAAGAAGTTACGACAAGAGTTAGAGTCATGGAAGAACAAGTATCAAGTGTCTGTTGCAGAGATCGACAAACTCCAAAAAGAGAAAGAGGAACTCCAGAAGCAGCTACAGTTAAAGGATGACGAGTTACTCCCCTGCAAGAAGAGGAAGGTCATGGAGGATTTATTTTTCTCCGACCCACAATGCACTATTTGGAAATTAATTATGGACAACCTTATCCGTGAGAAGACGCAACTAGAGGAGCAGCTCAAGCAGCAGAACTCGAAACTTCTTTAGTGTCTTTATTACCTTTTGTTTAGCTTTTATTTGGGACTTTTAAAAGCAATTATTTGTATTCCATTGCAAATTAAATAAAAACGTTTCTTTTACTATAATGTTTATAAATGGTTAGGATCCCATGAAGTCCTACTCATCTTGCATTGCATTCTTTCTTTACTCAAGAAACTCAATTTTATTTCTCAGGTGTTGTAACCATGGATTTCAAAAGAGAAGTATTGGAGTACACTTTCCAGAGTCCTAACATTGAAAGCTTGAGAGAACTAGCAGACCTCATCGAGAACCGTTACGCCTTTGTAGCAGAATATGGAGAAGTCTTCCGTTTTCTTGAACTCAAGACGAAATAGGGGTTGTTGGAGACCCTGGTTCAATTTTATGATCCGCTGTACCACTGTTTCACTTTTTCGGATTACCAGCTGATGCCGACACTGGAAGAGTATTCTGATTTCCTGAGGATGCCTGTAACGGCCCGTCCCATATTTACCGGCCAGGAAGACACACCCAGTCATCAAGAAATTGCCAATGCTACTCATCTCAGTTTGGCAGATGTGCAGGCGCACCTAACCACCAAGGAAGGCGTCCTTGGATTCCCTGCTGACTTTTTGATTGAAAAAGTTCGCTACCATGCTGAAAGAAAGGAAGTCCTTATCATGGAAGCCACCTTTGCCCTGTTGGTCTATGGGATTTTCGGGTTCCCAAAGATCGATGATTTCGTTGACATGGATGCGATTAAACTATTCATACTCAAGAATCCGGTTCCCACCTTGCTCGCTGACACATACTTTTCAATACACTCGAAGAATGCTGAAGGAGGAGGACATATTGTTTGTTGTACCGCTCTGTTGTATTCCTGGTTCATTGCTCGCCTAACTCGGCACCCGTCTATTTGGGAAGAGGAGGAGTCACCTCATTGGTCCGCCATAGTTATAGCCCTTACCCATTCTGACATCGTGTGGTACGACCCTACTTATGGAGGTATATGTATGATCCACAGCATCGGAGGATTTACTAACATACCGCTCATTGCGAGAGAAGGATGCATAAGTTACAATCCCGCTCTGGCCCGTCTCCAATTTGGGCATCCTATGATTGAAGTACCCGACCAGACTCTGTTAGAAGGAATCTTTCTAAAAGAAGGAGAAGACCCAGACTTGAAGACCGTCATAATTTACTCATGGGAATACATCAATAAGGAAGGAAAAGCTGCTTTAGGATACCCCAATTGTGCTGTATCTGAAGAATACCTACATTGGGTACGAGCAAGAGCTCTCGACCTCAAGATGTCGTTCCCTTTCCATGAACCTATGGTATTGGCCTTTCACGATCCAGATTGGTTTGACGTGAGTGAAGTAGATCAATTGAAGGCTGCTTTGGATGAAGCTCGAAAATTGAAAGCCGCTTGGAGGAACAAGTTTTTTATACTCAAGGTAGAGAAAGAGAAGTCCCAGAGGCTGCCAGAAGTTGAACTCGCAAGGAAAAGAAAGGCGCGAGAGGATTTATTTTCCTCTCACACCTCTTCAAGTGTTGTCACCAGTGATGATCTTCCCCCAGATACTATGGCTTGGAAAGAGTGTGTCGACCGATTCATCAGAGAGAAAGTCGAGTTGCAGGAACGCATCAGTCAGCTAGAAAGAGAACTTCGTACACAGAAGGAGCATAAGGAGTAGATCTCCGAGTTTCTCTTTCGCTTTTGATTCAATATAATAAACTCTTAAAAGAGTACTCCGTTTTGTAATGCTCCGATCCTCAAATAAAATAAGTTTTCCTCCAAGGTTACAATACCAAAATAATTTGAGTTTCTTGAAAGTTTCATACTCATTTGCATTTTGCATAAGCATAGCATCGTTCGCATTCCAGGGTCTCACTCTTGCTTCATCTCCGCAGAACAAGCTGAATCACCAATACAACACTCGAGCTAGCCAACGCCAGAAGATGGATCAACTAGAGCAAGAGAACATAGTGCTCCGTGATGAAGTTGCAAGTATGAAGGAAAGTTTGGAGAAGTTGAATGGTCTAGTGGAAGCCTTGTCTAGTCAAATCTCGATCAACAATTAAGAAGTCCCAAGGACTGCCACATCCGAAGTGACGCCAACACCGATCCCAGTGGTGTCTGAAGTATCCTACAGTATGCCTCAAGGTTTCCCGTGGGGATTGTCTCCTAATTTCTTTTCGACCGGTTACCGTCCGTCTGTGTCTGAGATCCCCGTTGTGACCACTGTTCAAGCTGCTCATGTAGTTTCTGCTGTGATGACTACCGCATCTCCACACGTGAACGCTGTCCCGTATATTCTGGATGAACCAATTTTACATGAGTCGCCAACCGAAATTGTGGGTTTAGAAGAGAAGATAGACGGGTTTCAAGACCAGTTTTCTGAAATACAAAAGGAGTTGAGAGCCCTTCGTGGAAAGGACTTATTTGGTAAGAGTGCTTCTGAGCTGTGCTTGGTTCCAAACGTTAAGGTCCCACCGAAGTTCAAAGTCCCTGCTTTTGAAAAGTACAAGGGGAATACCTGCCCTCAGAGTCATCTCATTATGTAGGCCAGGAAGATGTCTGCCCAAACTGATAATGATCAATTACTCATTCACTACTTTCAAGACAGTTTGACAGGCGCCGCACTCAAGTGGTACATGGGGTTGGATAGTATGAAGATTCGAACTTTCAATGATCTGGGAGGAGCCTTTGTCAAGCAGTATAAGTACAATGTGGACATGGCTCCCGACCGAGATCAGTTGAGAGCAATGGCACAAAAAGATAAGGAGAATTTCAAAGAATATGCTCAGCGTTGGCGCGAGTTGGCCGCACAAGTCACACCACCATTAGAAGAAAAGGAGATGACCAAGATTTTTCTGAAGACCCTTGGTCCTTTCTTTTACATGAAGATGGTAGCCAGCGCACCCAGTGACTTTACTGAAATGATCAATATGGGAATGCGTTTAGAAGAAGGTGTTCGCGAAGGAAGATTGACCAAAGAAGAGAGCGCTCCTAAAAGGTATGGGAGCAGTTTTGTGAAGAAAAAAGAGCAAGGTGTAAATGCTATTCAAAAGGGACAATTCAGAAAGAGGTACATGTCCCCACATCGAGTTGCAGCGGTATCGCCAGTGTTTAATGCTCCGGCTTATCAGCTACAGTCCCCGCAACCCTATCAGCAACCTCAGTCTCCCGTTGCTCAACAACCCCAACTTCAACAAAGTCCACAGTACCCTCAGCAGAATCGGCCATCCAGCAATCAAGGTCGTGTATACAGAAAAATAAATTTTGATCCGATCCCAATGACATATGCTGATTTATTCCCTGCTTTGATTAAAAAGGGTCACATTCAGACGAGAGCTCCACCTCCGGCTCCCACGAATCCTCCCCCTTCTTATAGAGCTGACAAGTTTTGTCCTTACCATCAGGGTGCTCCAGGACATGATATTGAGGGTTGTTTCGGTTTGAAGATGGATGTCCAGAGGCTCATTAAAAATGGAATCTTGTCTTTTAGGGATTCCGACCCTAACATACAGAAGAATCCATTACCACCACATGGGTCGCCCTCTGTCAATATGATCGAAGATTGTGTGGGAAGTGATAATCAAGAAGTTTCAAGTGAAGAGGCTGAAGAAGTTTGTGTCATAGTACCCCACTTTAAGGAAGTGGAACGTATAGAAATCGTTTACAATAGTAAGAAACCAGTTATTACTCCTTTAGTGATCAATGTGCCTGGACCTGTCCCTTATACCTCTAGTAAGGCCATCCCTTACAGATACAATGCTACTATGTTGGAGGATGGGAAAGAAGTACCTTTACCCACTGTACCCTCAGTAGTTAATATTGCAGATGTCAGTAGAGTGACAAGAAGCGGTCAAGTCTACCCGACTGTGCCACTGAAAGAGAAAGAGGTTTTGTTCGAACCATCAGGCTTAAAAGACCCAATTGTGGGGCAATCTGGTGGGTCTAACTTATCCAACTCCGATGAATATTTGAAAGTAATCAAAAGAAGCGAGTATAAGGTTGCAGATCAGCTTCTGCAAACCCCATCGAAGATTTCTGTGCTATAATTGCTGATGAGTTCTGAGGCTCATAGAGAAGCGCTTCAGAAGATTTTGGAACAAGCCTATGTCGAGCAGGATGAAACTATGGAACAGTTTGATAACATCATTGGCAGTATTACTTCAAGTGATAACCTGGGTTTCAATGAAGACGACCTCCCAGAAGAAGGAAGGAAACATAACATGGCTCTACATATTTCTGTGAATTGTGGAAATGACTCTCTGTCCAGTGTGTTGGTTGATACTGGATCGTCTCTAAATGTAATGCCTAGAACTACTTTATCTAAGCTGTCATACCAAGGACCGCCGATGAGGCCAAGTCGCGTTATTGTCAAAGCTTTCGACGGGTCAAGGAAAACAGTAATTGGTGAGGTAGATTTGCCCATGACTATCGGATTACAGACTTTCATGATCCCGTTTCAGGTCATGGACATTTGTGCCGCCTATAGCTGTTTGCTAGGGAGGCCATGGATACATGAAGCTGGAGCAGTTACTTCTACCCTGCATCAGGAGCTGAAATATGTTTTCGAGGGGAAAGTAGTTACAGTTTGCGGAGAAAGAGCTTTGGTGGTAAGTCACTTGTCATCATTCTCATATGTCGAGGCTGAGGAAGAAATTGGCACGCAATTTTAAGCTTTGTCTATTGTGGGCGAAGGTGTCCAAAGATCTCAGGCATCCATGTCATCATTTAAAGACGCGCAACGAGTAGTGAACAGTGGTCATCAATCAATGTGGGGAAAAGTATTGTCTTTGCCAGAAAACAAAAATAAGGAGGGTCTCGGTTTCACTAGCGGTTTCGCTCAACTAGACACCAAGAATCAAGGGTTTCTGCTAATTAATAAAGTGTTCCGTAGTGGAGGAATCGTCCATCATCCTCAGATTAATGTTATGTTAGAAGATGAACTTGAGGGCTACATATCAAACGGTTCTACAAGGTCCTCCATTCCTTACGAAGACTACGAGCCCTATATGGAAGATCCAGACTATGTTTCAGATGAATTTGACTATACCTTTGGAGTTTATGCCGTCACCGAGGAAGATCCAGATGAGGACATTCCAGACTTTGTGACCACAGGCGTTGTAGTCAAGAATTGGAGTGCGGTTGAAGCCCCTACTGCCATTCATATATCTAATTAAAGCATTTATTTTAAAATTTTTCGCTCTGCCCAAGGCGAAACTGCATTTGTTAGGCCTTATTTCCAATAATTCCCTTTGCTCTTCCCAAGGCAAAGGTGACTTTGTTGGGCGTGTCTTTTTGGTTTTGCTATCATCAATAAACTGCTTTCATTTACATTTGTGTTTTATACTTATTCACGATGTTGGAAAATAATAAGTAGCATCTCGCGTACACACACTTTCCACTTTACAAAAACTTATTGAAAAACACGTCACTTGCGTAGATTGCTACATAAAATACATCCTGGGAATAATGATCCACTGCCTTCTCCAAATTTCGAGTTTCCTGTGTACGAAGCCGAGGACGAAGAAGATGATATCCCAGAAGAAATTTCTAGACTGCTTGAGAAAGAAGAAAAATCCATCCAACCTCATCAAGAGCCGGTGGAAGTAATCAACTTGGGATCAGAAGAAATCCGTAGAGAAGTGAAAATTGGAGCTCTGTTTAAACCCGATGTGAAGAAACAACTAATTGATTTGCTTGGAGAATTTGTCGATGTGTTCGCTTGGTCGTATCAAGACATGCCCGGTTTGGATACAACTATAGTCGAACATCATTTACCGTTAAAGCCATAATGCCCACCGATAAAACAGAAGCTCAGAAGGACTCGACCTGACATGGCTCTAAAGATTAAAGAAGAGGTACAGAAACAGATTGATGCAGGTTTCCTTGTCACTGCCGAGTATCCGCTATGGTTAGCTAACATTGTACCCGTTCCGAAAAAGGATGGTAAGGTTCGCATTAGTGTAGACTACAGGGATTTGAATAAAGCCAGTCCGAAAGATGACTTTCCATTACCTCACATTGACATCTTGGTGGACAGTACTGCAAGATATAAAGTTTTCTCCTTCATGGATGGTTTTTCAGGTTACAACCAGATTAGAATGGCTCCCGAGGACAGAGAGAAGACATCATTCATAACGCCCTGGGGCACCTTTTGTTACAAAGTTATGCCGTTTGGATTAAAGAACGCAGGGGCAACATATCAGAGAGCTATGACCACTTTGTTCCATGATATGATGCACAAAGAGATCGAGGTGTATGTGGATGATATGATAACTAAGTTGAAGACCGAAGATGATCATGTTAAACACCTGGCTAAGCTGTTTGGTCGTTTGAGGGAATACAAGCTTCGTTTGAACCCCAACAAGTGCACATTTGGAGTACGATCAGGGAAACTTTTGGGTTTTATTGTCAGCCAAAGAGGGATTGAAGTGGACCCTGACAAGGTGAAAGCTATCAGGGAAATGCCAGCTCCCGCCACCGAAAAGCAAGTCAGAGGATTCCTAGGACGTTTGAACTACATCTCCAGGTTTATATCCAACATGACTGCTACATGTAAACCCATTTTCAAGCTCCTGAGGAAAGAACAGGGATATGTGTGGACTGAAGACTGTCAAAAGGCTTTTGATAGTATCAAAGAATATTTGCTTGAACCGCCTATCCTGATACCGCCGGTTAAAGGACGTCCTTTGATTATGTAATTGACTGTTTTAGAGGATTCGGTGGGTTGTGTACTCGGCCAGCGAGATGAAACAGGAAAGCAAGATCATGTCACTTATTACCTGAGCAAGAAATTTACTGATTGTGAAACCAGGTACACTATGTTAGAGAAGACTTGTTGCGCTCTAGCGTGGGCCGCCAAGCGTCTGCGCCAATATATGTTAAACCACACTACTTGGTTGGTGTTGCACCCTAATTTTTGACCATAAGATCCCACCTCCTCGTGTCTATTCTTGCTTGTTTTTTTTATATATATATGTTTATTATGACTAACAGGTGCACGCAGGTGTGTTAAATTCAAGTGGAGACGACACTTGCAAATCCAATCCTTCCAGACACGGTTATTTGATTCTTATTTGGGTTATGCTTATGGTGATTTCATCGTTTAGGTAGTCAAGGGGAAAATTCAAGGGAATCTTCATGTGGTCCTTAGCAAATCTAGATTCAGAAATAGGAGGACCAAGTTTTATCAAGGGTTCGTGGCAAGGTTGGCTTCAAAGATTAAAATCAAGCCCACAACATTTTAAGAAGAAAGTCTAGATTAATGTATTGAAGTTTATTAAGAAACTTGAAAGTCAATATCACGTTAGTTAATTTACAAGAGTTAAGTGTGTGCTGAAAATCAAAGGACCAGTGCCTTCATGGATACTAGTCGTACTGCAAATCTCGAAACGGTTCCCTAGTCCTATTGCATAAAGGGACCAAGTTCAAATATTGAGATTTTAGTTCTTGAAGAAAGAATTTAAGGTTCATTTGTCACTTTTTGAATACAACCTTTACAGTGAGGTAACGATGTACGATATTCCTAGACGTGTATCCATATCATAGTACCAAATCCAACGCTAGGCAGTTACATCATTGCAAGCTTCAAATAATAATCTGTCACTAGAATAGTGAAAAGTGACATTGGGTCCTAAGCTACAATGTTACAAATCAGTCTTTTTTCCTTCCAAAACATCTTTAGAGCTTCTGCCGGCATTATAGCGATAAAGTATGTAAGGAATCCCCATGTAATTAACAGCAAGTCATAACTCTAATTCAGAGAAGCGGAAAGCTTTTCAATCATCAAGATAATCACGGCAACCCGGTCTCTTCGTTACTGCTGCTAAATCTCCGGTCCAGCTTGGTTTGTAGCGCCGCCTGCAGCCACCGACCTGGTAAGAACATTTTGTACTTACATCAGTTAAGGAAATCAACCAGCAATTAAGTATTTGGCAAAGCAAAGGGTTACATACGATTTTGGGCAAGAGGGAATTCAGGAAGATGCAGTCAGAAGTTCTACCTCACTCCAGGTTCATATTACAAATCAGTTCATGTTGGTACAATTTTAATTAGCAAGATCGACACCAGTAAGCCTTTCCCTTCCTTCTAACTGCTGCTACTCTGAGCCAAAACCCAATTCGGTGTGCTCGAGCATGCCGTGTTACCCCCTGCAACCGACAAACAAAGTGTATTAAATCAGTAAAATAGGCAAAGAATCCCAACATACCAAGCATGTTCGACTAGAAGGCACCTTCACCATCTTGACCGAGCGTTCAACAACAATAACATCATTCGCAAGCAGTATTTCCGCATCAGCAACATCAACAATTTCAACAGCCCGGAAACCAAACCTGCAAATCCAAGAAGAAGACAATTAGAGGTAGTTACACTCAGAGCTTACAAATTCAAGTGATGTTGAAGGATTACCAACTCAATCTGAGAAGCCAATTAGCAGCAGGCCTTGCAGTTGCTTCACAATGCTTGTGTAAACCGCAAATGTCGTAAACTTCATCATGACGCGCCTACTGTGTTACCGGCATTGCAAACCTGTCAACAAAGGAGGAAGCAGTCTAAATAAGAAAGGATCAGATGACACTACTAACAACTACAAGCAATACGACCAAACAACATCACAACCTGTCAAAGCAACACCAATTAATAATCAGAACAACCTTTCTGAATTGTAGGCATTAATGTTTGGTTCACTATATCAGCTCCCTTCTACATTCAAAAACACCAGTGATTTTACCTCAGCTAACGGTTACCCAAAGGCTAAGGAACGACTTCAAATCCTGAGAAGTGTGTTGGCCGCTTTGATACCTCGACGAACCAAATCACTGGAGTGTGGAAGTTTAGCACTGCCACCTCTCACTGAGACAACTGTGTTAGTACCCCTTGTCGGCCTGCAAAGAAAGATCCACATGTCAATCCTGAGGAAGGGACTTCCAAAGCTAATTGCACTATCTACTGGGATGTCAAAATCATCAATCACTACAAGATACTATGTAATTGGGAAAGACACTGCCAGCTATCTTTTGTAAGCTATTTGAAAGTGCACCGGTTGTCACAGAGGACTTTTTGGTTATACGCCCCTTTAAGCGTAGCAGACGGTTGGGTGTCTGAGATAGTCAAATATGCCCTAAACTAGAAATTTTAAAATATGATTGGTGACATACAATATGGGCGCAGTCCACGAATGAAAACACGAGCACGTAGTAAGAAAGTCAGAACCAATCCTCCAACTTCTGCCAGTAGAACGTACAACGCTAACAAGTGAATGGTCATAGAGGAGAGCTTCCACCGATAATGTTGTTGAATATGTCTCTACGTCAGTTATGAACAAAAGATCCAATCTCAACCTGCACCATGGCAACAACAATTAAGTCTGCAGCAACCAAGTCATGGAGAGCAATGATGTATATCTGGTAATCGCAGTAACAGCGTACCAGTACCCTAACCACATTAGTTCAGGCGATTCACACGACCAAGCATCTCCCTGTAGATACCTTCATAGAAGAATATTGAGAAGGGATGAAACTCATCATCAGATAACAGTTGCTCCTAGGGGCGCAGCTGATCCACCAGTTCCGTTACCGCATTCGTTCTGGGCTGTTAATTTTCTCCTTGGCCCAAAGTCATCACTATCTGCACCTGCCAGGTCACAAGTTCAGAATTAGCAAAATCATCAGGGAATATACTTGTTTAAAGATTGGGATCTTTTTCATTAATAGGCATCATTGCAATCAGACCAAAAAGGAAAGTTTCAAGCATTTGTCTAAGACCAAAATGGAGAAATCAAATCAGCATTCAAATCCATATTCAAGACAGCAATCAAATGCGTTTTATTTTCGAAGTCTATAAAAGGAGACATAGGAGATGAAGACAAGGATACACAGAAAAACCCTAACAAATACGCAGAATTCCACAACATTCAAACCCCTAAAAACGAGAAAAAACCCCAACACACATCAATTCTCAGGAATCCAACATCCACAGAAATCCTCGATTCAAATGCCACAAAAATTCCCAAACCAAAAGAAACCTAAAATTGTTGAGAAGAGAAGTTAAAGGAGACTCATCTTCGCCTTTCTCCCTCCGCGAACCACCCTTCGACCCACCGCGAGCTCCAAGTAGCCACCGCCCTCAAACTCTCGACGCCACCACTGCCGAATCTCCGGGAGACCATCCGCCATCGCCATTGGAGTCTGCAAAGATCACTTCAATCGTGAGATTTTTTTTCTTCTTACTAACGTTAATCTGTTGAGTTTTGTTGCTTGTTTTCGCAGGAAATCGAAAGGAAATCGGGGAAGATGAAAAAGTATGAAGAAAGGGAGATGGAAGCAAGTCAGGGAGAGTGAGGGTGAGAACGCGATGAAAACGACGGCGGCGAGAAGAGAAAAGATGAGATCGAGAGGGAGACGGCGCAGAAATTAGGGTTCATAGGGGATTTAGGGTTTTGTTGTTATTTTAATTTGTCGTTGTAATTTGTTAACCACACACACCACACACACCCACTCTAATCACCACTAACCACCCTAATTAAACCCTTAACCTTTTTTTAAACCAACAACTTAAAAATACACATATAGTAATTAACTCTTTTTCTTTTATTAATTAAAACAGGAAACCCTTTTCTTAATTAACTAATTCAATCTTAATTTAATTTTTATAAAAATTAAACTAAATTAATGACATTTTTTCTTAAGTTAATTATTAATCGACCACCTAATTAGTTTTTTTATTTAAGGTAAACTTAATAACTTTTTTTAAATAAATATCAAACACTCCCTTTTTCAATTTAAATTAATCCTTTAAAAATAATAAATAAAAACATTTTATAACACCTTAAGTAAGAGAAAATAATTTTATATAATAAGGTCGTTTCTATAATTTAAATAACAATATTTTCGTAAAAACAATCTCACCAAATTAATTCAACCATTTCCCTAATTCAACTTCTCCCTTTAAATCAATCAATCGCCATTAAAATCAACTCACATCGCAAAATATATTCATTCAATCGTGCACTTCACGACACTTGCACCTACACCTCAGCGCTTTCATGCGTATGTGTATGGTTTACATTTCTGCAACTTATTCATTGCAATTTACATTACCGCATTTACATTATCGCATCGCATTTCGTCCAAAGGAAAAACCTACACATGAGTCAACACTTGTGTGTAGTGCACGTCATTTGCATCATTTCCCCACGATCCTTGATTCCATTCAAGTTGATTGCTTAAGATAGATCCTACCCCATAGGAAGGACCATTATCTCTACAACTTAGACAAACAAACAACACTATACAACTTTTTCAAACACAATAGAGAATAGATGTTAATCATCTTAAGTGAGATATAATCTCCACCCCCACAATAATACAATCAAACATGTAGGAACTTTGCCTTAAGAGTGATAAAGGCATACTCGTCAAACAATCCGAGTACTTAAGCCCTTTTCTTAAGACGATGCAAAGACTATTTTCCTACAACTCCCTTTACACTTGTGGTGGTTACATCTCCCTTAACATGAAGACTCATCTCTTCTCCTAAACCCAATCAAAATAACTACCCTAAACCCGTAGGAACTTTGACCACAGTCAAAGAGCTCCTCTAACCCTTTAGGGGAACTACAAGTACTCTGATTCCACTCCCCTAAGGATATGTAGGCATAAGATGCGACATCTTTATCGAGTATACTTAGAAATAAACCACTAGGGTCTCTAATCCTTTAAGCAGATAACACTTAGTAATAAACAGCATAAAACAAGAGGTTCCTATAGAGTACTACAGAAACTTAGGATGCTAGTACCTTCCCTAAGTTTAACCAACGCCCGAACCTAAAACTCTCTAAACCTTGCATTTGCATTGCATTGTGGGTATTTCGATCTTTATTCCTTCCTTTGGACAAATCAAAGTTCGGTTGCAAAATGAATTAAAGATTCAAACTAATCAATAGTTTGGTATCCGATTTTCACCGCGACAGAAATGGAGACTTCACTAGGGACCTCTCAGTGGGTTTCCCTAACTTGTTTTGTTTTAAATATTTGCTTATATTTGTTTAACTGTTTACTTGTATACTTGTTTGTTTCTTGCCTTGGGTTGATACTCTTGAGTGGTGAGACAAAGTCCTACACCCGGACTTTAGTGAACTTAAGATAGGATAGTGATATGTTCAAAGAGGCTTATAGGGGGTGGAATCCCGACCAAGCTGACTTGAAAATCACGCTCAATTGAGGCCCTCTCGAAAGATGTATTGTTGAATGAGTCTTTAATCGTGAAAACATGCACTATATTCGATGTTGGAGCCTATGATATTGAGGACCATAGTTACCTTA
The DNA here is from genome assembly GCA_963859935.3 of Lathyrus sativus. Taxonomy (NCBI): domain Eukaryota; kingdom Viridiplantae; phylum Streptophyta; class Magnoliopsida; order Fabales; family Fabaceae; genus Lathyrus; species Lathyrus sativus. Next base: position 295,895 of record CAWUDS030002744.1, read on the forward strand.
ACCCCACTTTGGCCTTTATTAGGACGTAGTGCGAGGCTATGAGGGGCTACCCCTGAAATAGTGCTACGCGATGCTGCACTCGAAAGAAGTTCTCTTGAGAATATTATTAACCCCCGAGTACTTGGAAAGTTGATAATATCCGAAAGACGGGCTAATGACTTTGGGAACTTCATTAGAACCTTGTTCGGCAGGTATAATCAACCTTTAGTTCAAATCCTTTGGGAATGGGTATACCTTTGCCCCATGCTCGTTGCTAACCTAGGGTCCCCTTTGTCTGTTTATCCTTATGTTTCTATGTGCCTACTTGTGTTTGTTGTATTCATAAAGCATCATACCGCATTGGACTTCATGGGATTTACCTTTGTTTGTAAACATTGTAGGGTATTATGGATCCCAATAGAAGACACACTCTGAAATACACTTTTAAAAGTCCCAAGTTGGATGACCTAAAGAAGTTGGTGACCTTGATTGAAGACCAAGAGAAATTCAAGAGCAAGTATGGGAAGCTGATATCCTTATTGAGTCGACAAGTAGACGAAGGACTCCTGTCCACTTTATTGCAATTCTATGATCCACTGTACCACTGTTTTACGTTTTCAGACTTCCAACTATTACCTACGTTGGAAGAATACTCCTTTTTGGTTGGTTTACCTATCTTAGAAGAGTCTCATTTCCCTTTCCTGGAAAAAGACTCCGATGAAAGAGAAATTGCTAAGGCCCTTTGCCTAAAGGTATCAGACGTCAAGGGAAATCTGGTTAGTAAAGGCGGTATTTTTGGTTTAACTACGAAGTTCTTAATCAGTAAAGCAATGTTTTATGCCGATTATACGAACAAGACTCCATTCGAGGCGATCTTTGCCTTACTTGTTTATGGAGTGTTTTTGTTCCCAAGCTTCGAAGGGTTCGTCGACCTCAACGCAATTAAGATCTTTTTGAAGAACAATCCAGTACCAACTTTATTGGGTAATGCTTACCATTCTATACACCTCCGAAATTTCTATGGTGGAGGAATGATCACCTGTTGTGTGCCCTTACTCTACAAGTGGTTTATTTCGCACTTGCCGAGGTCTACTTCCTTTTTAAGTCTCGATAGGGGGCTTTGGTCTCCAAGAGTTATGGCATTGACCCACTCAGACATCATTTGGTACAACCGAGTATATGAAGGAACCTTAATCATTGATGGTTGTGGCGACTTTGCTAATGTACCATTACTCAGTTTTAATGGAGGGATCAGTTACAATCCGGTCTTAGCTCGTCGACAATTGGGATTTCCATTGAAGGAGCCGCCTAAGAGCGTCCAAGTAGAGAATATTTTCTTTAGGGAAGACAAGGAACTCCTAGACAAGGTTTTAGTTGCATGGAGCCACTTACACAAGAAAGGGAAAGAAAGCCTTGGGAAGCTTAATTGTGTGTCTTTAGAACCCTACCTTCGGTGGGTCAGAGAAAGGGCAATCAAGCTAAAGATGCCCTATTCCCGTCAAGATCCCATAGCTCCAAGGAGAGAGCCCACTTATGTCTTCATGTCTGAAGCCGAGAAGTTAGAGGTGTCCCTAAGGAAGTCTCAACATGAGTTGGAATCCTGGAAGAACAAGTACCATGTAGCAGTGGCAGAAAATGATGACTGTCAGAAGCAGAATGCTGAACTTCAAAAGGAAAGGGATGAACTTCAGAAACAGCTACAATTGAAGGATGAAGAGTTACTCCCCTGCAAGAAGAGGAAAGTCATGGAGGATTTATTTTTCTCCGACCCACAATGCACTATTTGGAAACTAATTGTGGACAACCTCATCCGTGAGAAGACGCAACTAGAAGAGCAGCTCAAGCAACAGAATTCAAAACTTCTTTAGCGTCTTTACTAGCTTTTATTTAGCTTTTACTTGGGACTTTTAAAAGCAATTATTTGTATTCCGTTTTGAAATTAATAAAAAACGTTTTCTTTTATTACAATGCTTATAAATAGTTGGGGATCCCATGAAGTCCTACTCATATTGCATTACATTCTTTCTTTATTCATTTCAAGAAACTCAAATTTATTCCTCAGGTATTGTAACCATGGATTTCAAAAGAGAAGCCTTGGAATACACTTTTCAGAGCCCAAACATTGAAAGCTTGAGAGAGCTAGCTGATCTAATCGAGAACCAATACGCCTTCGCAGCAGAATATGGAGAAGTCTTCCGTTTTCTCGAACTCAAGATGAAGGAAGGGTTGTTGGAGACCCTCGTTCAATTTTACGATCCATTGTACCACTGTTTCACTTTTCCAGGTTACCAGTTGATGCCAACATTGGAAGAGTATTCTGATTTCCTGAGGATGCCCGTAACGGCCCGCCCCGTATTCACCGGCCAGGAAGACACACCCGGTCATCAGGAAATTGCCAATGCCACTCATCTCAGTTTGGAAGATGTTCAAGCGCACCTAACCACCAAGGAAGGAGTCCTTGGATTCCCTGCTGACTTTTTGATTGAAAAAGTTCGCTACCATGCTGAAAGAAAGGAAGTCCTTATCATGGAAGCCACCTTTGCTCTGTTGGTTTATGGGATTTTCTGGTTCCCAAAGATTGATGATTTTGTCGACATGGACGCAATTAAACTGTTCATACTCAAGAATCCCGTTCCCACCTTGCTCGCAGACACATACTTTTCAATCCACTCGAAGAATGCTGAGGGAGGAGGACAAGTCGTTTGTTGTACTGCTCTGTTGTATTCATGGTTCATTGCTCGCCTAGCTCGGCACCCGTCTATTTGGGAAGAGGAGGAGTCGCCTCATTGGTCCGAGATAGTTATGGCCCTTACTCACTCCGACATTGTGTGGTACGATCCTACGTATGGGGGTATATGTATGATCCATAGCATCGGAGGTTTTACTAACATACCGCTCATTGCGAGAGAAGGATGCATAAGTTACAATCCTGCGCTGGCCCGTCTCCAATTTGGGCATCCCATGATTGAAGTACCTGACCAGACTCTGTTAGAAGGAATCTTTCTCAAGGAAGGAGAAGACCCAGACCTGAAGACCGTCATAATTTACTCATGGGAATACATCAATAAGGAAGGAAAAGCTGCTTTAGGATACCCCAATTGTGCTGTCTCTGAAGAATACCTACATTGGGTGCGAGCAAGAGCTCTCAACCTCAAAATGTCGTTCCCTTTCCATGAACCTATGGTATTGGCCTTTCACGATCCAGATTGGTTTGATGTGAGTGAAGTAGATCAATTGAAGGCTGCTTTGGATGAAGCTCGAAAATTGAAAGTCGCTTGGAAGAACAAGTTTTTTATACTCAAGGTAGAGAAAGAGAAGTCCCAGAGGCTGCCAAAATTTGAACTCGCAAGGAAAAGAAAGGCACAAGGGGATTTATTTTCCTCTCACGCCTCTTCAAGTGCTGTCACCAGTGATGTTCTTCCCCCAGAAACTATGGCTTGGAAGGAGTGTGTCGACCGACTCATCAAAGAGAAGGCCGAGTTGCAAGAACACCTCAATCAGTTAGAAAGAGAACTTCGCACACAGAAGGAGCATAAGGAGTAGATCTTCGAGTTTCTCTTTTGCTTTTGATTCAATGTAATAAACTCTTAAAAGAGTACTCCGTTTTATAATGCTTCGATCATCAAAATAAAATAAGTTTTTTTCTCCAAGGTTACAATACCAAAATAATTTGAGTTTCTTGAAAGTTTCACACTCATTTGCATTTTACATAAGCATAGCATCGTTTGCATTCCAGGGTCTCACTCTTGCTTCATCTCCGCAGAACAAGCTGAATCACCGATACAACACTCGAGCTAGTCAACGTCAGAAGATGGATCAACTAGAGCAAGAGAACAGAGTGCTCCGTGATGAAGTTACAAATATGAAAGAAAGTTTAGAGAAGTTGAATGGTCTAGTGGAAGCCTTGTCTAGTTAAATCTCGATCAACAACCAAGAAGTTCCAAGGACTGTCGTATCCGAAGTGACACCAACACCGATCCCAGTTGTGTCATCTGTTGCTGAAGTATCCTACACTATGCCTCAAGGTTTCCCGTGGGGGAGGCCTCCTTATTTTACTCCGGCCGGCTACCGCCCGCCTGTGTCTGAAATCCCTGTTGTGACCACTGTTCAAGCTGCTCCTGTTGTTTCTGCTGTGATGACTACCGCATTTCCGCATGTGAACGCTGTTCCGTATATTCTGGATGAACCAATTCTACATGGGTCTCCAACCGAGACTGTGGGCTTAGAAGAGAGGATAGACGAATTTCAAGATCAGTTTTCTGAAATACAAAAGGAGTTGAGAGCCCTTCGTGGAAAGGACTTATTTGGTAAGAGTGCTTTTGAGCTGTGCTTGGTGCCAAATGTTAAGGTCCCACCGAAGTTCAAAGTCCCTGATTTTGAAAAGTACAAGGGGAATACTTGCCCTCAGAGTCATCTCATTATGTATGCCAGGAAGATGTCTGCCCAAACTGATAATGATCAACTGCTCATTCACTACTTTCAAGACAGTTTGATAGGCGCCGCACTCAAGTGGTATATGGGGTTGGATAATACGAAGATTCGAACTTTAAATGATCTAGGAGGAGCCTTTGTCAAACAGTATAAGTACAATGTGGACATGGCGCCCGACCGAGATCAATTGAGAGCAATGGCACAAAAAGATAAGGAGAATTTCAAAGAATATGCTTAGCGTTGGCGGGAGTTGGCCGCGCAAGTCACACCACCTTTAGAAGAAAAAGAGATGACCAAGATTTTTCTGAAGACTCTGGGTCCTTTCTTTTATAAGAAGATGGTAGCTAGCGCGCCCAGTGACTTTACTGAAATGGTCAATATGGGAATGCATTTAGAAGAAGGTGTTCGTGAAGGGAGATTGACCAAAGAAGAGAGCGCTCCTAAGAGGTATGGGAGCAGTTTTGTGAAGAAAAAGGAACAAGGTGTGAATGCCATTCAAAAGGGATAATTCATAAAGAGATACCTGCCACCACATCAAGTTGCAGCGGTATCGCCAGTGTTTAATGCTCCGGCTTATCAGCTACAATCTCCGCAACCCTATCAGCAACCTCAGTCTCCTGCTGCTCAACAACCCCAACTTCAGCAGAGTCCATAATATCCTCAGCAGAATCGGCCACCTAGCAATCAGGGCCGTGTGTATAGAAAGATAAACTTTGATCCGATCCCAATGACATATGCTGATCTATTTCCCGCTTTGATTAAAAAAGGTCATATTCAGACGAGAGCTCCACCTCCGGCTCCCACGAATCCTCCCCCTTCTTATAGAGCTGATAAGTTTTGTCCTTACCATCAGGGTGCTCCAGGACATGATATTGAGAGTTGTTTCGGTTTGAAGTTGGATGTCCAGAGGCTCATTAAGAATGGAATCTTGTCTTTCAGGGATTCCGACCCAAATGTACAGAAGAATCCATTACCACCACATGGTTCTCCCTCTGTCAATATGATTGAAGATTGTTTGGGAAGTGATGGCCAAGAAGTGTCAAATGAAGAGGCTGAAGAAGTTTGTGTCATAGTACCCCACTTTAAGGAAGTGGAACGTATAGAGATTGTTTACAATAGCAAGAAGCCAACCGTCACTCCTTTAGTGATCAATGTGCCTGGACCGGTCCCTTATACTTCTAGTAAGGCCATCCTTTACAGATACAATGCTACTATGTTGGAGGATGGGAAAGAAGTACCTTTGCCCGCTGTACCCTCGGTCGTTAGTATTGCAGATGTCAGTAGAGTGATAAGAAGCGGTCGAGTCTACCCGACTGTACCACCGAAAGAAAAAGTAGCTTTGTCCGAACCATCAGGCTCAAAAGACCCAACTGTGGGGCAATCTGGTGGGTCTAATTTATCCAACTCTGATGAATGTTTGAAAGTAATCAAAAGAAGTGAATATAAGGTTGCAGATTAGCTTCTGCAAACCCCATCGAAGATTTCTGTGCTACAATTGTTGATGAGTTCTGAGGCTCATAGAGAAGCGCTTCAGAAGATTTTGGAACAAGCCTATGTCGAGCAGGATGTGACTATGGAACAATTTGATAACATCATTGGTAGTATTACTTCAAGTGATAACCTGGGTTTCAATGAGGACGATCTCCCAGAAGAAGGGAGAAAGCATAACATGGCTCTACACATTTCCGTGAACTGTGGAAATGACTCTCTGTCCAGTGTGCTGGTTGATACTGGATCGTCCCTAAATGTAATGCCTAGAACTACTCTATCTAAGCTATCATATCAGGGACCACCGATGAGACCAAGTCGCGTTATTGTCAAAGTTTTCAATGGGTCAAGGAAAATGGTAATTGGTGAGGTTGATTTGCCCATGACTATTGGATTACAGACTTTTATGATCCCGTTTCAAGTCATGGACATTCGTGCCGCCTATAGCTATTTGCTAGGGAGGCCATGGATACATGAAGCTGGAGCAGTCACTTCTACCCTGCATCAGAAGTTGAAATATGTTTTTGAAGGGAAAATAGTTACAGTTTGTGGGGAGAGAGCTTTGGTGGTAAGTCACTTGTCATCATTCTCATATGTCGAAGCTGAGGAAGAGGTTGGCACGCAATTTCAAGCTCTGTCTATTGTGGGTGAGGGTGCCCAGAAGTCTCAAGCATCCATGTCATCATTCAAAGACGCACAACGAGTAGTGAACAGTGGTCACCAAACAATGTGGGGAAAGGTGTTGTCTTTGCCAGAGAACAAAAAAAAAGAAGGTCTCGGTTTCACCAACAGTTCTGCTCAACAAACCACCAAAGGTCAAGGGTTCCCGCTGATCAATGAAGTGTTCCGTAGTGGAGGAGTCGTCCATCATCCTCAGATTAATGTTGTGGCAGAGGACGAACTTGAAGGCTACATATCAAATGGTTCCGCCAGGTCCTCCATTCCTTACGAAGACTATGAGCCCTATATGGAAGACCCAGGCTATGTTTCAGACGAATTTGACTATACCTTTGGAGTTTATGTCATCACCGAGGAAGAGTCGGATAAAGACATCCCAGACTTTGTGACCCCAGATGTCGTGGTCAAGAATTGGAGCGTGGTTGAAGCTCCTACCGCCATTCATATATCTAAGTAAAACATTTGTTTAAAATTTTCGCTCTGCCCAAGGCGAAACTGCATTTGTTAGGGCGTACTTTTTAATAATTCCCTTTGCTCTGCCCAAGGCAAAGGTGACTTTGTTGGGCGTGTCTTTTCGGTTTTGCTATCATCAATAAACTACTTTCATTTACATCTGTTTTTTTTAAATTTTTATTCACGATGTTGGAAAATAATAAGTAGTATCCCGCGCCACACTTTCCACTTTACAAAACAAAAACTTATTCAAGTCACATCACTTGCGCAGATTGCCATATAAATTACAAACTGGGAATAATGATCCACTATCTTCTCCGAATTTTGAGTTTCCTGTGTACGAAGCTGAGGACGAAGAGGATGATATCCCAGAAGAAATTTCCAGACTGCTTGAGAAAGAGGAAAAAGCTATCCAACCTCATCAAGAGCCGGTGGAAGTAGTCAACTTGGGATCAGAAGAAATCCGTAGAGAAGTTAAAATTGGAGCCCTGCTCAAACACGATGTGAAGAAACAACTGATTGATTTGCTTGGAGAGTTTGTCGATGTGTTTGCTTGGTCGTATCAAGACATGCCCGGATTGGACATAGCTATAGTCGAACATCATTTGCCACTAAAGCCAGAGTGCCCGCCGATAAAACAGAAGCTCAGAAGGACTCGACCTGACATGGCTCTAAAGATTAAGGAAGAGGTACAGAAACAGATTGATGCAGGTTTCCTTGTTACTGCCGAGTATCCACTATGGTTGGCTAACATTGTACCCGTTCCAAAGAAGGATGGTAAAGTTCGCATGTGTGTAGATTACAGGGATTTGAATAAGGCCAGTCCGAAAGATGATTTTCCGTTACCTCACATTGACATCTTAGTAGACAGTACTGCAAGATATGAAGTTTTCTCCTTCATGGATGGTTTTTCAGGTTACAACAAGATTAGAATGGCTCCCGAGGATAGAGAGAAGACGTCATTCATAACGCCCTGGGGCACCTTTTGTTACAAAGTTATGTCGTTTGGATTGAAGAATGCAGGGGCAACATACCAGAGAGCTATGACTACCTTGTTCCATGATATGATGCACAAGGAGATCGAGGTGTACGTAGATGATATGATAGCTAAGTCGAAGACCGAGGATGACCATGTTAAACACCTGGCTAAGCTGTTTGGTCGTTTGAGGGAATACAAGCTCCGTTTGAACCCCAACAAGTGCACATTTGGAGTACGATCAGGGAAACTATTAGGTTTCATTGTCAGTCAAAGAGGGATTGAAGTAGACCCTGACAAAGTGAAAGCTATCCGGGAAATGCCAGCTCCCGCCACCGAGAAACAAGTCAGAGGATTCTTGGGACGTCTGAACTATATCTCCAGGTTTATATCCAACATGACCGCTACATGTAAGCCTATTTTCAAGCTTCTGAGGAAAGAACAAGGGTACGTTTGGACTGAAGATTGTCAAAAAGCTTTTGATAGTATCAAAGAGTATTTGCTTAAACCACCTATCCTGATACCGCCCGTTGAAGAACGACCTTTGATTATGTATTTGACCGTTTTAGAAGATTCGATGGGTTGTGTACTTGGTCAGCGAGATGAAACAGGAAAGCAAGATCATGTCACTTATTACTTGAGCAAGAAGTTTACTGATTGTGAAACAAGGTACACTATGTTAGAGAAGACTTGTTGAGCTTTGGCGTGGGCCGCCAAGCGTTTGCGCCAGTATATGTTGAATCACACTACTTGGTTAGTCTCTAAGATGGATCCTATCAAATATATTTTTGAGAAGCCCGCTTTGACCGGGAGAATTGCTAGATGACAGATGTTGTTGTCTGAATATGATATCGAGTACCACACTCAGAAAGCTGTTAGAGGAAGTGTTTTGGCTGATCATCTGGCTCACCAACCCATTTTGGATTATCAACCCTCAAACGATGACTTTCCTGATGAAGATGTTATGTTCTTGAAGATGAAAGATTGTGAAGAACCCGTACATGGTGAAGGACCAGAGCCAGGTTCTCAATGGGGTTTAATCTTTGATGGAGCTGTCAACGCTCATGGAAAGGGGATAGGTGATGTTATTGTGACTCCTCAAGGGACCCATTTCCCATTTACCTCCAGATTAACATTCCAGTGTACTAATAATGAGGCTGAGCACGAGGCATGTATTATGGGTCTTGAAGAAGCAATCGATCTGAGAATTAAGAATTTAGATGTGTTTGGTGATTCTGCAGTGGTAATCAACCAAATCACTGGTGAATGGATAACTCGACATGATAATTTGGTCCCATACAGGGATTATGCTAGGAGGCTATTACCGTTCTTTGATAGGGTTGAGTTTCATCATATGCCTCGTGATGAGAACAGAATGGCAGATGCGTTGGCAACTTTGGCCTCGATGATCGTGGTAAACTTTTGGAACGAGTGTCCTCGGATTGAAGTAAAATGTCTCGATAGACCTGCCTATATCTTTGCTGTCGAAGAAGTTGAAGATGGAAAACCCTGGTACTATGACATCGAAGTGTTTCTTAGAACTCAAGAATATCCTCTGGGAGCTTCCAACAAAGACAAGAAAACTTTGAGAAGGTTGGCTGGAAATTTTCTTCTGAGTAACAATGTGTTGTACAAACGGAATTTTGACATGGTCTTGCTGAGATGTGTTGACAAACAAGAAGCAGATATATTAATGTCGGAAATTCATGAAGGATCTTTTGGCACTCATGCCAAAGGACATGCCATGGCTAAGAAGCTTTTAAGGGCTGGATATTATTGGATCACTATGGAATCAGATTGTTACAAGTTTGCTAGAAAGTGTCACAAGTGCCAGATCTACGCAGATAAAATTCATGTGCCTCCGACTTTGTTGAATGTTATTTCATCCCCGTGGCTGTTATCTATGTGGGGAATTGATATGATTGGAATGATAGAGCCGAAAGCATCTAATGGACACCGATTCATCTTGGTAGCCATTGATTATTTTACCAAGTGGGTCGAGGCGGCTTCCTATGCTAATGTAACTCGACATGTGGTTGTCAAATTTATCAAGAATCAGCTTATTTGCCGATATGGTGTGCCAAGCAGAATTATTACAGACAATGGCTCCAACCTGAATAACAAGATGATGAAAGAGTTGTGTGAAGAATTCAAGATCGAGCATCACAATTCTTCTCCTTACAGACCAAATATGAATGGGGCTGTTGAAGTCGCCAACAAAAACATTAAGAAGATCATTCAGAAAATGGTTGTTACTTACAAAGATTGGCACGAAATGCTCCCATTCGCCCTACATGAATATCGTACGATGGTACGCACATCGACTGGGGCAACTCCATTTTCACTTGTTTACGGTATGGAAGCGGTGCTCCCGATAGAAGTTGAGATTCCTTCTATGAGGATCTTGGTGGAGGCAAAGTTATCAGAAGCTGAATGGTGTCAGAACAGATATGATCAGTTGAACTTAATCGAAGAAAAGAGGATGGCTGCGCTATGCCATGGGCAGTTGTATCAGCAGAAGATGAAGAAGGCATTCGACAAGAAGGTTCGACCCCGGGTATTCAAGGAAGGTGACCTGGTCCTCAAGAAAATCCAGTCTTTCCTCACTGACATCAGAGGAAAATGGGCCCCGAATTATGATGGACCATATGTAGTAAAAAGGGTTTTGACAGGAGGCGCTTTGATGTTAGCAAAATGGATGGAGAAGAGATCACTCGCCCCGTGAATACAGACGCCGTCAAGAAGTACTTTGTTTAGGAGAAACTGGACATTATTCCCTTTATGTAATCGCTATTATTTTCCAACACTGTAACATCGGGTCACGCTTTTCTGCTGACCACCGTTCAATAAAAAGTTTTTCACTTACCATAAATCTGTATTCTTGATAGCAAATCCGAATTGATTTAAACTTTTTCAAAACTTTGTTCTACTCGATATATGAATAACAAAAGGACGACCGGGGACGTTTATTTCGTCCGAAGAAAAACAACAATGTTATGTGCTTCTCCAGGACAAGAGGATTTATCTTATCCAGACACGAAGGTTGCCTCTGTTCGAAGACTTTCTTCGCAAGCGATAAGGGATCTGTGGAGATGTTGCTTGAGTACCCTTTTGTTTGAGGCGTTTATTTCGTTTCTCCCAATCCGTCGACATATGCATAACATATAAGTACACAGCATGGCATGTGCATCTTCCGCATTCTTTGTACTTGTTTTATTCTATCGCTTTGGCCATAGTTATCCCTAGGTGTTTGGGTCCGTCTCATCCCTCCACGTAGATTCGTCTACCCTAGGCAAAAAGAGCACAATGTTTCATTTTCTCCATGAAGTTCAACCCTCATGGGAGATGGTTATTTTAGTACAATCCCATTTGAGTTCATACCTCAATGGTCGAGTCTTGCTTGACAGTTTCTCTTCAGTTATTTCCTGAATTGAACTTCGGTCTTTGGCAATCGCATCATGGACATCTCCAACTTCTAAGCGTGGATGCATTTATTTTGCACCCTCTCCTCAGAAAGAATGTTCAGAAAGACAGACATTTCTTCAACAAAAGCATCACAAGATTCTCCCGAGCATCCATATTCGGACTAAGTAATCTCTTTATTTGAGCAACTCGTTTTGATCGAGATCCTATTCAAAATGACAAACGACAGTTTTCACAAGACAGACCATCCACCCTCAGTGGGCCCTTCGACATCATCAAATCATCAAAAGGCATCGCCTCATAAATTCATCAAGGGAGCTTATCAAAGACATTACAAGACATCTCTCTTTATTTGAGAGCTTATAGAATATTCTACAATTACAAAGTGACATCCCCCCGGAGAAGTCGAGGAAGTTTACCATATTAGTCTCTCTTTATTCGAGAAGGCATACATTACAATTCAACCGGCTCACATCTTTCCCGAAGATCCCCGGTGAAGCTTTACAACTACATTTACAATTTACAATTACAAATTACATCTACAACAACAGAGTACATTACGGATTACATCAACAACGAACTACATTTACAGTCTACAACGACATCTACAATCTATAAAATTTACAACCCCCTGTGAAGACGCTCTCACGAGTTTTCATCATTTCGGGAAGCAACTGAGACCAGCTCATAGCATCCAGACTATGACGCTCGGGGAAGTTCTACATTAGAGACTGAGACCAGCTCATAGCATCCAGACTATGACGCTCGGGGAAGTTCTACATCAGAGACTGAGACCAACTCATAGCATCCAGACTATGACGCTCGGGGAAGTTCTACATCAGAGACTGAGACCAGCTCATAGCATCCAGATTATGACGCTCGGGGAAGTTCTACATCAGAGACTGAGACCAGCTCATAGCATCCAGACTATGACGCTCGGGGAAGTTCTACATCAGAGACTGAGACCAGCTCATAGCATCCAGACTATGACGCTCGGGGAAGTTCTACATCAGAGACTGAGACCAGCTCATAGCATCCAGACTATGACACTCAGGGAAGTTCTACATCAGAGATTGAGACCAGCTCATAGCATCCAGACTATGACGCTCGGGGAAGTTCTACATCAGAAACTGAGACCAGCTCATAGCATCCAGACTATGACGCTCGGGGAAGTTCTACGTCAGAAGCTGAGACCAGCTCATGGTTCCCATACCATGATGCTCGGGGAAGCTCTACAACTACAACATCTACAATGACATTTACATCTACGTCTACAAACTACAGTGATTTGACCGTCTACAAAATGTTGACATTTCAGGCAGAGATTGAGACCAGCTCATGGTACCCTTATCATGACGCTCGGGGAAGTTATACATTTTACTATCTCAAGTTGAGTTCCAAAAAAATAATATACACAAAAACGAGAAAAGAAAGAAAAGAATGCCAAATAAAACTGAACCATCGACGCAATTCATTTGGATTATTACCAACCACAATATTATGATAATAAGTATATCTTTCGACTAGAAGCTTTTCCCATTACCATGTCCCCAGTGTGTGAGGTGTTGTTACTTTGGAGAATACCATTGGTGATTGTTTCCTGTCCCCGTGGAATCTCGCTCTTTTAATCCTGTTCTTCCCGTGTTGTGTGCAATTACTCCCCTGTGGCACCATTTCTCCACAGGACCCCCCGTTTGTCTTGCATTTCCATATCATCGCATATCATGTGCATTCGGTGGCATCTTAAGGCCAAAAATCAGTGCAAGGTTTGTATTTAAGTCCCCCCTATCTCGTCGAGACGGAGATTTCGATCTCCATATCTCCGAATAGGAGTAACTTAAATAGGGGCATCTGTTGCACCATAATTTTTGACCATAAGATCCCACCTCCTCGTGTCTATTCTTTCTTGTTTTTTTTTTATATATATGTTTATTATGACTAACAGGTGCGCGCAGGTGTGTTAAATTCAAGTGGAGACGACACTTGCAAATCCAATCCTTCCAGACACGGTTATTTGATTCTTATTTGGGTTATGCTTATGGTGATTTCATTGTTTAGGTAGTCAAGGGGCAAATTCAAGGGAATCTTCATGTGGTCCTTACCAAATCTAGATTCAGAAATAGGAGGACCAAGTTTTATCAAGGGTTCGTGGCAAGTTTGGCTTCAAAGATTAAAATCAAGCCCACAAGATTTTAAGAAGAAAGTCTAGATTAATGTATTGAAGTTTATTAAGAAACTTGAAAGTCAATATCACGTTAGTTAATTTACAAGAGTTAAGTGTGTGCTGAAAATCAAAGGACCAGTGCCTTCATGGATACTAGTCGTGCTGCAAATCTCGAAACGGTTCCCTAGTTCTATTGCATAAAGGGACCAAGTTCAAATATTGAGATTTTAGTTCTTGAAGAAAGAATTTAAGGTTCATTTGTCACTTTTTGAATACAACCTTTATAGTGAGGTAACGATGTACGATATTCCTAGACGTGTATCCATATCATAGTACCAAATCCAACGCCAGGCAGTTACATCATTGCAAGCTTCAAATAATAATCTGTCAATAGAATAGTGAAAAGTGACATTGGGTACTAAGCTACAATGTTACAAATCAGTCTTTTTTCCTTCCAAAACATCTTTAGAGCTTATGCCGGCATTATAGCGATAAAGTATGTAAGGAATCCCCATGTAATTAACAGCAAGTCATAGCTCTAATTCAGAGAAGCGGAAAGCTTTTCAATCATCAAGTTAATCATGGCAACCCGGTCTCTTCGTTACTGCTGCTAAATCTCCGGTCCAGCTTGGTTTGTAGCGCCGCCTGCAGCCACCGACCTGGTAAGAACATTTTGTACTTACATCAGTTAAGGAAATCAACCAGCAATTAAGTATTTGGAAAAGCAAAGGGTTACATACGATTTTGGGCAAGAGGGAATTCAGGAAGATGCAGTCAGAAGTTCTACCTCACTCCAAGTTCATATTACAAATCAGTTCATATTGGTACAATTTTAATTAGCAAGATCGACACCAGTAAGCCTTTCCCTTCCTTCTAACTGCTGCTACTCTGAGCCAAAACCCAATTCGGTGTGCTCGAGCATGCCGTGTTACCCCCCTGCAACCGACAAACTGAGTGTATTAAATCAGTAAAATAGGCAAAGAATCCCAACATACCAAGCATGTTCGACTAGAAGGCACCTTCACCATCTTGACCAAGCGTTCAACAACAATAACATCATTCGCAAGCAGTATTTCCGCATCAGCAACATCAACAATTTCAATAGCCCGGAAACCAAACCTGCAAATCCAAGAAGAAGACAATTAGAGGTAGTTCCACTCAGAGCTTACAAATTCGAGTGATGTTGAAGGATTACCAGCTCAATCTGAGAAGCCAATTAGCAGCAGGCCTTGCAGTTGCTTCACAATGCTTGTGTAAACCGCAGCTGTCGTAAACTTCATCATGACGCACCTACTGTGTTACCGGCATCGCAAACCTGTCAACAAAGGAGGAAGCAGTCTAAATAAGAAAGGATCAGATGACACTACTAACAACTACAAGCAATACGACCAAACAACATCACAACTTGTCAAAGCAACACCAATTAATAATCAGAACAACCTTTCTGAATTGTGGGCATTAATGTTTGGTTCACTATATCAGCTCCCTTCTACATTCAAAGGCACCAGTGATCTTACCTCAGCTAACGGTTACCCAAAGGCTAAGGAACGACTTCAAATCCTGAGAAGTGTGTTGGCCGCTTTGATACCTCGACGAACCAAATCACTGGAGTGTGGAAGTTTAGCGCTGCCACCTCTCACTGAGACAACTGTGTTAGTACCCCTTATCGGCCTGCAAAGAAAGATCCACATGTCAATCCTGAGGAAGGGACTTCCAAAGCTAATTGCACTATCTACTGGGATGTCAAAATCATCAATCACTATAAGATACTATGTAATTGGGAAAGACTCTGCCATCTATCTTTTGTAAGCTATTTGAAAGTGCACCGGTTGTCACAGAGGACTTTTTGGTTATACGCCCCTTTAAGCGTAGCAGACGGTTGGGTGTCTGAGATAGTCAAATATGCCCTAAACTAGAAATTTTAAAATATGATTGGTGACATACAATATGGGCGCAGTCCACGAATGAAAACACGAGCACGTAGTAAGAAAGTCAGAACCAATCCTCCAACTTCTGCCAGTAGAACGTACAACGCTAACAAGTGAATGGTCATAGAGGAGAGCTTCCACCGATAATGTTGTTGAATATGTCTCTACGTCAGTTATGAACAAAAGATCCAATCTCAACCTGCACCATGGCAACAGCAATTAAGTCTGCAGCAACCAAGTCATGGAGAGCAATGATGTATATCTGGTAATCGCAGTAACAGCGTACCAGTACCCTAACCACATTAGTTCAGGCGATTCACACGACCAAGCATCTCCCTGTAGATACCTTCATTGAAGAATATTGAGAAGGGATGAAACTCATCATCAGATAACGGTTCCTCCTAGGGGCGCAGCTGATCCACCAGTTCCGTTACCGCATTCGTTCTGGGCTGTTAATTTTCTCCTTGGCCCAAAGTCATCACTATCTGCACCTGCCAGGTCACAAGTTCAGAATTAGCAAAATCATCAGGGAATATACTTGTTTAAAGATTGGGATCTTTTTCATTAATAGGCATCATTGCAATCAGACCAAAAAGGAAAGTTTCAAGCATTTGTCTAAGACCAAAATGGAGAAATCAAATCAGCATTCAAATCCATATTCAAGACAGCAATCAAATGCGTTTTATTTTCGAAGTCTATAAAAGGAGACATAGGAGATGAAGACAAGGATACACAGAAAAACCCTAACAAATACGCAGAATTCCACAACATTCAAACCCCTAAAAACGAGAAAAAACCCCAACACACATCAGTTCTCAGGAATCCAACATCCACAGAAATCCTCGATTCAAATGCCACAAAAATTCCCAAACCAAAAGAAACCTAAAATTGTTGAGAAGAGAAGTTAAAGGAGACTCATCTTCGCCTTTCTCCCTCCGCGAACCACCCTTCGACCCACCGCGAGCTCCAAACAGCCACCGCACTCAAACTCTCGACGCCACCACTGTCGAATCTCCGGGAGACCATCCGCCATCGCCATTGGAGTCTGCAAAGATCACTTCAATCGTGAGATTTTTTTTCTTCTTACTAACGTTAATCTGTTGAGTTTTGTTGCTTGTTTTCGCAGGAAATCGAAAGGAAATCGGGGAAGATGAAAAAGTATGAAGAAAGGGAGATGGAAGCAAGTCAGGGAGAGTGAGGGTGAGAACGCGATGAAAACGAAGGCGGCGAGAAGAGAAAAGATGAGATCAAGAGGGAGACGGCGCAAAAATTAGGGTTCAAAGGGGATTTAGGGTTTTGTTGTTATTTTAATTTGTCGTTGTAATTTGTTAACCACTAACACCACACACACCCACTCTAATCACCACTAACCACCCTAATTAAACCCTTAACCTTTTTTTAAATCAACAACTTAAAAATACACATATAGTAATTAACTCTTTTTCTTTTATTAATTAAAACAGGAAACCCTTTTCTTAATTAACTAATTCAATCTTAATTTAATTTTTATAAAAATTAAACTAAATTAATGACATTTTTTCTTAAGTTAATTATTAATCGACCACCTAATTAGTTTTTTTATTTAAGGTAAACTTAATAACTTTTTTTAAATAAATATCAAACACTCCCTTTTTCAATTTAAATTAATCCTTTAAAAATAATAAATAAAAACATTTCATAACACCTTAAGTAAGAGAAAATAATTTTATATAATAAGGTCGTTTCTATAATTTAAATAACAATATTTTCGTAAAAACAATCTCACCAAATTAATTCAACCATTTCCCTAATTCAACTTCTCCTTTTAAATAAATCAATCGCCATTAAAATC
This sequence comes from Lathyrus sativus, assembly GCA_963859935.3. Taxonomy (NCBI): domain Eukaryota; kingdom Viridiplantae; phylum Streptophyta; class Magnoliopsida; order Fabales; family Fabaceae; genus Lathyrus; species Lathyrus sativus. The sequence goes on from CAWUDS030002744.1 coordinate 313,246, forward strand.
AACTCACATCGCAAAATATATTCATTCAATCGTGCACTTCACGACACTTGCACCTACACCTCAGCGCTTTTATGCGTATGTGTATGGTTTACATTTCCGCAACTTATTCATTGCAATTTACATTACCGCATTTACATTATCGCATCGCATTTCGTCCAAAGGAAAAACCTACACATGAGTCAACACTTGTGTGTAGTGCACATCATTTGCATCATTTCCCCACGATCCTTGATTCCATTCAAGTTGATTGCTTAAGATAGATCCTACCCCATAGGAAGGACCATTATCTCTACAACTTAGACAAACAAACAACACTATACAACTTTTTCAAACACAATAGAGAATAGATGTTAATCATCTTAAGTGAGATATAATCTCCACCCCCACAATAATACAATCAAACATGTAGGAACTTTGCCTTAAGAGTGATAAAGGCATACTCGTCAAACAATCCGAGTACTTAAGCCCTTTTCTTAAGACGATGCAAAGACTATTTTCCTACAACCCCCTTTACACTTGTGGTGGTTACATCTCCCTTAACATGAAGACTCATCTCTTCTCCTAAACCCAATCAAAACAACTACCCTAAACCCGTAGGAACTTTGACCACAGTCAAAGAGCTCCTCTAACCCTTTAGGGTAACTACAAGTACTCTGATTCCACTCCCGTAAGGATATGTAGGCATAAGATGCAACATCTTATCGAGTATACTTAGAAATAAACCACTAGGGTCTCTAATCCTTTAAGCAGATAACACTTAGCAATAAACAGCATAAAACAAGAGGTTCCTGTAGATTACTACAGAAACTTAGGATGCTAGTACCTTCCCTAAGTTTAACCAACCCCCGAACCTAAAACTCTCTAAACCTTGCATTTGCATTGCATTGTGGGTATTTCGATCTTTATCCCTTCCTTTGGACAAATCAAAGTTCGGTTGCAAAATGAATTAAAGATTCAAAGTAATCAATAGTTTGGTATCCGATTTTCACCGCGACAGTTGGTTTCAAAGATGGATCCTATCAAGTATATTTTTGAGAAGCCCGCTTTGACTGGGAGAATTGCTAGATGGCAGATGTTATTGTCCGAATATGATATCGAGTACCATACTCAGAAAGCTGTTAGAGGAAGTGTTTTGGCTGATCATCTGGCTCACCAGCCCATTTTGGATCATCAACCCTCAAACGATGACTTTCCTGATGAAGATGTTATGTTTTTAAAGATGAAAGATTGTGAAGAACCCGTTCATGGTGAAGGGCCAGATCCAGGTTCTCAATGGGGTTTAATCTTTGATGGAGCTGTCAACGCTCATGGAAAAGGGATAGGTGCTGTTATTGTGACTCCTCAAGGGACCCATTTCCCATTTACCTCTAGATTAACATTCCAGTGTACTAATAATGAAGCTGAGTACGAGGCATGTATTATGGGTCTCGAAGAAGCAATCAATTTGAGAATTAAGAATTTAGATGTGTTTGGTGATTCTGCAGTAATAATCAACCAAATTACTGGAGAATGGATAACTCGACATGATAATTTGGTCCCATACAGGGATTATGCTAGAAGACTGTTACCGTTCTTTGATAGGGTTGAACTTCATCATATCCCTCGTGATGAAAACCGAATGGCATACGCGCTGGCAACTTTGGCCTCAATGATTGTGGTAAACTTTTGGAACGAGTGTCCTCGGATTGAAGTAAAACGTCTTGATAGACCTGCCTACATATTTGTTGTCGAAGAAGTTGAAGATGGCAAGCCCTGGTACTATGACATCGAAGTGTTTCTTAGAACTCAAGAATATCCTTTGGGAGCTTCCAACATAGACAAGAAAACTTTGAGAAGGTTGGCTGGAAGTTTTCTTCTGAGTAACAATGTGTTGTACAAGCGGAATTTTGACATGGTCTTGTTGAGATGTGTTGACAAACAAGAAGCGGATATGTTGATGACGGAAATTCACGAAGGATCTTTTGGCACGCATGCCAATGGACATGATATGGATAAGAAGCTTTTAAGGGCTGGATATTATTGGATCACAATGGAGTCAGATTGTTACAAGTTTGCTAGAAAGTGTCACAAATGTCAGATTTACGCAGATAAGATTCACGTACCTCCAACTTTGTTGAATGTTATCTCATCACCGTGGCCATTCTCTATGTGGGGAATTGATATGATTGGAATGATAGAGCCGAAAGCGTCTAATGGACACCGATTCATCTTAGTAGCCATTGATTATTTTACCAAGTGGGTCGAGGCGGCTTCCTATGCTAATGTAACTCGACATGTGGTTGTCAAATTTATCAAGAATCAGCTCATTTGTCGATATGGTGTGCCAAGCAGAATCATTACAGACAACAGTTCCAATTTGAATAACAAGATGATGAAAGAGTTGTGTGAAGAATTCAAGATTGAGCATCATAACTCTTCCCCTTACAGACCAAAGATGAATGGGGTTGTTGAAGCCGCCAACAAAAATATCAAGAAGATCATTCAGAAGATGGTCGTTACTTACAAAGATTGGCACGAAATGCTCCCATTTGCCTTACATGGATATCGTACGATGGTACGCACATCGACTGGGGCAACTCCATTTTCACTTGTCTACGGTATGGAAGCAGTACTCCCAATAGAAGTTGAGATTCCTTCTATGAGGATTTTGGTGGAGGCATAATTATCAGAAGCGGAGTGGTGTCAAAGCAGATATGATCAGTTGAACTTAATCGAAGAAAAGAGGATGGCCGCACTATGCCATGGGCAGTTGTATCAACAGAAGATGAAGAAGGCATTTGACAAGAAGGTCTGACCCCGTGCATTCAAAGAAGGTGACCTTATGCTTAAGATGATTCAGTCTTTCCTCACCGACGTCAGAGGAAAATGGGCCCCGAATTATGATGGACCATATGTAGTAAAAAAAGTTTTGACAGGAGGCGCTTTGATGTTAGCAACAATGGACGGAGAAGAGATCACTCGCCCTGTTAACGCGGATGCTGTTAAGAAATATTTTGCCTAAGAGAAGCAAGTCATTATTCCCTTTATGTAATCGATATTGTTTTCCAACGCTGTAAAATCGGGGTCACGCTTTTCTGCTGACCACCATTCAATAAAAAGCCTTTCATTAATCACAAATCTGTTTTATTGATAGCAAAATCCAGATTGACTTAAAACTTTATGCTCTACTTGATATATGAATAGCAAGATGACCATGAGCGTTTACCTCGTCCGAAGAAAGACAACAATATGATATGCTTCCCCAAGGCAGGAGGATTTATTTTATCCAGACACGAAGGTTGCTTCTGTCCGAAGATTCTCTTCGCAGACGACAAAGGATCTATGGAGATTCTGCTTGAATACCCTTTCATTTGAGGCGTTTATTTCGTTTCTCCCAATTCGTCGGCATACGCATAGCATATAAGTAGATAGCATGGCATGTGCATTTTTCGCATTCTTCATATTTGTTTTGTTCCATCGCTTCGGCTATAGTTATCCCTAGGTGTTTGGGTGCGTCTTCTCCTTCCAAATAGAGTTGTTACCCTAGGCAAAAAGAGCACAATGTTTCATTTTCCCCATGAAGTTCAACCCTCATGGAAGATGGTTATTTTAGTACAAGCCTATTTGAGTTCATACCTCAATGGTTGAGGCTTGCTTGATAGTTTCTCACCAGTTATTTCCTGAATGGAACTTCGGTCTTTGGCAATCGCATCATGGACATCTTTAACCTTTGAACATGGATTAAGTATGCATTTATTCTACACCCTATTCCCCAGGAAGAATATCCATAAAGACAGACATCTCTTCAATAACAACATCATAGGATTTTTTCTTAGACATCTACATCTTGGACCATAACAATCTCTTTATTTGAGCAACTCGTTTTGATCAAGACCTTATTCAAAACGACAAACAACATTTTACGAGACAGTTCAGCCCCCCCTCAGTGGGCCCCTTCGACATCATCAAATCATCAAAAGGCATCGCCTCATAAATTCATCAAAGAAGCTTACCGAAGACATTACAAGACATCTCTCTTTATTTGAGAGCTTACAGAATATTCTACAATTACAGAGATACTCAGCAGGAACGCATTCCCCAATGAGTTATCACACAAGTTTAGTTCCATCAAGTGACATCTCCCCGAAGAAGTCGAGGAAGTTTATCATGTCAGTCTGCCTTCATTCGAGAAGGTATACATTACAATTCAACCGGCTCACATCTCTCCCGAAGATCCCCGGTGAAGTTTTACAACTACATCTACAATTACATTTACAAATTACATCAACAGAGTACATTACAGACTACATCAACAACATTTACCACCTACAGGATTCTACAACGAACTACATCTACAGGGTTCTACAACGAACTACATCTACAGGGTTCTACAATGAACTACAGTCTACAACGATATCTACAATCTACAAAATTTACAACCCCCTGTGAAGATGCTTTCACGAGTTTTCATCATTCCGAGTAGAAACTGAGACCAGCTCATGGTTCCTATACCATGATGCTCGGGGAAGTTCTACATCAGAAACTGAGACCAGCTCATGGTTCCCATACCATGATGCTCGGGGAAGTTCTACATCAGAAACTGAGACCAGCTCATGGTTCCCATACCATGATGCTCGGGGAAGTTCTACATCAGAAACTGAGACCAGCTCATGGTTCCCATACCATGATGCTCGGGGAAGTTCTACATCAGAAACTGAGACCAGCTCACGGTTCCCATACCATGAGGCTCAGGGAAGTTCTACAAATACAACATCAACAATGACACTTACATCTACATCTACAAACTACAGTGATCCCACCGTCTGCAAAAAAAATTGACATTTCGGGCAGAGACTGAGACCAGCTCATGGTACCCTTATCATGATGCTCGGGGAAGTTATACATTTTACTATCTCAAGTTGAGTTCCAAAAGGAAAAGATGTACAGAAAAAACAAGAAAAGAAAGAAAGAATACGAATAAAACTGAACCATCGACTCAATTCGTTTGGATTATTACCAGCCACAACATTATGGTAATAAGCATATCTTTCGACTACAGGCTTCCTTCCCATCACCATATCCCTGGTGTACGAATTACTGTTATACTTCTGAAGTTTCCCCCATCGATGTTTGCTTCCTGCCCCCCGTAGGGGTTACCTGTTGTCAGTCCTATTCTTCGTGCGTCGTGTCCGGTTTCCCCCATGTGGCGTCTTGTCTCCACAAAACCCGTCTGTCTTGCATATTCATATCATTGCATTTGCACTCGGTGGCTTCTTATGGCCAAAAACTCGTGCAGTGTTTATATTTAAGTCCCTCCTATCTCATCGAGACAGAGATTTCAATCTCCATATCTCCGAATAGGAGTAACTTAAATAGGGGCATTTGTCACACCCTAATTTTTGACCACAAGAGTCCACCTCTTTTTTGCGCACTTTCTCTTGCTATTTGACTTTATTTTAATATGTATGTTTTTTTGCGACTAACCAACTGGCACAGATACGGTCAACTCTAATGGACCAACAGCCATCCTCACAAATCTAAAGAGGGTCAATTAGGTCTGTTGCAGTTTAAATCAGAGATTCTGTCTGTATCTCCCAAGTTTCAGTACGTACTCATGAAGATGTTGGGTTTAAAGGACAGGAGTCCTGGTTTTATTAAAGAATTTTATTCCCCTTTTACCGATACCTCACCGTGGTGACTCAAGGTTTTGGATGTGCACAAAATTTTAATCCAAACCAAGCGCAATACCGTTCTCCATATGCCACTCATTTCTTATAAGGATTTAAGATATAGAATTTTATCCAAAAAGAGACCTTACGTGTAGGAAAACTACACCTTGGATTTTATCAAGTTACAACTTAGAATTACCGGATTTGTGATTGCAAGTGCGTTAGGAGGATTAAACGTAGAGGAAATGACAACATCCTTATCACAAATTAAACTACAAGAGTGTGTACGAAGTCAACCACTAACCACACAAGATATATATATATATATATAAAGGTACGATGTGGTAGACGGTCAAAGCTAGGGTCATGTGAGGTGCAACTCAACCTGACATTGCACACAGGAGTTAATACTCCACCGTCAATACAACTTTGATCATTAAAGCAACCGGTACGTAATAACTAGAATTTGAATTCGAAAGGCTCGCGAAACAAGTTGGTCCATCATATTGGGAACATGATGGAAGGTGCTGAGCGTAGTTGTTCCGAAGGCTACAACATTTTGAGGAATTTGAAGTGACCCGTCAACACCTTCATCAATGTATACAAGGCAAGAGTCAAGTCGCCGTTTGTTTCGCACAATGTAATCCAACATAAAGAACAAGATCAAATTGCTCACCACGCCCCAGTAAGTTCCATCTCGCGTGGTCGTGATTCTGTTCTTCCACAAGGTCACTGCTAAGAACTGGCGCCATCAACATTCAGTTGTAGCCTGCGCACAACAGCACAAAATCAGAGAAAATACTAAGAAACCAAGATTGCCATTAACGAAAAATCAAAGAAAGTATCACGTAACTGATAGAGGAAATCACCATCGTTGGCTTGGATAACACCTCCATGACTGGCCCTATGCACCTATCCATTCACTGTTACTGCAATGAGGAATATAAGAATCCCTTAAAAGAAAAACCTCACGAAAGCAGTCCAAAATATATAACGGTATTCACACGGCAGCAACGCATTACACAGGCACATCAAACATTCAAAATATAACTCATCATCATCATCAACTATAAGCAATACTCATCAGGCAAGATATAGAACATGTCAGTCACGCAATCACTAACAGGGACAACACCAAGCATATCAGCAATTCACAATTTATACAATGCAATTGAAATTAGCTTACGCTGATGCTTCATCTAAATTAAACATTAGTTTGACAAAGGCACTTTTGCTCTTGACACTTTTGTTGGCGATATATATCAGCATGTGTGGTCTTACTGGAGACCTGGGTGGAAACTAAATCATGGTTCGTTAGTACAGGAGGGAAACAAATCTTCATCAGACCCTATCATAACAAAAATTAATGGATATGATAGCCAAAACAGAAGGCAGTTAAAAGGTTATAAGCACTACCACGTCATTACAGCATCTGGCCGAACTCGAACCTATGGAGAATCACGACGATACCCTGCAAAATTGACAGTCTTGGTTTCAACTTCAACACTCATGATAAAGACAAAATTAATCAAACGGAAAAGGATTGCAAATCGAACCTCGAGATGAACAATGCCACAGGACACTCGACAATCCTGCATCTTCGAAGCCAATGCTAGTAAATAGAAAGAGAAAGGTGAGAGCATAGCAGCAGCGTCATTCACAAACAGCCATAACAAGTATTCCCACAACAGTGAGCAGAGCATCCACACCAATTTACGAGCAAGCATCCTAAAAGTTGTTTACCCGATTGAATGTTCACTTACCCAGAAAATAGAAGCAGAGCGAACCACGACATTTGAAGCGAAATTCGCCAGCAAGCAGCAGGAGTTCATTATGTTGAGTATAGCATTACACCTGAAGAATCAGAATATTTCGACATCAGTTTCAACCACAGAGTTGCCTAAACAATCTTTCCCAAACCACTTGGTTCACCTCACTTTCGCAAAAGAACCGACAACCAGCAGCACAATGTGTCCCGAGCAAATCTCTTCATGCCTCTTTAACCGTTGTCAAACATATACCAGAAGTAATGAGAGAAGTATACGATCGATAAATATAAAATTCGGGTTTAAGACTGTGCTATCGGGCAACTCTCCGAGCTCCCCAAGTGTGTCTACCGCAGTTGCCTTGCCAAGAACCACCTGAACTGATAACATGGAGGAAGAACGACAAACGAGCGATGAACATAGAGGAAGAACGGCGAAAAGGGTTCAGGGGTTCCTGGGGATTTAGGGTTCTTTTACTCTCTCTGTGTAGTAATTTGTAATTACACGTATCGCATACCTGCACACGCGAGGCACCTTGCACACACTGAATCCTTCGTTACCTGATTAAACCAATAAATCCACTAATCAGTCTTACGTCTAATTAATCTCAATTAACCTTTTAAAAAGAACTAACTAATATTTTTAAATTAACTTTTAATCTTTTCATTAATAAAAAAAATCAATAAACCTTTTATAATTAAATAATCTCCATAAATCTTTTCATCTCATTAATTCATTAAATAATATGATAATTATTCAAAACTCATTTTCCTAAACAACTTGCAATTAAAAATTAATAATAATAACGGCCTTTTTATAATAACTCAAATAAGTAAAAGCATTTTATATAATAAGAAAATCATTCTTAATAGCTTATATGCACTCATAATAAACACTCTTTTTTATTTATCAAGAATTTTAATCTCTAATAATATAAAAATAAAAAAAACTTTTTTAAGTTAATTAATCTTTTGTTTAATAACAACAACTTTTTATGTTAAAATAAATCACTTCATGTTTGATCCTTTAAAATAATAAATAAAAACCACTTATGTAATATATTAAAACATTTAAAACCTTGCCCTTTTAGAAAATCTACTTAATTTATAATAATTCATATTTTAATCATTTCACATTTAAAACACCCTTTTAAAAATAAATTATAACAACTTTTATTATCTAAGTTAATCTCGCTAATAAATTAATTATTAATTTCCTTAAAATCAAATAACAACCAAACTTCTTTTTATAAAATTATTATTCAAATCAAATAATTCAATACTCTTCTTAAATCAAATAATACAACTCTTTTCACGAAAATCAACCTCGCTTAAAATCAAGCACAACGTAAAATATAATCAATCGCACACACTCACACTCACAACACATTCACCTACACCTTAGCGCTTTCATGCGTGTGTATGATTTTACTTTCTGCAATTTATCTTACAGTAATTTACATTACCGCATTTATATTCTCGTATCGCATTCCGTCCAAAGGAAAAACCTACACATAAGTCAACACTTGTGTGTAGTGCACATCATTTGCATCATTATCCCCTCGATCCTTGATCCCATTCAAGTTGATCAATTAAGTCAGATCCTACCCTATAGGAAGGACTTTACCTTACAACATAGACAAAACAATACAAAAACAATCAACTCGACATGCAATATTCAAACATTCAATAACTCAATACAACTTTATTCAAACACATTAGAGAAAGATGTTAATCATCTTAAGTGAGATAAAACTCCCACCCCACAACAATACAATCAAGCCGTAGGGACTTTGCCTTAAGAGAGATAAAGGCACACTCGTCAAACAATCCGAGTACTTA
>CAWUDS030002744.1:330000-332500 GCA_963859935.3 Lathyrus sativus
GTTCTGTCACGTTCGCTAGGCGAACAACTAGCGAACAACTAGCGAACGCGAACTTTTGGCACTTTCAGATCTGTTCAATTCTGGGCTCGTTCGCTACCTGCTTGCTAGGCGAGCTGACAAGATTTTGGTGGTTTTTGCATGTTGTCTTGATTTCCTTGCCCATTTCTTGTGTCTTTCTTTTCACTTTTTTTGTGCTTAATTCCTGCACAATAACACACAAATCAAATGTACCAAAAAATTTTCTCATAATGTTGTAAACCAACCAAAACAAGAGTGGTTTTCAACACTTAATTGACGAAAATGAGTGAAATATGCCAACATTTGATAGATCAAATAAGTGAAATTTGGCATCTAACAACTCGCCCTAACTAGCTTTTTGTTTGTCCTCAAGCAAAGTATGCCTCTCATTTTGCAATAAGAGGATTTGCTCAAGACTAAGATTCACCCAAGAATGGATAAAATTGGCTCAAACACAAATGATGCAACAAGCCATGGTTTCAAATGTTTAGAATAAAACAATGTAAAAGAACTAACTTCTTAAAGCAAATATAAAGCCATGTTCCAATCAACAACTATGTTTTTTATGAATGAATCACCCTATCTCTCCTCTTTGAATAAGGATTGAAGAAATTACGCGTTTGCAACCGCGGGGACAATTTCACTCAACTAATAAACAATGCAAATATCAATTCAATTCATACAAAATCTAACAATCACAAGAAAAAATATGGAAGCAAGAAGATCACTAAGGTCTTTAAGGTTGTAGCTTGGTTGGATTAACAAACAAGGGACATTTCTAAGGCCATTGAAATGAAATTGCCGATACAAAAGAGACATTCACTGCACACATTATTTACACATCCCAACTTCATTCCATATGTTTCTTAGTTGCAAATCTTCCCAACTCTTATTTCACAACTCATTCTTTCACTATTTGTGTGTGTGTCTGTGTGTGTGCGCACGCATGTGTGTGGGTGTGTCTGCGCAGGTGCGTGTATGTGTGCGTGCTTTTGTGGCATCATGTCACTTTTCATGCTTTATAAATCGGGGTCTGCTACTCCATGCAGCTGATACAATTGCATCAAATCCTTGTACCAATTTGTGTATTATGAGTCTGCAACAAGCCTTATTAGATATACTTTTTATGTGGTAGCTTCTTCATGAAGTTTCAGCAATCTTCTTTGAATAGTTCTATTACCTAACGTTATTGTTCTAATTCTATTTTTGTTGGATATTAATATTTTGACCTGAAAAACCAGGTGCTGCTTATTTTTATAACATTTTTGTACTGTAATTTTCTAGGTACGAGATCAGATCCACCAAGCAGGGTATCATGTAGATGCTGATACAACTGACAGGAAGATTCAGAAGAAGGTATTATCACATACCTTTAGAACCAATCAATTTTTATTTAATACTTCATGCTATTCATTCACGGGAAAATTTGTCAGTTAATAATATTAAAATATTAAAATATCCTGTGTGTGTGTGTGTGCGTGTGAGCGCGTACGTGTGTGTGTGTGTGTATGTGTGTGTCTGCGCAGGTGTGTGTGTATGTGCGTGCTTGAGTGTGTGCGTGTGTGTGTCCGCGCACGCGTGTGTGTGTTTGCACGCACGCGCGTGTTTGTGTGCGCGTGTTTGTGTGTGTGTGCGTGTGTATGTGTGTGCATGCGCGTTTGTGTATGCGTGTATGTGTGTGTGTCTGTGTGTATCTGTGTGGGTGTATGTGCGCGTACGTGTGTGTGTGTGGGTGAGCCCACGCGCGTGTTCGTGTTTGTGAGTGTATGTATGCACGCACTGTGTATGTGTGTGTGTCTGTTTGTGTGTGAGTGTGTGTGTGCCTGCGTGTGTGTGTGCGTGTGTGTGTGTGTCCGTGTGTGCACGGGCGTGTTTGTGTGCAAGCGAGTGCGTGTTTGCGTTTGTGCGTGTGTCTGTGTATGTGTGTATGTGTGTATGCAAACGTGTGTGCATGTGTGTGCGTGTGTATGAACGCCCGTATGCGCACGCGTGGGTGTGTGTGCGCGTGTGTGTGTATGCGTGTGTGTGTGTGTGCACGCGTGTGTGTGTGTCCGTGTGTGTGTGTGTGCGAGCGGCGTGCGATAGTGCATATGTGCGTGCGTGTGTGTGTGTGTGTATGTATGTGTGCTTGTGCGTATGTGTGCGCGCGCGCACGCGCGTGTCTACTAGTGCGTGTGTGCATGCGCACATGCGTGTGTCTGTACGTATGTGTGTGTGTCTTTGTGTGCGTGAGTGTGTGTTTGTTTGTGTGCGTGTCTAACTGTGCGTGCACGCGCGTGTGTGTGTGGGTGTGTGTGTGTGTGTGTCTGCATATGTGTGTGTATGCACGTGCGTGCGCGCCTGCGTGTTTGTGTGTGCGTGCGCGCGCACGCGCGCTCTTGTGTGTGTTAGTGTGCGCGCTTGTGCGTGTGTGTGTGTGTGTGCGTGCGTGCTTGCGTGAGTGCGTGTGTGTGTGTGTGTATGCGTGTGCACGCGTGTTTGT
>CAWUDS030002744.1:345000-352500 GCA_963859935.3 Lathyrus sativus
GTGTGCACACGCGTTTATGTATGCGTGTGTGTGTGGGTGGGCGCGGGCACGTTTTCGTATTTGTGAGTGTATGTGTGTGCGCAAGTGTGTGTGTGCGTGTGTGTGCGCGTGCATGTGTGTGTGTGTGTGTTTGTGTGTGTGCGTGTGTGTGTGCATGGGCGTGTTTGTGTGTACACGAGTGTGTGTGTGCGTGTGTGTGTATGCGTGTGAGTGTGTGCGTGCGTGTGTGTTTCTGTGTGCGTGCGTGCGTGCTCCCGTGTGTGTGCGCGTATGTGTATGAGTGTGTATGTGTGTGTGTGCACACATGTGTGTTTGTGTATGTGAGCGGTGTGTCTTAGTGCATTCGTGCGCATGCGTGCATGCGTGCCTGCGTATGTGTGTGTGTGTTTGTGTGTGTGCGCGCGTGTGTCTGTGTGTATACACATGCGCGTATGTGTGCCTGTGAGTGTATGCGTGCATGTGTGTGTGTACGTATGTGCGTGAGTGCGTGCATGTGTCTGGTGGGTGCGTACGGCTACGTGTGTGTGTGTGTAGGTGAGATTGCCCGCGCGAGCACATCTGTGTGTGGTCGCGCACGTGTTTTTGTATGTGTGTGCGTGTGTGAGTGTGTGTGAGAAAGAGTGTATGAGCGCACGCGCGCGTGTGTGTTTGTGTGTGTTCACCTGTGCACGCGGGATTGTATGTGCGTGCGCGCATGTGTGTGTCTGTGCGTATGTGTGAGTGTCTGTGTGTGTGTGTGTGCGCGCACGCGTGCGCTTGTTTTCGTGTGTATGTGTGCGTGTACGTGTATGTGCATGTGTGTGTGCGCGCACGTGTGTGTGTGTGTGTGTTTGTGTATGTGTGTGTGTGTGAGAGAGAAAGAGTGTGCGCACGCGTGTTTGTGTGCGTTCGTTGGTGTGTGCGCGCGCATGCATGTGTTTGTGTGTGCGCGCGTGTGTTTGTGTGTGTTCCTGTGTGTGCGGGCACACGCGTGTGTTTGTGTGTGCGGAGGTGTGTGTGTGTGTGTGTGTGTGTGTGTTAGTGTACGGGTGCGTGCGTGTGTGTCTGCCTGTGTGTGTGTGTGTCTGAGCAGGTGCATGTGTGTGTGTGTGCGCGTGCGTGTTTGTGTGCGTGCGTGTGTTTGTGGGTGTGCGGGCGCATGCACGCGCGTGTGTTTGTGTGTGTGTGTTTGAGCAGGTGTGTGTGTGTGTGTGTGTGTGCACGTGTGTGCGTGCCTGCATGCGTGTTTATGTGTGTGTGTGTGTAGGTGCGCACACGTGTGTGTGTGTGTGCGTGTGAGTACGTGCGTGCGTGAGTGTGTGTGTTAGTTTTTGCACGCACGGGTGTGTGTGCATGCGTACGCGCATGTGTGTGTGTTTGCGCGTACGGGCGTTTTTTTTTGTGTGTGTGTGTGTGTGCACGCACATTTTCGTATTTGTGAGTGTATGTGTGCGCGCACGTGTGTGTTTGCGCGCACGTGTGTGTGTGAGCATGTGTGTACGCGTGCACGTGTGTGTGTATGTTTGTGTGTGTTTGTGTGTGTGTGTGTGTGTGTGTGTGCACGAGTGTGTGTGTGTGTGTATGCGTGTGAGTGTGTGCGTGTGTGCGTGTTTGTGTATGCGCGCGTGCGTGCACGCGTGTGTGTGCGCGTATGTATATTAGTGTGTATGTGTGTGTGTGCATACACACATGTGTGTGCGTGTGTATGTGAGCGGCGTGCGGTAGTGCATTCGTGCGTGCTTGTGTGTGCAAGTTTGTGCGCGTGCCAATGTGTGTGTGTGCGCGCGCGTATGACTTTGTGTTTGTGTGACTGTGTGTGCGCGCATGTGTGTTTGTGTGTATGTGTGTCTAAGTGTACGTGCACACGTGTGTGAGTGTGTGTGTGCGCACATGCGTGAATGCCTGCGTGCCTGCGTGTTTCTGTGTGTGCGTGTGTGTATGTGTTTGTGTGTGCACGCGCGTGTTTATGTGTACGTGTGCGTGCGTGCGTGTGTGTGTGTGTGCGCGCCCATGTGCGCACGTGCTTGTGTGTGCACGTGTGTTTGTGTGCAAGCGAGTGCGTGTGTGTATGTGTGCACGTGTGTGCGCACATGTGTGTGTGTTCGCACGCGTGTTTGTGTGTGCACACGTGTGTGTGTGTGTGTGTGCACGTGTGTGCGCGTGCGCGCACATGTTTGTGTGTTCGCACGCGTCTGTGTGTGTGTGTGTGCGTGTATGTGTGTGTGCGTGTGTGTAAGTGTGCGCGTTTGTGTGGGTATGTGTGTGCGCAGGTGCGTGTGTGTGAGTGCGTGCCTACTTGCCTGCGTGTGTGTGTGTGTGTGTGTGCACGTGTGTGTTTGGGTGTTTGCGTGCACGCGTGTTTGTGTGCACCCGAGTGTGTGTGTGTGTCCGTGTGCGAGTACGTGTGTGCGCGTGTGTGCGAGCGTGTGCGCACACGTGTGTGTGTGTGCGCGTGTGCGCTCGTGTGTCTGTGCGCACGCGTCTGTGTGTGTTTGTGTGTGTGTGTGTGTATGTGCACATGTCTGTGTGTATGTGTATGTGTGAGTGTATGTGTGTGCGAGCGGCATGTGTTAGTGCATGTGTGTGTGTGTATCTGTGTGTGCGCACGCGTGTGTGTTTATATGTGTGAGCGGCGTACATTAGTGCATGCTACCGTGCGTATGTGTGTGCGTGTGTGCACACGTGTGTGTTTGTGTGTGTATACGCGCGTGCGCGCGTACGCACACATGCACGCGAGCTTGTTTGGGTGTGTGCGTACGTGTGTGTGTGGGTGCGCGCGCGCGTGTGTTTGTGTGTGTGTGTGTCCGTGTGTATGCGCACACGTGTGTGTGTGTGTGTCTATGTGTATGCACACACGTGTGTGTGCGTGTGTGTGTCTGCGCAGGTGCGTGTATGTTTGTGCGTGTGCGCATGCGTGCGTGCGTGCCTGCGTTTTTTGTGTGTGTGTGTATATGTGTGTGCGCGCGCGTGTGTCTTTGTGTACACACTCGCATGTGTGTGCCTGGGAGTGTATGCGTGCACGTGTGTGTGCGTGCGTGGGTGCATGTGTGTGGTGGGTGCGTGCGCATGCGTGTGTTTGTGTAAGTGAGTTTGCACGCGCGCGTGAATCTGTGTGTGTGCGCACGTGTTTGTGTATGTGTGTGCGTGTGTGAGTGTGTGTGAGAGAGAGTGTATGAGCACACGTGCGCGTGCGCGTGCGCGTGTGCGTGCACGTGCGTTTGTGTGTGCGCGCGTGTGTGTGTGTCTGTGCGTGTGTGTACGTGTCCGTGTGTGTGTGTATGCGCACACGCGTGCGCTCGTGTTCGTGTGTATGTGTGTGTATGTTTGCGCGCACGTGTGTGTGTGTGTGCATATGTGTGTGCGCGCACGTGTGTGTGCGTGTGCATATGTGTGTGCGCGCACGGGTGTGTGTGTGTGTGTGAGAGAGAAAGAGAGAGTGTGCGCACGCTTGTGTGTGTATGCGTGTGTGTGTTTCTGTGTTTGCGTGCGTTGGTGTGTGCGCGCGTACACATGTGTTTGTGTGTGCGCGCGTGTGTTTGTGTGCGTGTCTATATGTGCGCGCACGCGCGAATGTGTTTCTGCGGAGGTGCGTGTGTGTGTTAGTGTGCGCGTGCGTGCGTGCGTGCTTGCGTGTGCGTGTGTGTGTGTGTGTGTTAGCGTGCACGCGCATGTGTGTGTGTGCATGCATGCGCGTGTGTGTGTGTGTTTGCTCGCACGCGCGTTTTTATGTGCGCGTGTTTGTGTGTATGTGCTTGCGTGTGTGTGTGTGCACGCGCGTTTATGTTTGCGTGTGTGTGTGTATGAGTGTGCGCGCGTGATTTCGTATTTGTGAGTCTATGTGTGCGCGCACGTGTGTGTGCGCGCGCACCTGTGTGTGTGTGTGTGTGTTTGTGTGTGCGTGTGTGTGTGTGCACGGGCGTGTTTGTGTGTACGCGAGTGTGTGTATGCGCGTGTGTGTGTGCGTGTGCGTGTGTGTGTGTGTGTGCGTGCGTGTGAGTTTGTGTGTGTGTGTGTGTGGGCACGCGTGTGTGTGCGCGTATGTGTATGAGTGTGTGTGTGTGTGTGTGTACACATGTGTGTGTGTGCGAGTGGCGTGTGTTAGTGCATTCGTGCGTGCGTACGTGTGTGTGTGTGTGTGCGAGTGTGTGCGTGTGTCCATTTGTGTGCGTGCATGCACACACGCGTATGCGAGTGTGTGAGCATGCGCGCACGCGCATGTATGTGTGTGTGTGCGAATGAGTCTGTGTGTGCACGCGAGCATGTGTTTGCATGTGTGAGCGGTGTGCGTTAATGCATGCTAACGTGCGTGTGTGTGTGCGCGCGCGCGCACGTGCTCTTGTGTGGGTGTGCTTGTGTGTGTGCGCATGTGTGTGTGTGTGTGCGCGCGTGTCTTTATGTGTGTGTCTGTGTGTATGCGCACGTGTGTGTGTGCGTGTGTGTCTACGCAGGTGTTTGTGTGTGTGTGAGAGTGCGTGTGCGTGAATGCGTGCCTGCGTATGTGTGTGTGCGCGTGTGTGTCTGTGTGTGTACACACCCACATGAGTGTGCCTGTGAGTGTATGCATGCGTGTGCGTGTGCGCGTATGTGCGTGCGTGCGTGGGTGCATGTGTGTGGTGGGTGCGTGCGCATGCGTGTGTGTGTGTAGGTGCGTTTGCACGCGCGCGCATTAGTGTGTATGCGCGCACGTGTTTGTGTATGTGTGAGAGTGTGTGAGTGTGTGAGTGTTTGTGAGAGAGAGTGTATGAGCACACGCGTGTGTGTGTGTCTGTGTGTGTACACACCCACATGAGTGTGCCTGTGAGTGTATGCATGCGTGTGCGTGTGCACGTATGTGCGTGGGTGCATGTGTGTGGTGGGTGCGTGCGCATGCGTGTGTGTGTGTGTGTGTAGGTGCGTTTGCACGCGCGCGCATTATTGTGTATGCGCGCACGTGTTTGTGTATGTGTGTGCGTGTGTGAGTGTGTGTGAGAGAGAGTGTATGAGCACACGCGTGTATGTGTGTCTGTGCGTGTGAGAGTGTGCGCGCGTGTGTGCACGCACGTTCGTGTGTGTGCGCGCGCGTGTTTGTCTGCCTGTGTTTGTGTGTGGATGTGTGTCCGTGTGTGTGTTTGCGCGCACGCGTGCCCTCGTGTTCGTGTGTATGTGTGTGTATGTGTGCGTGCACGTGTGTGTGTGTGTGCATATGTGTGTGCGTACATGGGTGTGTGTGTGTGTGAGAGAGAGAGAGAGAGTATGCGCACGCGTGTGTATATTTTTGTGTGTGCCTGCATTGGTGTGTGCGCGCGCACGCATGTGCTTGTGGTTGCACGCGTGTGTTTGTGTGTGTGTCTGTGTGTGCGCACATGCGCATGTGTGTGTGTCTGCAGAGGTGCGTGTGTGTGTGCGTTTGAGCCCACGCGCGTGTGTGTGCCTGCATGCGCGCATGTGTGTGTGTTTGCTCGCACGTGCGTTTTTATGTGCGCGTGTTTGTGTTTGTGTGCGTGCGTGTGTGTGTGCACGCGCGTTTATGTATGCGTGTGTGTGTGTGGGTCTGCGCGCACACGTTTTTGTATTTGTGAGTGTATGTGTGCGCGCACGTATGTGTGTGTGTGCGTGCGTGCGCACGTGTGTGCGTGTGTGTGCGCGCGGGAGCACGTGTGTGTGTTTGTGTGTGTGTGTGTGTGTGTTTGTGCGTGTGTGCGTGTGTGTGTGTGCACGGGCGTGTTTAAGTGTACGCGAGTGTGTGTGTGTGCGCGCACGTGTGTGTGTGTGCATGTATGTGTGTGCGTGCGTGTGCATTTGTGCGTGCGCGTGTGCGCGCGCGTGTGTTTATGCGTATTTGCATGAGTGTGTATGTGTGTGTGTGTGTGTGTGTGTGTGTGTGCGAGCGGCGTGCGTTAGTGCATTCGTGCGTGCGTGCGTGCGTGTGTGCGAGTGTGTGCGCTTGTCCGTGTGTGGGCGTGCATGCACTACCGCGTATGCGAGTGTGTGTGCGTGTGCGCACACGTGCTTGTGTCTGTCTGTGTGTGCGTGTGTGTCTGTGTGCGCGCGCGCGTTTGCTTGGGTGTGTGAGCGGCGTGCGTTAAGGCATGCTAGCGTGAATGAGTGTGTGCGTGCGCGCGCACGCTTGTTTGTTTGTGTGAGTATGCATGCGTGCGAGCGCGTGTATGTGCACGCGCATGCACGCACGCGCACTTGTGTTGGTGTATTTGTATGGGTGTGTGCGCACGTGTGTGTGTGTGTGAGTGTGTGTGCGCCTGCGTGTGTTCGTGTGTGTCTGTGTGTATGCGCATGTGTGTGTGTGCGTGTGTGTGTGTGTGTCTGCACAGGTGCGTGTGTGTGTGTGTGCGTGCATGTGTGCGTGCGTGCCTGCGTATGTGTGTGTGTGTATATGTGCGCGTGTGTGTCTATGTGTGTACACACCCACGTGTGTGTGCCTGTGAGCGTATGCGTGCGTGTGTGTGTGTGTGTGTGCGCGTACGTGCGTGCGTGGGTGCATGTGTGTGGTGGGTGCGTGCGTATGCGTGTGTGTGTGTGTAGGTGCATTCGCAAGCGCGCGCATCTGTGTGTGTGTGTGTGTGTGCGCACATGTTTGTGTATGTGTATGCGTGTGTGAGTGTGTGTGAGAGAGAGTGTATGAGCGCACACACGTGTGTGTGTGTCTATGTGCATATGTGTGTGCGCGCATGTCTGTCTGTGTGTGTGTGTGAGAGAGAGAGAGAGAGAGAGTGTGTGTGTGTGTGTGCACGCGTGTGTGTGTGTGTGTGCGTATGTTGGTGTGTGCGTACGTGTGTTTGTGTGTGTTTCAGTGTTTGCACGCATGCGCGTGTGTGTGTGTCTGCGGAGGTGCGTGTGTGCGTTAGTGTGCGCGTGTATGCGTGCGTGCCTGCGTGTGTGTGTGTATTTGCCCGCACGCGCGCGTGTGTGTGTGAGTGTGCATGCGTATGTGTGTGTCTGTGTGTGTTTGTTTGCTCGCACACGCGTTTTTATGTGCGCGTGTTTGTGTGTGTGCGTGTGTGTGTGTGTGTGTGTGCACGCGGGTTTATGTATTCGTGTGTGTGGGTGTGCGCGCGCACGTTTTTGTATTTGTGAGTGCACGTGTACGCGTACGTGTGTGTGTGTGTGTGTGCGTGTGTGTGCGCGTGCACGTGTGTGTGTATGTGTTTGTGTGTGTGCGTGTGTGTGCACGGGTGAGTTTGTGTGTACGCGAGTGTGTGTGTGTGCGTGTGTGTGTGTGTGCGTGTGTGTGTGTGTGCGTGTGTGCGTGTGTGTTTGTGTGTGAGCGCGTGCGTGCAGGCGTGTGTGTGCGCGTATGTGTATGAGTGTGTATGTGTGTGTGTTCGAGCGGCGTGCGTTAGTGCATTCGTGCGTGTGTGTGTGTGTGTGTGTGCGCGTGTCTGTGTGTGTGAGTGTGTGTGTGTGTGTGTGTGTGTGTGTGAGTGTGTGCGCGTGAGCGTGGGTGTTTGCGTGCACGTATGCTAATGTGTGTGTGCATGCGTGCACACGAGTGTGTGTGTGCGTATGTGTGCGTGTGCGTCTGCA
>CAWUDS030002744.1:360000-365000 GCA_963859935.3 Lathyrus sativus
TGTGTGTGTGCACGCATGTGCACACATGTGTGTGAGCGCACGTGTGTGTGCGTGTGAGCGCGCGTGCGCGTGTGCGCTTGTGTGTGTATGTGTTCGCACGCGTCTATATGGGTATGCATGTGTGTGTCTGTGTGTATGCGGGTGTGTGTGTGCGCGCGCGAGCGGCGTGCGTTTGTGCATGCGTGTGCTTGTGTGTGTGCGTGTGCGCGCGCACGTGTGTGTGTTTGTGTGTAAGTGCGCGTCTGTGTGTGCGCGCGCACGTGTTTTTGTGTATGTGTGTGTGTGTGTGTGTGTGTGTTTGTGTGTGTGAAAGAGATAGTGTGCGCACGCGTGTGTGTGCGCGTGTGTTTGTGTGCGTGTGTATGTGTCTATGTGTAAGCGCGCATGCGTGTGTTGGTTTGTGCGTGCGCACGAATGTTTTTGTGTGCGCGCGCGTGTGTTTATATGTGTATCTATATAAGCGCGCACGCGCGTGTGTGTGTTTGTGTCTGCGCAAGTGTGTGTGTGTGTGTGTGTGTGCGCGCGTGCGTGTGAGCGTGCATGCGTGCATTTTTGTGTGCGCACGTATGTTTGTGTGTGCGTGTGTGTGTTTGTGTGCGTGCACGCACGCGCGCTCTTGTGTGGGTGCCTGCCTGCGCACACGTGTGTGTTTGTGCGCGTGTGTGTTTGTTTATGTGTCTGTGTGTGCACGCACGCGTGTGTGTGTCTGCGCAGGTGCATGTGTTTGTGTGCGCGTGCGTGCGTGCCTGCGTATGTGTGTGTGTGTGTATGTGTTTGTGCGCGCGTGTGTCTTTGCGTGTACACGCGCGCGCGTGTGTGCTTGTGAGTGTATGCATGCATGTACTTATGTGCGTGCATGCGTGCGTGGATGTGTGTGGTTGGTGTGTGCGCATGCGTGTGTGTGTGCGTATGTACGTTTGCGCGCGCGCATGTCTTTTTGTATGCGCGCACGTGTTTATGTATGTGTGTGCGTGTATGAGTGTGTGTGAGCGCACGCGCGTGTGTGTATGTGCGTGTGTGTGTGTATGTGTATGTGTGTGTGTGCACACACGTAAGTGTGTGCGCACGTGATTTTGTGTTTGTGTCTGTGCGTAGGTGTGCGTGTGTGTCCGTGTGTGTGTATGTGCGTGCACGCGTGTGTTTCTGTGTGTGTCTGTGTGTGCATGCGCGGGTGTGTGTGTGCACGTGTGTGTGTGTGTGCGCGCGCGTGTGTGTATGTGTGTGCGAGCGACGTGCGTAAGTGCATGCGTGCGAGTGTGTGTGTGCATGCGTATGCGTGTGTGTTTATGTGTGTGTGTGCCCGCGCACGAACGCGCTCGCGCTTGTTTGGGTGTGTGCACACGCACGCGCGCGTGAGTGTGTGTTTGTGCGCGCTTGCGTTTGTGTGTGCTTGTGTGTGTCTGCCCAAGTGCGTGTGTGTATGTGCGTGTGCGTGCGTGCCTGCGTATGCGTGTGTGTGTGTGAGCGTGTGTGTCTGTGCGTGTACACACGCGCGTGTATGTGCCTGTGAGTGTATGTGTGCGTGTGTGTGCGTGTACGTGCGTGCATGCGTGCGTGCATGTGTGTGGTGGGTGTGCGTGCATGCGTGTGTGTGTGTAGGTGCGTATGCACGCGCGCGCGTATCTGTGTGTGTGCGCCCACGTGTTTGTGTATGTGTGTGCGTGTGTGAGTGTGTGTGAGAGAGAGTGTGTGAGCGTGTTTTTATGTGCGTGTTTGTGTGTGTGTGCGCGCACGTTTGTGTGTGTCTGCGTGTGTGTGTGTGTGCATGTGTGTTCGTGTGTGTGTGTGTGTTTGCGCGCACACGTGCCCTCGTGTTTGTGTGTATGTGTGTATGTGTGCGCGCACGTATGTGTGTGTGCATATGTATGTGCGCGCACGTGTGTGTGTGTGCGCATGCGCGCGCGTGCGTTGGTGTGTGCACGCACGCATGTGTCTGCGTGTGCGCGCGTGTGATTGTGTATGCGCGCACGCGTGTGTGAGTATGTGTCTGCGCAGGTGAGTTTGTGTGTGCGTGTGGGCGCGTGCGTGCGTGCTTTCCTGCGTGCGTGCATGTGTGTGTGCCCAAGTGTTTGTGCGTGTGCGCAAGCGCACGTGTGTGTGTTTGTGCGCGCACGCGTGTTCGGGTGTGTGCGTGTGTGAGAATTTGTATGCGCACGTGTGTGTGTGTGTGTGCATGTGTGTGCGTGCGCACGTGTGTGTGTGTTTCTGTGTGTGTGAGAGACAGAGACTATGCACACGTGTGAGTATGGACGCGTGGGTGTGTTTGTGTGCGTGTGTGTGTGTGTGTGTCTGTGTGAGCACGCCCGTGTTTGTGTGCACGCGAGTGCGTGTGTCCGTGTGTGTGTGTGTGCGTGCGTGCATGCGTGTACTTGTGTGTGTGTGTGTTTGTGTGTGCGCACGTGTGTGTGTGTGTGTGTGTGTGTGTGTGCACGCATGTGCGCACATGTGTGTGTGTTTGTGTGTGCGCACGTGTGTGTGTGTGTGTGTGCACGCATGTGCGCACATGTGTGTGTGCACGTATGTGTGTGTGTGTGTGCGCGTGTGTATGTCTTCGCACACGTCTGTGTGTGTATGCGTGTGTGTGTCTGTGTGTATGTGTGTGTGTGTGTGCGCGTGTGTGGGTATGTGTGTGCGAGCGGCGTGTGTTTGTGCGTGTGTGCGTGTGTGTGTTTGTGTGTGCGCACGTGTGTGTGTGTGTGTGTGTGTGTGCGCGTGTACGCGTGTGTGTGTGTGTGTGTGTGTTCGCATGCGTCTATCTGTGTATGCGTGTGTGTGTCAGTATATTCGTGCGTGCGTGCGTGTGTGCGCGCGCGTGTGTGGGTATGTGTGTGCGAGGGTCGTGCGTTTGTGCATGTGTGTGTGTGTGAGTGTACGCGCGCACGTGTGTGTGTGTGTGAGTGTGCGTTTGTGTGTGTGCACGTGCACACACGCGCGCACGTGTGTTTTTGTGTGTGTGTGTGTGTGTTTGTGTGTGTGTGAGAGAGAAAGTGTGCGCACGCGTGTGTGTGCGCGTGTGTTTGTGTGCGTGTGTATGTGTCTATATGTAAGCGCGCGTGCGTGCGTTGGTTTGTGCGCGCGCACACATCTGTTTGCGTGTGCGCGCGTGTGTTTATGTGTGTGTCTGTGTAGGCGCGCACGCGCACGTGTGTGTTTTGTGTTTGCGCAGGTGCGTGTGTGTGTATGCACGTGCGTGTGTGCGTGCCTGCGTGTGTGTGTGTGTGCGCAGGCACGTATGCGTGCGTGCGTTTATGCGCGCGTGTGTTTGTGCCCGCGCATGCACGTACGCGCTTGTGTGGGTGCGTGCCTGCGCACACGTGTGTGTGTGTGTGCGCGTGTATGTGTCTATATGTAAGCGCGCATGCGTGCGTTGGTTTGTGCGTGCGCACCCACGTGTTTGTGTGTGCGCGCGTGTGTTTGTGTGTGTCTGTGTAGGCGCGCACACGCGTGTGTGTGTTTGTGTCTGCGCAGGTGTGTGTGTGTGTGTATGCACGTGCCTGCGTGCGTGTGTGTGTGCGCGCACGTATGCGCGCATGTGTTTGTGCCCGTGCACGCACGCGCTTGTGTGGGTGCGTGCCTGCGCACGCGTGTGTGTGTGTGTGTGCGTGTGTGTGTTTGTGTGTATATGTATGTGCAAGCACGCGTGAATGTGCGTGTGTGTGTGCGCGTGCGTGCGTGCCTGCTTATGTGTGTGTATGTGTCTGTGCGCGCGTGTGTCTGTGTGTGTACACGCGCACATATGTGTGCTTATGAGTGTATGTGTGCGTGTGTGTGTGTGCGTACTTGCGTGCGTGCATGTGTGTGGTGGGTGCGTGCGCATGCGTGTGTGTGTGTGTGTACGTGAGTTTGCACGCGCGTGCACGTGTTTATGTATGTGTATGCATGTATGAGTGTGTGTAAGCGCAAGCGCACGTGTGTGTGTGTGTGTGTGTGCACATTTGTGTGTGCGCGCATGTGTGTTTTTGTGTGTGTGTCTGTGCGTGAGTGTCCGTGTGTTTGTATGCGGAAGCACGCGCGTGTGAGTGTGTATGCACACAAGCTTGCGCTCGTGTTCGTGTGTATGTGTGTGTATATCTGCTCGCACGTGTGTGTGTGCATGTGTGTGCGCACACATATGTGTATGTGTGTGTCTGAGAGAGAGAGTGTGTGTGTGCGCACGCGTGTGTTTGTGTGTGTGTGTGTGTGTGTGTGCGTGTGTGTGAGTGTGCGTTTGTGTGTGTGCACGTGCACAGACGCGCGCACGTGTGTTTTTTTTTTGTGTGTGTGTGTGTGTGTTTGTGTGTGTGTGAGAGAGAAAGTGTGCGCACGCGTGTGTGTGCGCGTATGTTTGTGTGCGTGTGTATGTGTCTATATGTAAGCGCGCGTGCGTGCGTTGGTTTGTGCGCGCGCACACATCTGTTTGCGTGTGCGCGTGTGTGTTTATGTGTGTGTCTGTGTAGGCGCGCACGCGCGCGTGTGTGTTTTGTGTTTGCGCAGGTGCGTGTGTGTGTATGCACGTGCGTGTGTGCGTGCATGCGTGTATGTGTGTGCGCGCACGCACGTATGCGCGCGTGCGTTTGTGCGCGCGTGTGTTTGTGCCCGCGTATGCACGTACGCGCTTGTGTGGGTGCGTGCCTGCGCACACGTGTGTGTATGCGTGTGTATGTGTCTATATGTAAGCGCGCGTGCGTGCGTTGGTTTGTGCATGCGCACCCACGTTTTTGTGTGTGCGCGCGTGTGTTTGTGTGTGTGTCTGTGTAGGCGCGCACAAGCGTGTGTGTGTTTGTGTCTGCGCAGGTGCGTGTGTGTGTATGCACGTGCCTGCGTGCGTGTGTGTGTGCGCGCACGTATGCGCGCGTGTGTTTGTGCCCGTACACGCACGCACGCGCTTGTGTGGGTGCGTACCTGCGCACGCGCGTGTGTGTGTGTGTGTGCGTGTGTGTGTTTGTGTGTATATGTATGTGCATGCACGCGTGTGTGTGCGTGTGTGTGTCTACGCAGGTGCGTGTGTGTGTGCGCGTGCG
>CAWUDS030002744.1:367500-372500 GCA_963859935.3 Lathyrus sativus
TGTGCACGTGTGTGTATGTGTGTGTATAATATGTGTGAGAGAGAGTGTGTGAGTGCACGCGCGTGTGTGTTTGTGTGCGTGTGTGTGTGTGTGCGCGTTTGTGTGTGTACGCGTGTTTGTGTGTGTTTGCGCGCGTGAGTGTGTCTGTCTGTGCGTATGTGTGCGTGTGTGTCCGTGTGTGTGTATGCACGCACGCGTGCGCTCGTGTTTGTGTGTAGGTGTGTGTATTTTTGCGCACACGTATGTGTGTGTGTGTGTTTCTGTGTGTGTGTGTGTGTATGAGATAGAGAGTGTGCGCACGCGTGTGTGTGTACGCATGTGTGTGTACGCATGTGTGTGTGCATGCGCGCGCACGTGTGTGTGTGTGTGTGTGTATGTGTGTGTGTGCGTGTGTATGTTTGTGTGTGCACATGTGTGTGTGCGTGTGCACGCGTGTGCGCACGTGTGTGTGTGTGCGCACGTGTTTGTATTTGCACACGCGTATGTGTGTTCGCACGCGTCTGTGTGTTTGTGTGTGCACGTGCGTGTGTGTGTGCGTGTGTGTGTATGTGTGTGCGAGCGGCGTGCGCTAGTGTAAGCGTGTGTGCGTGTGTCTGTGTGTGGGTGTGTGCGCGCACGCGTGGTTGTTTTTGTGTGTGTGTGTACGCGTGTGTGTTTGTGTGTGTGTGTGCGCCCGCATGCATGAGTCCGTGTGTATGTGTGCCTGTGTGTGCGCATGCGTGTGTTTGTGTGTGCGTGTGTGTGTGCGCGCACGTGCGAGCGTGCGTGCCCGCTTGTGCGCATGTGTGTGTGTGTGTGTGTGCGTGGGCGCGTGCGTGAGTGTGTGTGTGTGTATGTGTCTGTGTGTGTGTGCGCGCACGCGTATGTCTGCGTGTGCGTGCGCGCGTATGTCTGCGTGTGTACACGCGCGCGTGTGTGTGCTTGTGAGTGTATGCGTGCGTGTGTGTGTGCGTGCGTGCATGCATGTGTGTGGTGGGTGCGTGCGCATGCGTGTGTGTGTATGTGTGTCGGTCTGTGCACGTGTGTGTATGTGTGTGTGTGTATGAGTGTGTGTGTGAAAGAGTGTGCGAGTGCACGCGCGTGTGTGTGTTTGTGTGCGTGTGTGTGTGTGTGTGTGCGTGTGTGTGTACGCGCGTTTGTGTGTGTGTGCGCGTGTGTGTGCGTGTGTCTGTCTGTGTGTATGTGTGCGTACGTGTCCGCGTGAGTGTCCCCACGCACGCGTGCGCTCGTGTTCATGTGTATGTGTGCGCGCATGTGTGTGTGTGTGTTTGCATCTGTGTGTGCGTGCACGTGTGTGTGTTTGTGTGTTTGTGTGTGTGTGTATGAGAGAGAGAGTGTGTGTGCGCACGCGTGTGTGTGTGTGCATGTGGGTAAGCACGCGCGCGCGTGTGTTTGTGTGTGTGTGTGTGTGTGTGTCTTTGTGAGTGCGCATGTGTGTGAGTGTGCGCGTGTGCGTACGTGTTTGTGTTTGCACGCGTTTGTGTGGGTGTGCGTCTGTGTGTTCGCACGCGTCTGTGTGTTTGTGTGTGCACGTGCGTGCGTGTGTGTATGTGTGTGCGAGCGGCATGCGCTAGTGCATGCATGTGTGCGTGTATTTGTGTGTGGGTGTGCGTGCGCACGCGTGGTTGTTTGTGTGTGTGTGTGTACGCGTGTGCGTTTATGTGTGTATGCGCGTGCACGCATGTGTGTGTGTGTGTGTCTGTATTTGCGCGTGCGTGTTTTTGTGTGTGTGCCTGTTTGTGCGTGTGTGTGTGCGCACGTGCGAGCGTGTGTGCCCGCGTGTGCGCACTTGTCTCTTTATGTGTGCGTGTGTGTGCACGTTTGTGTGTGTGTTTGCGCACGTGTGTGTGTGGGTGTGTACGTGTGTGCGTGCATGTGCGCGTGCGTGCCTGCGCACACATGTGTGTGTTTGCGCGCACGCGAATGTTTTTGTGCGCGTGTTTGTGTGTGTGTGTGTGCGCGTGTGTCTGTGAGTGGACACGCGCGCGTGTTTGTGCTTGTGAGTGTATGCGTGCGTGTGTGTGTGTGTGTGTGCTTACGTGCATGTGTGCGTTCATGTGTGTGTTAGGTGCGTGTGTCTGTGTGTAGGTGCGTTTGCATGCACGCACGCATTTCTTTGTATGCGCGCACGTGTTTATGTATGTGTGTGTGTGTGTATGAGTGTGTGTGAGAGAGAGTGTGTGTTAGCGCACACGTGTGTGTGTGTGCGTGGGTGTGTGTGCACGCGTTTGTGGGTGCATGCGCGCGCTCGTGTGTTTGTGTGTGTCTGTGTGTGTGTATGCGGGCACGCGTGCGCTCTTGATCGTTTGCATGTGTGCGCGCACATGTGTGTGTGTGAGAGTATGTGTGCGCATGTGTGTGTGTGTGTGTGTTTGTATGCGTGCAAGTGTGTGTGCACGCGCGCGTGCACACCTGTGTGTGTGTGTGTGTTCGCACGCGTGTGTGTGTGTGTACGTGTGTGAGTGTGTATGCGTGTGTGTGCGCGTGTGTGGGTATGTGTGTGCGAGTGGCGTGCGTTAGTGCATGCGTGTGTGTGTGGGAGGGGTGTGTGCACGCACGTGTGCGTGTGTGTGTGTGTGCGAGTGCGTGTTTGTGTGTGTGGGGGCGTGTGCACGCACGTGTGCATGTGTGTGCGCTCGCGTGATCGGATCTGCACGCGCGCACGCGTGTTTCTGTGTGAGTGTCCGTGTGTGTGCGCGCATGTGTTTCTGTGTGTGTCTATGTGTGCGTGCACGCGCGTGTGTGCGTCTGTGTCTGCGCAGGTGCATATGTGTGTGTGGGGGCGCGTGTGTGCCTTTGTGTCTGCGTGCCTGCGTGCCTGCGTGTGTGTGTGTGTGTGCACGCATGTGTGTGTTTGTGTGTGTGTGAACACATGTTTGTGAGCACGTGAGTGCGTGTGCGCGTATGTGTCTGTCTCCGTGTGCAAGTGCGTGTGTGTGTGTATGTGCAAGCGTGTGCGCACGTGTCTATGTGTGTGTGTATGTGTGTGCACGTGTGTGTGTAAGCACGCGTCTGTCTGTGTGTGTGTGTGTATGCGTGTGTGCGTGTGTGCACGTGTGTGTGTGTGTGCGTGTGAGTGTATGTGTGCGCGTGTGTGTGTATGTGTGTGTGTGGGGGTGTGTGTGCGTGCGTGCGTGTGTACGTGTGCATGCACGCGTGTATGTTTATATGTGTGTGCACGCGCGCACGCGTGTGTTTGTGTGTGTGTCTGTGTAAGCGCACACGCGTGCGTGTGTGTGTCTGTGTGTGTGTGTGTGTCTGCGTAGGTACGTGTGTGTGTCTGTGCGCGTGCGTGCCTGCGTGACTGCATATGTGTGCGAGTGTGTGTGTGTGTGCGCGCGCGTGTGTATGTGTGTGTGCGCCTGTGAGAGTATGCGTACACGTGTGTGTGTTTGTGTGTGCGTGTGTGTGCACGTGTGAGCGTACGTGCGTGCGTGCGTGCATGTGTGTGGTGGGTGCTTGCACATGCGTGTGTGTGTAGGTGCGTCTGCACGCGTGCGCGCATCTGTGTGTGTGCGCGCACGTGTTTGTGTATGTGTGTGTGCGTGTGTGAGTGTGTGTGAGAGAGAGAGTGTGTGAGTGCACGCGCGTGTATGCGTGAGTGCACGCACGCGTGTGTGTGTATGTGTGTGTGTGTGTGTGTGTTTGCGCGCACGCACGTTCTTGTGTGTGCGTGTTTGTGTGTGTGCATGCGCTTTTGTGTATGCGTGTGTGTATGTGTGTGTGCGTGCGTGTGTGTGCGCGTACGTGTTTGTGTGGGTTTGTGTGTGTGCGTGTGTGTGTGTGCTGGTGTGTGTGTTTGTGTGTTCACTGGCGTGTTTGTGTGCACGCGAGTGCATGTGTGCGTGCGTGCGTTTGTGTATGGGTGCGCGCACGCGTGTGCGTGTGCGTGTGTGTATGAGTGTGTATGTGTGTGTGTGTGCGTGTGCGAGCGGCGTGCGTTAGTGCGTTTGTGCGTGTGTGTGTGAGTGTGAGTGTATGCGCGTGTGCGTGTGTGTATGTGCGCGCGCACGCGTTTGTCTGTGTGTATGTGTGTTTGTGCATGTGTGTGTGTGTCTATGTATGCGCGCGCATGTGTTTTTGTGTGTGTGTCTAAATGTGCGTGCACACGTGTGTGTGTGTGTGTGTGTGTGTGTGCACGTGCATGCCTACGTGTTTGTGTGTGTGCGCGTGTGTGTGTGTGTGTGTCTGCGTGTGCACGCGAGTGCGTGTGTGTGTGTATGCGTGTGTGTGTGCGTATGTGTGCGTGTGTGCGTGTGTGTGAGCGCACATGTGTGTGTGAGCGCACGTGTGCGTGTGTGTGTGTGTGTGTGCACGTGTGTGTGTGTGTGCACGTGTGTGTGTGTGTGTGTGTGTGCGTGTGTGTGTATGTGTGTGCGAGCGGCGTGCGTTAGTGCATGCGTGCGTGCGTGTGTGTATGGGCGCGCACGCGCACGTGTGGTTGTATGTGTGTATCCGTGTGCGCGTGTGCGTATGTGTGTGTGCGTGTGTGTGTGTACGCGCGTTTGTGTGTGTGTGCGTGTGTCTGTCTGTGTGTATGTGTGCGTACGTGTCCGCGTGTGTGTACGCACGCACGCGTGCGCTCGTGTTCATGTGTATGTGTGCGCGCACGTGTGTGTGTGTGTGTGTTTGTATCTGTGTGTGCGTGCACGTGTGTGTGTTTGTGTGTTTGTGTATGTGTGTGTATGAGAGAGAGAGTGTGTGCGCACGCGTGTGTGTGTGTGTGCATGTGGGTAAGCACGCGCGCGCGTGTGTTTGTGTGTGTGTGTGTGTGTATCTTTGTGTGTGCGCATGTGTGTGTGTGTGCGCGTGTGCGCACGTGTTTGTGTTTGCACGCGTTTGTGTGGGTGTGCGTCTGTGTGTTCGCACGCGTCTGTGTGTTTGTGTGTGCACATGCATGCGTGTGTGTGTATGTGTGTACGAGCGGCGTGCGCTAGTGCATGTATGTGTGCGTGTGTTTGTGTGTGGGTGTGCGTGCGCACGCGTGGTTGTTTGTGTGT
>CAWUDS030002744.1:385000-435000 GCA_963859935.3 Lathyrus sativus
GTGGATGTGTGTATGCACATGCATGCGTGCGTGCGTGTTTGTGTGTGTGTGTTTGTGTGTGTGCACGCACGATTGCTCGCTCATGCGCACGCACGCGAGCGCTTGTGTGTGCGTGTGTGTGTGTGTGTGTGCGCGTATGTGTGTGTGTGTGCTTGCATGCTTGCGTGCGTGCGTGAGTGTGTGTGTGTGTGTGTGTGGGTGGGTTTGCGTGTGCGGGCGTGTTTGTGTGTGTGTGTGTGCACGCGCGCACGTGTGTGCGTGTGTGTGGGCGTGTGAGTGTGCGCACGCGTGTGTATGTGTGATTGTATGCACCCGCGTGTGTGCATGCGCGTGTTCGTATCTGTGTGCGCGCACATGTGTATGTGTGAGAGAGAGTTTGAGCACGCGTGTGTGTGTGTGTGTGTGTCTGTGTGCGTGTGTGCACGTGTGCGTGTGTCTGTCTGTGTGTGATTGCGTGTGCGCGCGTGTGTGTGTATCTGAGAGAGAGAGAGTGTGCGCACGCGTGTGTGTGTGAGTGTGTGTGTGTGTGTGTGCGTGTATGTGTGTGTGTGCTTGCGTGCGTGAGTGTGTGTGTGTGTGTGTGTGTGCATGTGTGTGCGCACGCGTGTGTGTGCTTTCGCGCACGCGCCTGTTTTTATGTGTGTGTGTGTGTGTGTGTGTGTGTGTGTGTGTGCGCGCACGCGCATTTGTGTATGCGTGTGTGTGTCTGTGCGTGTGCGAGTGTGTGTATGTGCGCGCACGTGTTTGTGTGTGGGTGAGTGTGCACGCGTGTTCATGTTTGTGAATGTATGTGTGCCCGCACGTGTGTGTGTGTGTGTGTTTGTGTGTGAGCATGTGTATACGTGTGTATGTCTGTGTGTCTGTATGCACGGGCGTGTTTGTGTGCACGCGAGTGCGTGTGTGTCTGTGTGCACGAGCATGTTTGTGTGCACGCGAGTGCATGTGTGTGTATGCGTGTGTGTGTATGCATGTGTGTGTTTGTGTGCGCGTGCGTGTGTGTGTGCGCACATGTGTGTGTTTGTGTGCGAGCGGCGTGCAATAGTGCATGCGTGCGTGTGTGTGTTTGTGTGTGTCTGAGTTCGCGTGTGCGTGCGTGTGTGTGAGCGCGCGTACGCGCGCGTATTCGAGTATGTGTGTGCGTGCGCGCACGCATGTGTCTGTGCGTATGTGTGTTTGTCTACGTGTCCGCGTGCGGGTGTTCGTGTGTGTGTCTAAGTGTGCGCGCACGTGTGTGTGTGTGTGTCGGTGTGTGTGTGTCTGCGCATGTGTATGTGTGTATGCACATGCGTACGTGCCTGCGTGTGTGTGCGTGTCTGCGCGCGCACGCGCACGCTTGTGTGTGTGTTTGTGCGCGTATTTGTGTGTGTGTGCGTGCGTGCGTGCGTGAGTGCGTGTGTGTGTGTATGTGTGTGTGCACGTGTGTGTGTGTGTGTGTGTGCGAGCGGCATGGGTTAGTGCATGCGTGCGTGTGTGTGTGTGTGTGTGTGTGTGTGTGTGTATGTGTGCGCGCGTGTTTGTGTATGTGTGTGCGAGCGGCATGGATTAGTGCATGCGTGCGTGCATGTGTGTGTGTGCGGGTGTGCGCGCGCAAGTGTGGTTTTGCGTGCGTCTGGGCGTGTGCGTGCGCGTATATGGTTGTGTGTGCCCGCACGCATGTGTCTGTGTGGGTGTGTATCCGTGTGTGCACGCGCATGGGTGTGTGTCTATGTGTCTGCGCAGGTGTGTGTGTGTGTGTATGTGTGCGCGTGCGTGTATGTGAGTGTGCACGCGTGCGTGTGTGTGTGTGTGTGTGTCTGCTCGTGCGTGTGTGTGTGTGTGTGTCTGCTCGTGTGTGTGTGTGTGTGCACGCGTGTGTGTGTGTGCGCTCGTGCGTGTGTGTGTTTGTGTGTCTGCGTAGGTGTGTGTGTATGTGTGTGCGTGTGCATGCGTGCGTGTGTGTGTGTGTATGTGTGCGCGTGCGCGCGCACGTGTGGGTGCATTTGCATGCACGCGTGTGTTTGTGTTTGTGCGTGTGTGTGTGTGTGTATGCAGACGCGTTTGTATATGTGTGTGTGTGTGTGTATGCAGACGCGTTTGTATATGTGTGTGTGTGTGTGTTTCTGCGTGTGTGTACGTACGTGTGCGTGTGTGTGTGTGTGTGTATGTGCGCGCACGCTTGTGTGTGTGGGTGAGCCCGCACGCGTGTTCATGTTTGTGAGTGTATGTGTGCACACACGTGTGTGTGAGTGTGCGCGCGTGCGTGTGTGTGTCCATGTGTGTGTGTGTGTGAGCGTGTGTAAGCGTGTGTGTGTGTGCGTGCGTGTGTGTATGCGTGTGTATGTGTCTGTGTCTGCATGGGCGTGTTTGTGTGCATGCGAGTGCGTGTGTGTGTGTGTGTGCATGCGCGTGTGCGCGCATGCATGTGTGTTTGCACGCGTGTGTGTGGGTGTCTGCGTGTGTGTGTGTGTGTCTGTGTCTGTGTGTGTGTGTATGTGTTTGTATGTGCGAGTGCGAGCAGCGTGCGATAGTAAATGCGTGTCTGCGTGCATGTGTTTGTGTGTGTGCGCGCGTATGCGAGTATGTGTGTGCGTGCGCGCACGCGTGTGTCTGTGCGTATGTGTGTGTGTCTGTGTATCCGCGCGGGTGTTTGTTTGTGTGTGTGTCTAAGTGTGTGCGCACGTGTGTGTGTGTGGGTGTGTGTCTGCGCAAGTGGATGTGTGTATGCACGTGCATGCGTGCGTGCGTGTTTGTGTGTGTGTTTGTGCGTGTGCGCGCGAGATTGCTCGCGTATGCGCGCGCACGCGAGCGTTTGTTTGCGCGTGTGTGCATGTGTGTGCGGGTATTTGTGTGTGTATGTGCGTCCGTGCTTGTGTGCGTGAATGCATGTGTGTATGTGTGTGTGTGTGTGTTTCCGTGTGCGCGCGTGTTTGTGTGTGCGTGTGCGTGTGTGTGTGTATGCGCGCGCGCACGTGCGTGCGTGTGTGGGCGTGTGGGTGTGTTCACGCGTGTGTATGTGTGATTGTATGCACCCGCGTGTGTGAATGCGCATGTTCGTATATGTGTGCGCGCACGTGTGTATGTGTGAGAGAGCGTTTGAGCACGCGCGTGTGTGTGCGTGTGTGCACGTGTGCGTGTGTTTGTGTGAGTGCGTGTGCGCACGCGTGTGGGTGTGTGAGTGTGTGTGCGCACGCGCGTGGGTGTGTGTGCATGTATGTGTGTGTGCTTGCGTGCGTGCGTGAGTGCGTGTGTGTACATGTGTGTGCGTGCATGAGTGTGCGCACGCGTGTGTTTGTTTGAGCGCACGCGCGTGTTTGTGTGCGCGTGTGTGTGTGTGCACGGGCGATTGTGTATGTGTGTGTGTGTCTGAGCCTGTGCGTGTGTGTGTATGTGCGCGCCCGCGTTTGTGTGTCGGAGAGTGTGCGCGCGTGTTCATGTTTGTGAATATATGTGTGCGCACACGTGTGTGTGTGTGTGTGTGTGTGTGTTTGTGTGTGAGCGTGTGTATGCGTGTGTGTGTGTGTGTGTGTGTCTGTATGCATGGGCGTGTTTGTGTGCACGGGAGTGCGTGTGTGTGTGTGTATGCGTGTGTGTGTGTGTGTGTGCATGTGTGTGTGCGTGTGCGCACGCGTGTGTGTTTGCGTGTGTGTGTGTATGCGTGTGCATGTGTGTGTGTGCGCGCATACACATGCGATTTTGTGTGCGAGCGGCGTGCGATAGTGCATGCGTGTGTGTGTGTGTTCGCGTGTGCGTATGTGTGTGTACGCGCGCACGCGCGCGTATGCGAGTATATGTGTGTGTCCGCGTATGCATGTGTCTGTGCGTATGTGTGTGTGTCTGTGTGTCTGCGCGCGGGTGTTCATGTGTGTGTCTAAGTGTGCGCGCACGTGTGTGTGTATGTGTGTGTCGGTGTGTGTCTAAGTGTACGCGCACGTGTGTGTGTATGTGTCGGTGTGTGTGTCTGCGCATGTGTATGTGTGTATGCACGTGCGTGCGTGCCTGCGTGAGTGTATGTGTTTGTGCGTGTGTGTGTGTGTGTGTGCGTGAGTGTGTGTTCGTGCGTGTGTGTGTGTGTGTGTATTTGTGTGTGCACTTGTGTGTGTGTGTGTGTGAGCGTCTGTGTGCGCGCGCACGTGTGTATGTGTGTGTGTGTGGGTGTTTGTGTGTGTGAGAGAGTGTGCGCACACGCATGTATGTGTGTGTGTGTGTTTGTATGTGCATGCGAGTGCGTGCGTGCGTGTGTGTGTGTACGTGTGCGTATGTGTGTGTATGTTTGTGTGTGTGTGCGAGCGGCGTGCGTTAGTGCATGCGTGTGTGTGTGTGTGTCTGCATGCATGCGGGCACGCGCGTGTAGGTGTTCGTGCGTGCACGCATGTGTCTGTGTATGTGTGTGTGTCTTTGTGTTCGCGTGCGTTTGCTTGTGTGTGTGTGTGTCTAAGTGTGGGCGTAGGCGTGTGTGTATGTGCAAGCACGCACGCGCGTGTGGGTGAGTGTGTCTAAGTGTGGGCGCAGGTGTGTGTGTGTGTGTCTGCGCATGTGTGTTTGTGTGTGTTCGCGTGCATGTGTGCCTGTCTGCCTTTGTGTTTGTGTGTGTGTGTGTGTGCGTGCGAGTGGTCGTGCGTGAGTGTGTGTTTTGTTGTGTGCGCACGCGCGTGCTTGTGTGCTCGTGTTTGTGTGTGTGTGTGTGCGTGTGTGTCTGTGCACGTACGTTTGTGTATGTGTGTGTGTGTGTCTGTGCGTGTGAGTGTGTATGTGCGTGCACGCACGCGCGCGTGTTTATGTGGGTGTGGGTGTGTGCACACGCGCATGCGTGTTTGTGTTTGTGTGTGCGCACGTGTGGGTGTGGGTGTGTGTGTGCACACGCGCGTGCGTGTTTGTGTTTGTGTATGTGTGCGTGTGGATGCATGTGCACGTATGTGTGTGTGCGTTTGATTGTGTGTGTGTGTGTGTCTGATAGAGTGTGCGCACGTATGTGTGTGCGCGTGTGGGTGTTTGTGTATGCACGCTCGTGAGTTTGTGCACGCGTGTGCGTGTTTACGTAAGCGCGTATGCGTGTGTGTGTGTGCATGTGTGTGTGCATGCGTGTGTGCGTTTGCACGCGTGTGTGTGTGTTTATGTGTGTGTGTGTGTGTGTGTGTGCGAGCGGCGTGGGTTAGTGCATGCATACGTGGGTGTGTGTGTGTGTGTGTGTGGGTGTCTGCGTGCGCCCGTGCACGCGCACGCGTATGTTAGAGTGTGTGTGTGTGTGTGAGCACGCGTGTGCTTGTGTGTGTGTCTAAGTGTGCGCGCACGTGTGTGTGTGTGAGCGTACGTGAGTGCGTGCGTGCGTGTGTGTGTATACGTGTGTGCGTGCATGTGTGTATGTCCGTGCGCGTACGCGCGCACTGGCGCACTTGTGTGTGTGTGTTTGTATGGGCGCACGTATGTCTGTGAGTGTGCGCGCGCGTGTTTGTGGGAGCATGAGCGTGCGTGCGCGAGTGCGTGCGTGAGTGTGTGTGTGTGTGTGCGCGCGCCTGTGTTTGGTTGCACGCACGTGTTTGTGTGTATGTGTGTGTGCACGCACGTTTGTGTGTGCGTGTGTGTGTGTGTCTGTGCGTGTGTGCGCGCATGCGTTTGTGTGTGGGTGAGCCCGTACGTGTGTTCATGTTTGTGAGTGTATGTGTGCACACACGTGTGTTTCTGTGTGAGCGTGTATATGCGTGTGTGTGTGTGTGTGTGCATGCGTGTGTGTCTGCGTGTGTGTGTTTGTGTGTGTGCGTGTGTATGCATGTGTGTGTGTGTGCGTGTGTGCGTGTGTGTGTGTCTGTGTGTGCATGGGCGTGTTTGTGTGCACGCGAGTGTGTGTGTGTGTGTATGCGTGTGTGTGTGTATGCATGTGTGTGCGCACGCGTGTGTGTTTGCGTGTGTGTGTGTTTGTGTGCGTGTGTGTGTGTGTGCACGTGTGTGTGTGTCTGTGCGTGTGTGTGTGTGTGTATGTGCGAGTGCGAGCGGCGTGCTATAGTACATGCGTGTGTGCATGCATGTGTGGGTGCGTATGCACGCACGTGCGCTTGTGTGTGCGCTTGTGCGCACACCTGTGTGTTTGTGTGTGTGTGTGTGTGTGCGCGCGCGCGTATGCTAGTATGTGTGTGTGTGCGCGCACATGTGTGTCTGTGCGTATGTGTATGTGTCTGTGTGTCCGCGCGCGGGTGTTTGTGTGTGTGTGTGTGTCTGTGTGTGTGTGTGTGTCTAAGTATGCGCGCACGTGTGTGTGTGTGTGTGGGTGTGTGCGTCTGTGCATGTGTATGTGTGTATGCACGTGCGTGCGTGCCTGCGTGTTTGTGTGTGTGTGTTTGTGTTTGCGCGCGCGTGAACGCTTGCTCATGCGCGCGCACACGAGCGCTTGTGTGCACGTGTGTGCGTGTGTGTGCGCGTATGTGTGTGTGCATGTGTGCGAGCGTGCTTGCATGCGTGCATGAGTGTGTGTGTGTGTGTGTGTGTTTGCGCGTGCACGTGTGTTTGTGTGTGTGTGTGTGTGTGTGTGCACGCACGTGCGTGTGTGTGGGCGTGTGAGTGTGCGCACGCGTGCGTATGTGTGATTGTGCGCACGCACGTGTGTGCGTGCGCGTGTTCGTATGTGTGTGCGCGCACGTGTGTGTGTGTGTGTGAGAGAGAGAGAGAGCTTGAGCTTGCATGCGCGCGCGTGTGTGTGTGTGTGTGCGTGTGTCTGTCTGTGTGTGTTTGCATGTGCGCGCGCGTGGGTGTGTCTGCGTGTATGTGTGTGTGTGTGTGTGTGCGTGCGTACGTTTGTGTGTGTATGTGTGTGTGTGTGCTTGTGAGCATGCACGCATGTGTGTGTTTGCGCGCACGTGTGTGTGTGTGTGTGTGTTTGCGCGCACGCGTGTGTGTGCGTGTGTGTGTTTGTGTGTGTGTGTGTGTGTGTTCATGCGCGTTTGTGTATGCGTGTGTGTGTGTCTGTGCGTGTGTGTGTGTGTGTATGTGCGCGCACGTGTGTGTGTGTGGGAGAGTGTGCGCGCGTCTTCGTGTTTGTGAGTGTATGTGTGCCTGCACGTGTGTATGTGTGTGTGTGTTTGTGTGTGAGCGTGTGTATGCGTGTGTGTGTCTGTATGCACGAGCGTGTTTGTATGCACGCGAGTGCGTGTGTGTGTATGCGTGTGTGTGTGTATGCATGTGTGTGAGTGTGTGCGCGTGTGTGCACGCGTATGTGTTTGTGTGTGTGTGTGTGTTTATACGTGTGTGTGTGTGTGTGTGTGTGTGTGTGTTTGTGTGCGAGCGGCGTGCGATAGTGCATGCGTGCGTGTGTGTGTGTGAGTATGTGTTCGTGTGTGCGTATCTGTGCGTACGGGCGCACGCGCGCGTATGCCTGCATGTGTGTGCGGGCGCACTCATGTGTCTGTGCGTATGTGTGTGTGTGTCTGTGTGTCCGCGCACGGGTGTTCGTGTGTGTGTCTAAGTGTGCACGCACGTGTGTGTGTGTGTGTGTCTGCGGATGTGTATGTGTGTATGCACGTGAGTGCGTGCCTGCGGGTGTGTGAGAGTGAGCGCGCGCATGCGCTCGCTTGTGTGGGCATGTGTGCGCGTATGTGTTTGTGTGTGTGCACGTGTGTGTGTGTGTGTGTATGTGTGTGTGCACGTGTGTGTGTGCGAGCGGCATGGGTTAGTGCATGCGTGTGTGTGTGTGTGAGTGTGTGTGCGCGCGTGTTTGTGTATGTGTGTGCGAGCGGCATGGATTAGTGCATGCGTGCGTGCATGTGTGTGTGTGTGTGCGGGTGTGCGCGCGCAAGTGTGGTTTTGCGTGCATCTGCGCGTGCGCGTGCGCGTATGTGATTGTGTGTGCCCGCACGCATGTGTCTGTGTGGGTGTGTGTCTATGTGTCTGCGCAGGTGTGTGTGTGTGTGTGTGTGTGTGTGTGTGTGTGTGTGCGTGTGTATGTGTGCGCGTGCGTGTATGTGAGTGTGCACGCGTGCATTTATTTGTTTGTGTGTGTGCACGTGTTTATGTGTGTGTGTGTGCGCTCGTGCGTGTGTGTGTATTTGTGTGTCTGCGTAGGTGTGTGTGTGTGTGCGTGCGCATGCGTGCGTGTGTGTGTGTGTGTATATGTGCGCGTGCGCGCGCACGTGTGGGTGCATTTGCATGCACGCGCGTGTTTGTGTTTGTGCGTGTGTGTGTGTGTGCAGGCGCGTTTGTATATGCGTGTGTGTGTGTGTGTGTGTGTGTTTCTGCGTGTGTGTACGTGCGTGTGCGTGTGTGTGTGTGTATGTGCGTGCACGCTTGTGTGTGTGGGTGAGCCCGCACGCGTGTTCATGTTTGTGAGTGTATGTGTGCACACACGTGTGTGTGAGTGTGCGCGCGTGCGTGTGTGTGTCCATGTGTGTGTGCGTGTGTGAGCGTGTGTAAGCGTGTGTGTGTGTGCGTGCGTGCGTGTGTGTATGCCTGTGCGTGTGTGTGTCTGTGTCTGCATGGGCGTGTTTGTGTGCATGCGAGTGCGTGTGTGTGTGTGTGTGTATGCGTGTGTGTGTGTATGTGCATGCGCGCGTGCACGCATGCATGTGTGTTTACGTGTGTGTGTGTGTGTTTGCACGCGTGTGTGTGGGTGTGTGCGTGTGTGTGTGTGTGTGTCTGTGTCTGTGTGTGTGTGTGTGTTTGTATGTGCGAGTGCGAGCAGCGTGCGATAGTAAATGCGTGTCTGCGTGCATGTGTGTGTGTGTGTGCGCGTATGCGAGTATGTGTGTGCGTGCGCGCACGCGTGTGTCTGTGCGTATGTGTGTGTGTCTGTGTATCCGCGCGGGTGTTTGTTTGTGTGTGTGTCTAAGTGTGCGCGCACGTGTGTGTGTGTGTGTGTGGGTGTGTGTCTGCGCATGTGGATGTGTGTATGCACGTGAATGCGTGCGTGCGTGTTTGTGTGTGTGTTTGTGCGTGTGCACGCGCGATTGCTTGCTTATGCGCGCGCACGCGAGCGCTTGTGTGCGCGTGTGTGCGTGTGTGTGCGCGTATTTGTGTGTGTGTGCGTGCGTGCTTGTGTGCGTGAATGCATGTGTATATGTGTGTGTGTGTTTCCGTGTGCGCGCGTGTTTGTGTGTGTGTGTGTGTGTGTGTATGCGCGCGCGCACGTGCGTGCGTGTGTGGGCGTGTGGGTGTGTGCACGCGTGTGTATGTGTGATTGTATGCACCCGCGTGTGTGAATGCGCGTGTTTGTATGTGTGTGCGCGCACGTGTGTATGTGTGAGAGAGAGTTTGAGCACGCACGTGTGTGTGCGTGTGTGCACGTGTGCGTGTGTCTGTGTGAGTGTGTGTGCGCACGCGTGTGGGTGTGTGAGTGTGTGTGCGCATGCGCGTGGGTGTGTGTGCATGTATGTGTGTGTGCTTGCGTGCGTGCGTGAGTGCGTGTGTGTACATGTGTGTGCCTGCATGTGTGTGCGCACGCGTGTGTTTGTTTGAGCGCACACGCGTGTTTGTGTGCGTGTGTGTGTGTGTGCACGGGCGATTGTGTATGTGTGTGTGTCAGTGCCTGTGCGTGTGTGTGTGTGTGTTTGTGTGTGAGCGTGTATATGCGTGTGTGTGTGTGTGTCTGTATGCATGGGCGTGTTTGTGTGCACAGGAGTGCGCGTGTGTGTGTATGCGTGTGTGTGTGTGTGTATGCATGTGTGTGTGCGCGTGTGCGCACGCGTGTGTGTTTGCGTGTGTGTGTATGCGTGTGCATGTGTGTGTGCGCGCGCGCACACATGCGTGTTTGTGTGCGAGCGGCGTGCGATAGTGCCTGCGTGTGTGTGTGTGTGTGTCTGTGTTCGCGTGTGCGTATGTGTGCGTACGCGCGCACGCGCGCGTATGCGAGTATATATGTGTGTCCGCGCATGCATGTGTCTGTGCGTATGTGTGTGTGTCTGTGTGTCTGCACGCGGGTGTTCGTGTGTGTGTCTAAGTGTGCGCGCACGTGTGTGTGTGTGTGTGTGTGTGTCGGTGTGTGTCTAAGTGTACGTGCACGTGTGTGTGTGTATGTGTCGGTGTATGTGTCTGCGCATGTGTATGTGTGTATCCATGTGCGTGCGTGCCTGCGTGTGTGTGCGTGAGTGTATGTGTTTGTGCGTGTGTGTGTGTGTGTGTGTATGCGTGAGTGTGTGTGTGTGTGTTCGTGTGTGTGTGTGTGTGTTTGTGTGTGCACTCGTGTGTGTGTGTGTGTGTGTGTGTGTCTGAGCGTCTGTGTGCGCGCGCACGTGTGTATGTGTGTGTGTGTGTGTGGGTGTTTGTGTGTGTGAGAGAGTGTGCGCACACGCATGTATGTGTGTGTGTGTGTGTGTGTGTGTGTTTGTGTATGCATGCGAGTGCGTGTGTGTGTGTGTGTACGTGTGCGTATGTGTGTGTATGTTTGTGTGTGTGTGCGAGCGGCGTGCGTTAGTGCATGCGTGTGTGTGTGTGTCTGCATGCACGCGGGCACGCGCGTGAAGGTGTGCGTGCGTGCACGCGTGTGTCTGTGTATGTGTGTGTGTCTTTGTGTTCGCATGCGTTTGCTTGTGTGTGTGTGTGTGTCTAAGTGTGGGCGTAGGCGTGTGTGTGTGTGCAAGCGCGCACGCGCGTGTGGGTGAGTGTGTCTAAGTGTGGGCGCAGGTGTGTGTGTGTGTGTGTGTGTCTGCGCATGTGTGTTTGTGTGTGTTCGCGTGCATGCGTGCCTGTCTGCCTTTGTGTTTGTGCGTGTGTGTGTGCGTGCGAGTGGTCGTGCGTGAGTGTGTGTTTTGTTGTGTGCACACGCGCGTGCTTGTGTGCTCGTGTTTGTGTGTGTGTGTGTGTGTGCGTGTGTGTCTGTGCACGCACGTTTGTGTATGTGTGTGTGTGTGTGTGTGTCTGTGCGTGTGAGTGTGTATGTGCGTGCACGCACGCGCGCGTGTGTATTTGGGTGTGGGTGTGTGCACACGCGCATGCGTGTTTGTGTTTGTGTGTGCGTGCGCATGTGTAGGTGTGTGTGTGCACACGCGCGTGTGTGTTTGTGTTTGTGTGTGTGTGCATGTGGGTGCATGCGCACGTATGTGTGTGTGCGTTTGATTGTGTGTGTGTGTGTGTCTGATAGAGTGTGCACACGTATGTGTGTGCGCGTGTGTGTGTTTGTGTGTGCACGCTCGTGAGTTTGTGCACGCGTGTGCGTGTTTACGTAAGCGCGTATGCGTGTATGTGTGTGTGTGCGCGTGTGCGTACGCGTGTGTGTGTGCATGTGTGTGAGTGCATGCGTGTGTGCGTTTGCACGCGTGTGTGTGTGTGTGTGTGTGTGTTTATGTGTGTGTGTGTGTGTGTGTGTGTGTGCGAGCGGCGTGCGTTAGTGCATGCATACGTGGGTGTGTGTGTGTGTGCGTGGGTGTCTGCGTGCGCCCGTGCACGCGCACGCGTATGTCAGAGTGTGTGTGTGTGTGTGTGAGCACGTGTGTGCTTGTGTGTGTGTCTAAGTGTGCGCGCACGCGTGTGTGTGTGTGTGAGCGTACGTGAGTGCGTGCGTGCGTGTGTGTATACGTGTGTGCGTGCATGTGTGTATGTCCGTGCGCGTACGCGCGCACTGGCGCGCTTGTGTGTGTGTGTGTTTGTATGTGCGCACGTATGTCTGTGAGTGTGCGCGCGCGTGTTTGTGGGAGCATGAGCGTGCGTGCGTGAGTGCGTGCGTGAGTGTGTGTGTGTGTGTGTGTGCGCGTGTGTTTCGGTGCACGCGCGTGTTTGTGTGTATGTGTGTGTGCACGCACGTTTGTGTGTGCGTGTGTGTGTGTGTCTGTGCGTGTGTGTTGCACCCCAAAATTTGCCCTCACAATACAAGACTTTGTGTTCCAAGAAGGTTCACAAGGTTCACAAAATTCATAATTGGTCAGAAGAGTTGACAATTCCCTCAGACAATGCACCTCCTAAGCAGTGCATCCAAAACTAGGGTTTTGACTTTAATCAGGCTAAATGGACTTCCAATACTTCAAGTGAGCTTCATAACATCTTATATGTGTATAAGAACCCCCATGTCAAGTTTCAAGACTTTTCTCAAAAGATTGCTCAGTCAGATGATCAGATAAGCCAAAAGCAGTCAATGCAGTTAAAAAGTCAAACTGAGGTCAACTGTGGTCAAACCAAAGTCAAACTTCATGATTTTTTTTGCCAACATCAAAGAGAGGTAAATATCATATGGCATGCATTTTTTTTCTAAAAAGTAAAAATGGCACAATTGGCAGGAGGACATGTGTAAGGAGTTATGAGTGTGAGAGGTTGAGAGTTCGAATCTCACCTTTGTCATTTTTTTTGTTTTCTATTATTTTTACTCTAAATTTTTCTATCTTTCATTAAAAAAATAACAAAAATAGTTTTTTATTATTATTTAATTATTATTTTCGTATTTTAATTAAATCATTTTTTAAAATATTATTTTTTTCACTTTTTTCTAAATTATTCATAAAAATATCCAAAAAATCATAAAATAAAAAATATTGAAAAAAATTTTGTTCTTTTTATAACATTTTTTATTTTAGGAATCAATAGGATTATTAGTTTTTATTTTAAGTTTATTTTAATTATTTTAAATTATTTAAATTTTATTTTTTCTTAACTAATTATTTAGTTTGGGCTTTAAAATGGGCTTTAGGGACATTATTGACAATTTGGTGTTAACCCTAATTTGTTCCCTATATATACATGTGTTGCCTTGTTGGAAAAAAGGAGGGAATGAAAAAAAAACCTAAGAGGAGTGAGTGTCGTTTGCCGTTATTTAGTTTTCTTCTTCATCCAT
Organism: Lathyrus sativus; assembly: GCA_963859935.3. Lineage (NCBI taxonomy): Eukaryota > Viridiplantae > Streptophyta > Magnoliopsida > Fabales > Fabaceae > Lathyrus > Lathyrus sativus. Next base: position 397,716 of record CAWUDS030002744.1, read on the forward strand.
TACTATTGTTTCTTTTTCTTCATCGTTTACCGTTATTTCTTTTCCTTCATCTATTACTGTTGTTTCTTTTTCTTCATCTTTTACCGTTATTTCTTTTTCTTCATCTATTACCGTTATTTCTTTTTCTTTATCTATTACTGTTACGTTTATATATATATAATTTTTAAATTGTTAGAGTTTATATATATAAGATTTTTGATCGAATTATGTCGATACGATGTTTGCACATTTGTGTGCATGACGCATGACATTTGTGTTAGTTCGATCTGGTTGCGATGATCGCATTTTTGTGTGAGCAATAATACTATTTTTTGCTTAATTTCTTTTTCTTTGCGATAAATTTTGTTTCGTCCGATTTAGATCTGGTTGCGATGAGCGCATTTCTGCGTTAGCAACATTGTTGGGTTATTTGGCACATTTAAAATTCATTATTGCTTTATTATTATTATTATTATTATTATTATTATTATTATTATTATTATTATTATTATCATTATTTATTATTATTATCATTATTATCATTATTATTACCATTATTATTATTATTGTTATCATTAATTTATTAAAATTTGTTATAATATAAAAATTTGTTTTTTAAAATAAATAACATTAACATCTTTTCCAAATTAATATGAAAACCTATTATTTTTAAGAAAAACTTTTTTTTAGATAAATTTAAAATAATAACTAAAATCTTTTTTTTTAAAATAATAACTAGAACCGTTATTTATTTTATTTTATTATTGTTCAATTCAAATTTCATTATCATATTGTATCTGCTCCTCTCATGTAACCTCGCGAACTTAACAATCGCTCTTTAAATTCTGCCTTTAAATTTCTGCTTGCATGGTTTAAATTATGACATTATCTCTCTGTTTGCATGATTCAATTATCTCACGCGTTTACTATTATTTCTGTCACATTGCACACATCCGAAGGTTAGGTCTAACGGTTTGGCCGCCGCGCCAATAGTCCGTAAAACTTCACACATTCAATTTCAAATCCTCAAAACTACAAACTACAAACCCTAATTTTCACAAATGCCTCGCCGCAGGCAAAATTACAATTTTACCCTTAGCATTAGGTCAAAGAGCCGCCGCGCTCATTTTAGGGTTTCCCGCCGTGGAATCCCTAATTTAACCCTAATTACAACTTAACATTTCAACGTAGAGATTTGGAGTTTCTACACTCCACGTAAGCGTGTCCTTAAGATGCGTTTATTCCCCTTGAGACCTTGACCACAGTCAAGAAGTTTCTAACCTCCCTATTGAGGGGAACTACGATTACTCTGATTCCACTCCCGTAAGGATACGTAGGCACAAGATGCGATGTCTTGCCGAGTAAACTTAGAATTAACCCCCTTTATTATTTATTATTGCTTATTTATATTTTATTTATCTTTGCTATTTAATTATTTTGCTTATTATTTTGTAATTGTTTCTTGGATGTAAAGTTGTTTAATTATTTAATTATTATTATGGTTAGTAATTAGGGAGTGTAACAACATGTATGTAATATTAAAATAAATTTAGATCACTTTTAAATAAAGATAATTAAAATAAACACGTCACACACGTAAGTCGATTTTAATCGCCGTCTCACTTCCTAAGGATATCCCTCAAGTTGCCTACGAATAATGGTTAAGTGGGGTGTATAAAGCAAGTCCCTCAAATAGAAAAATCATCAAAGTCCCTTATGGTTGCCTTTACGAATCGAGTCCCTTTCGAAAAATGATGATGGTCCCTTATATGTGCTTATTACATCCCACAATGGCCTTCAAAGTCAAATTGTCCCTCACATGTCCCTTAACATCCAAAGTAAGGACTACCTACTCCATTATAGTAGGGATAGTCTTACTAAAGGAAAGAATGAAGAATAAGAAAGACCTTTAAACATTAGGGTAGGTTACTCCTAGGTGCTTGCTCACTTCAAAATTGTTTCGCACTTAAACAAATTTTCAACAAGTTTTCAAACAAGTTCTTAACACATCCTTACATGGATTATTTATTAACTATTCTGAAAATTTTCTATTCACACACTACAATTTCAAAATAATTCAAAAGTGAGCTTAAGTACCTAAGAGCCCATGGATAACCATGGATGAAAAGGATGCTAATACCTTCCCTTTTCATAACCTACCCCCCGGACCCAAAATATTCTCTAAGGTCTTTCCTGTTCTTTTATAACCTTTCCTTATGGATAAAATAAAAGTCGGTGGCGACTCTTGCTATCCGCAACATTGTTTAAAGTCAGTTCACCGGGTTACAGAACTGGCGACTCTGCTGGGGATTTATTTAAGAGGGGTACCCTTAGGAATTAAGATCACTTTAAATTGTTTGCCTTGTTTGCTTTATTATTATATTGTTGGGGTGCTCTTATGTGTGAAAGGTCCTAACCCGGATCTAGTGTACCTTAGGTAAATGGCAATAGACCAAGGAAACTGTACGACGTATATCGATACGGTTGATCTGGTGGCCATAGTTAGTGCGACTTCTTGGTTGGTGCTTGTATTCCTTAAGTCAAGTTGAGGATAATATTGAGGCTGCCATATGTTGTCAATGCACTAACTGACTTTTAGAACCCTAGTTAACTCATCTTGGCCTTTAGAAAGTAGTGAGGTAACCGGCTTTGGTGCAGACTGAAGTTGGTTGACACTCGATACTACGCTCATTGAGATCTTAAACTTGGAGGGTTTTGGTTGGCAAGTAAGTTGCCTTCTGAACAACCACCCTTGTGAAGGATCAATGATATTGAGATCCCTTAGAACCTGGTTACTTTTGTAGGACAGGATGAACCATCTAACTTCAGGGGAGGGTACTTGCCTTTGAACCTCATGCAAGCCTTTAAACCTAGGGCTATGGTGTGACTTGTTTGTGTGTGCCACATGTTTGTGATTGAGCATGACATCATGACATCATCATGCATCATAAGCATATCATTTTCCCTAACCATTTCAAGGACCAAAGGATTTATCTTTGTTCTTTGTTGCAGGTCATGGCTTCTGCTCGTAGAAACGCCATCAGGATCAACTTTGTAGGGATACCTGCTAAGCTCAAGGAGTTGGTTTCCCTAGTGCCTGATCATTCCCAGTTCAACAAGAGACATGGTCACTTATTGGATCTAGTTACTTCAGGGTTCAGTGAAGACATGATGAGTGTGCTGTTTCAGTTCTTTGACCCTAAGCACCATTGCTTTACATTTCCCGATTATCAGCTGGTTCCAACCATGGAGGAGTTCTCTAAACTTCTGGGTATACCTGTTCTTGATCAGAAGCCATTCACAGGCTTAGAGAAGGAGCTTAAACCAGAAGTTATTGCTGCAACTCTACATCTGAAGAAGTCTGACATTGTTCTAGAAACGAGAAGTGGAGTTAAAGGTATTCTTGCCAAGGTATTAGTGGATAAAGCCCAAATGTTCTTGAAGGCTATGAGCTACGATGCTTTTGAGGAGATCTTAGCCTTATTGATTTATGGCTTAGTGTTGTTCCCCAATCCTGATCAGTTCATAGACGTTCATGCCATCAACATATTCCTGAGTCACAATCCAGTGCCTACCTTACTTGGGGACATCCTACATTCTCTTCACACCCGTACTACAAGGGCAAGAGGAACTTTGATGTGCTGCATACCTTTACTTTCTAGGTGGTTTATTTCTCACCTTCCTCGCTCAGTAATGAAGAATGAGCAAGGGTTCAGATGGTCCAAGAGGATCATGTCACTTTCTCACTCAGACATCCATTGGTGCTCCAGATCTATGGAGAATGTCACCATCATTGACCGTTGTGGGGAGTTTCCTAATGTGCCACTTCTAGGCATAAGAGGAGGCATCACCTACAACCCATCTCTAGCTTTACGACAGTTTGGTTACGCCCGGAGCGATGGTCCACATGACATGTTGATTCAGGGCATTGTGTTTGATTACGACAACGATCTTCAGGGTTACCGTCAGAGATTCATCCGAGCTTGGGGAAAGGTAAACAGGATTGACAGCAAGACACTGGAGCCTAAGTACACTATTCCTATGGAGGCTTATCTCAGATGGGTACGATCTCGTGCTCAGACACTCATGATGCCATATCCTGCCGTCCTACCAGTTACCATGGAACCTGTTGCTGAAGGAGACACAGCTTATACCATCCTTCACCCAGACATGCCTACTGATATGGAAGACTTGCAGAGATCATGGATCCAACTGAAAGAGCAAAGGGATACTTTCGAGGCTCATTACAAAGCAAGCCAAGCAAGGATCCTAGAGCTAACAAAGCTACTTCATGAGGAACGAAACCTCAACTCATACCTCAACACAAAGAGGAAACGTCCATGGGAGACTTAAAACCCCATCTTTTGTACTTATTTCGTTTTCATTTTTTGTAAGCCTAAAAGGCAAAACAAGTTATTACTAATAAAAAGTTACTTTCTTGTTTGTTTAAGCAAATTTAAATCCTGCGGTCCTTGAAAACATTGCATATGCATTCCCATATCACTGCATCACAGGTTTATAATTGTGCACAGGTTTCTCATCTTCTCGCTGTTTATTTCAGCAATGGCTCTTGAACAATCAGTTAAGGATCTCCAGGCACAGAATGCACAGTTCCAAGAGCTGATCCTGAACCTATCCAAGGGGCAGGATGAATTGAAGACACTGCTGGCCAAGAAAACTAAGAAAGCTAGAAGGTCTGCTGGGTTGCTCAACATGGGAAGAAGGTTCAAAGGTCCTGTCAGGACCAAGGAACAGGTTGAAGACTATGAATCTGAAGAATCTGAGCAGGAGAGAGGCAGTCTCCACAACACTATGGGGGACTCTGATTCTGAGGCTAACTACTACCATGAGCCTAACGAAGACAAATTCAAGATGCTGGTGGATAGAATGGATGCTATGGAATTACAGAAATCATCTGGGCTGGATTTTGAGGATTTGAGCTTGATATCTGGGGTGGTCATACCCATTGGGTTCAAAGTTCCTACATTTGTTGTCTATGATGGGGTCTCTTGTCCCAAATTGCATCTGAGGTCTTATGTCAGAAGAATGCAACCCCACACTGCTGATAAAAAGTTGTGGATCCATTTCTTTCAAGAGAGTTTATCTGGAGCTCAGCTAGAGTGGTATTATCAGTTGGAGAGTGTCAACATCAGAGATTGGAATGACCTTGCTGAAGCTTTCTACAAGCAGTATCAATACAATGCTGACTTAGCCCCCACTCGCATGCAGCTTCAAAGCATGTCTATGGGTGCCAAAGAAAGCTTTAAGGAGTATGCTCAGAAATGGAGAGACTTAGCTGGAAGAGTTCAACCCCCTTTGACTGATAGGGAGTTGGTTGATATGTTCATGTGTACGCTGAATGGTCCGTTTTACAGTCATCTCATTGGAAGCTCATCATCTGGCTTCACTGAGTTGATCATGACAGGAGAGCGAGTAGAGAATGGTATCAAGAGTGGTAAGATCCAAGTGGGCACTTCTTCATCAGGTGCTGCAAAGAAGCCTCCCACTGGGAAGAAAGAATCTAATGCTGTGTATGGTCAGCCTGATCGTAACAGAAGGCATCAGTCTGTTAGTGCAGTTCATATTTCAAATCCAACTCCTGCAACAACAGAGCAGCCTCAAGGCAACCAACAGAGGGCTAGAAGACAGTTCACGAAGATCAACATGTCAATGGCTCAGGCATTGCAACACTTGTTGAAGGCTGAACTTATTACCCTGAGGGAGGCTCCTCAGAATCCCAATGTTACCTCTCCCAAGTACAATCCCAATGCACGATGTGCATATCATTCAAACTGTCCAGGACATGATACTAATAACTGCTGGGTCTTGAAGAACAAAATTCAGGATATGATTGATGCTGGAGAAATTGAGTTTGATTCACCAGGTACTCCAAATGTGATTACAGCTCCAATGCCAAATCACGAGAAGACTGTCAACGCCATTGATGAAGATATTGATGAAGATCTGCATGTCTATTCAGTTATGGAGTTGAGCACACCATTGTCTGTTATCAAAAAGAGGTTAGTACAAGCTGGGATCTTTCCAGGTTGTCATGAAGATTGTCTATATTGTACCTATAAGCCGGATAGTTGCTTCATTGTGAGAGATGGGATTCAACGTCTCATGGATAAATATACTATAGTGTTTGAAAGAAGACCAGCATCTGTAGAAAGTATGGTGGATCATCTGACTCAGGGTAAGAAGATTGAAGAGGTTGACATGGTTGACAAAGTACCACTAAGAATCACTTCAAAGGGTCCCATTAAAATCACTCATCAGGGCCCAATCAAGATTATTGCTGAAGGTCCTGTGAAAGTTGTTGCTGAAGCCAGAGTAGCTCCTCTGATCATTACCACTCCTGGTCCTATTCCTTATACATCTGACAAAGCTGTGCCTTGGCACTATGGGTCTGATGTTTACATCCATGGTGTCAAGCAGGAGCCTTTACCTGATATGCCTGTTGACATTGATAATATTGCTGGATCTAGCAAGATCACTCGTAGTGGAAGAGTCTTCTCTCCTCCAGTTGCTTCTAAGAGTGCAGTTACTCCTGCTGTTACCTCCACCACTGATGTTCGGGGCAAGGGTCCTGTTATTGAGCCTGTATCTACTGATGTGCCAGCTGCTGATGACCTCTCTAAGCAGATGGAAGAAGTATTGAAAATCATTCGCAAGAGTGATTATGATATTGTTGATCAGCTGGGGCATACTCCCTCAAAGATTTCTATGCTCTCCCTGTTATTATGTTCTGAGGCTCATGCCAAGTCATTGATCAAGTTTCTAAAGATGGCTCATGTACCCAGTGCAATTTCTGTGGACCAGTTTGAGAATTGTGTTGCTCACCTGACTTATGACAACGGGTTAGGATTTTCTGATGCTGACTTGACCCCTGCCAAGAGGGATCATAACAGGGCCTTGCATATTTCAATTGAATGCAGGGGCACTACCCTGTCTCATGTGCTGATAGACAATGGTTCCTCTCTGAATGTGTTGCCTAAGGAAGTCCTGAACAAGCTGAGTCCTGAAGATACGGTATTGAAGCCCAGTAATATTGTGGTAAAGGCTTTTGATGGTTCTAGAAGAGTAGTGCATGGGGAAATTGATCTTCCAATCAAGGTTGGCTCTCAGGTGTTTACTGCTACATTCTATGTGATGGATATTCGTCCTTCGTACTCATGTCTGCTTGGTCGTCCCTGGATCCATGGGGCAGGTGCGGTGACCTCCACATTACATCAAAAGTTGAGATATCCGGTGAATGGAAAAGTTGTTACTGTCTTTGGAGAGGAAGAATACTTTGTCAGCCATGTAAACACTTTCAAGTATCTGGAAGTAGAAGGTGAATACATTGAAACTCCATGTCAGTCATTTGAAGTGGTTCCCTGGGCTGTTAAGGATTGTGTGACTCCTCCTGCTGTGAAGAAGGTTCCTGTGGTCATCAGAAACCCTCCAACAATGGCAATGGCCTCCCTCAATGATGCAAAAGCTATGGTGGAAGAAGGTGGTTGTACTATTTGGGGTCAGCTTCCTGATATTCCATACAAGTCTGACAAGTTTGGTTTGGGTTTCACTGCAGAGTCCCAGAAGGCTGTTCGTCGTGCTCGTGCTGTTCGTATCACCAATCAAGGGGTTATCAATGCTGTGGGAGATCAAGATGAAGACCACAACTTGGAGGCATGGATTTTTCCTACTGTGGGTGCTGGACTCAATAATTGGAAAGCTGAAGATGTTATCCCTATCTCCTTTAGTCAGGAGTAAATACTATTACTGTGTTATGTTTTTAAATTTGTAATTTCTGGAACAATTAAAACTTTCAAGCCATGTGCCTTACCCGGGGCACAATGGTGTGCTTGTTACGGGTTGTCATTTCATTTGCATACTTCATTCAATAAAATCAATGGACGTTTCGTTTTCGTAAATATTGTGTTCCTTGTCTTTCTTTTTCTTTTATTTTTGCTTTATCAGCTATGTGTTCTTACACACACCCACGTCACTAAAATGCAGATCCTCATCCACTCTGGATCCAGTTGATAACAGTTCTACTATTGCCAATTACAATTTCGAGAATCCGATCTATCAAACTGAAGACGGAGACGAGGACGATTGTGAAATACCTGTAGAGCTTGCTAGGTTGTTACAACAAGAAGAGAAAGCTATACAGCCACATGAAGAGCCAGTCGAAGTTGTGAATCTGGGAACTGAAGAAAACAGAAAAGAGGTCAAGATAGGGGCTGATTTAGAGGGCAGTGTCAAGAGCAGGTTGGTTCAGATGCTACGTGACTATGTGGAGATCTTTGCTTGGTCTTATGAAGATATGCCAGGGTTGGATACGAACGTTGTGGTTCACCGTTTGCCAGTGAAAGAAGATTGTCGTCCAAAGAAGCAGAAGGTTCGTCGTATGCGTCCTGAAATGTCAGAAAAGATCAAAGCAGAGGTAATGAAACAGTTCAATGCAGGGTTCTTGGCCGTAACTTCTTATCCTCAGTGGGTTGCAAATGTGGTACCAGTTCCTAAGAAAGATGGTAAGGTACGTATGTGTGTAGACTACAGAGATCTGAACAAGGCTAGCCCTAAAGACGACTTTCCACTTCCTCATATCGATATTCTGGTAGACAACACTGCTCAGCATAAGGTATTCTCTTTTATGGATGGTTTCTCTGGTTACAATCAAATCAAGATGGCACCTGAAGATATGGAGAAGACAACATTTGTGACACAGTGGGGCACCTTTTGCTATAAGGTAATGCCATTTGGTTTGAAGAATGCAGGGGCAACATATCAGCGTGCTATGGTGGCTTTGTTTCATGATATGATTCATCATGAGATAGAGGTATATGTGGATGATATGATAGCCAGATCTCAGAATGAAGAGCAACATCTTGATCATCTGCACAAGTTGTTTGAGAGGTTGAAGAAATACAAGTTGAGATTGAACCCAAACAAGTGTACTTTTGGAGTTAGATCTGGAAAACTCTTGGGTTTCATTGTCAGTGGAAAAGGTATTGAAGTGGATCCTGCAAAAGTGAAAGCTATACGAGAGATGCCAGCCCCCCGTACTGAGAAGGAGGTTAGAGGTTTCTTGGGACGATTGAACTACATTGCAAGATTTATTTCCCAATTAACTACCATCTGTGAGCCAATCTTCAAGTTGTTGAAGAAAGATCAGGTGATGGAATGGAATGATGAGTGCCAGACTGCCTTTGATGAAATCAAGAGATATTTGCTAGAACCTCCAATTTTAATGCCACCAGTTGATGGAAGACCCTTGATTATGTATTTAACAGTATTAGACAACTCAATGGGGTGTGTATTGGGGCAACATGACGAGTCTGGTCGAAAAGAGCAGGCAATATACTACCTTAGCAAAAAGTTTACCGACTGTGAAACAAGATGCTCACTGCTCGAGAAAACTTGCTGCGCTTTGGCATGGGCTGCTCGCCGACTAAGACAGTATATGTTGACCCATACTACCTTGTTGATTTCGAAGATGGATCCAATCAAGTACATATTTGAGAAACCTGCTCTCTCCGGAAGAATTGCAAGATGGCAAATGATCTTGACGGAATATGATATACAGTATACTACTCAGAAGGCCATTAAGGGGAGTGTTGTTGCTGATCATTTGGCTCATCAAGCAGTAGATGATTACCAGTCAATGAATTTTGAGTTCCCTGATGAAGACATTATGTCTGTTACCAAAGAACCTGGACAATATGACGGACCTGAACAAGGATCCCGATGGACTATGGTTTTTGATGGTGCCTCCAATGCACATGGTAATGGTGTTGGTGTTGTGATTAGTTCCCCTGAAGGTTGTCATACCCCGATTACTGCCAGACTTTGTTTCTATTGTACCAATAACATGGCTGAGTATGAGGCATGTATCATGGGTATGCAAGTTGCTATTGATATGAAGATTCAGTTCCTTGAGGTGTATGGAGATTCAGCTCTGGTAGTAAGTCAGATTAAAGGAGATTGGGATACAAAGCATGATAATCTCATTCCTTACAGAGAACATGTGTTGTCTTTGATCCCACATTTCAAAGTGATTACTTTTGGACATATTCCACGAAGAGAGAATCAGTTGGCAGACGCATTGGCCACCATGGCATCTATGTTTGAGATCAGCTGGGATGATGAAGCTCCCAAGATTACCATTGATAGATTTGAGAAGCCTGCATACTGCAATGAGATTGACACTGAAGGGGCAGAGGAGAAGCCTTGGTTCTATGAAGTGAAAAACTATCTTGAAGCTCAGGAGTTCCCTGAAGGGGCATCTGTCAAAGATAGGAAGTTCCTGAGAAGGTTTTCTGCTAAGTTCTTTCTGAGTAATGGCATTCTGTATAAGCGTAATCATGATTCAACTATGCTTCGTTGTGTGGATAAGAAGGAAGCTACAGAAATTATGGAAGAGATGCATGATGGGACCTTTGGCACTCATTCTAGTGGTCATACCATGGCAAAGAAGATTTTGAGAGCAGGTTACTATTGGTCTACCATGGAAGCTGATTGCTATCAACACTCCAGAACATGTCACAAATGTCAAATCTATGCTGATAAAGTACATGTACCTCCATCTCCATTGAATGTGTTGACTGCTCCTTGGCCCTTTGCCATGTGGGGCATTGATATGATTGGTGAGATCAAGCCTACTGCTTCTAATGGGCATCGTTTCATCCTGGTTGCTATTGATTACTTCACGAAGTAGGTAGAGGCAGCTTCATTTGCATCTGTGACTAAGAATGTGGTGGCTCGGTTCATTAAGAATAATCTCATATGTAGGTATGGTATCCCTGAAAGGATTATCACTGACAATGGCTCTAATCTGAACAACACTATGATTACTGATCTCTGTACGCAGTTCAAGATTAAGCATCACAACTCTTCTCCGTATCGTCCAAAGATGAATGGGGCAGTTGAAGCTGCTAATAAGAACATTAAGAAGATTGTACAGAAGATGACTATTACTTACAAGGATTGGCACGAGATGTTACCATTTGCTCTGCATGGCTATCGTACTACAATACGTACTTCAACAGGGGCAACCCCATTCTCCTTAGTCTATGGTATGGAAGCAGTTCTGCCTATTGAAGTTCAGATCCCCTCCTTGAGAATTATGAAGGATGCAGGCTTGGATGAAGATGAGTGGATTCAGACTCGACTTGACCAGATAAATTTGATTGATGAGAAAAGGTTAGCAGCAGTTTGTCATGGCCAGATGTACCAGAAACGGATGATCAAAGCTTTTGACAAGAAGGTTAAGCCAAAGGTATATCAGGCTGGTGACTTGGTAATCAAGCGTATCATATTACCACAGGGTGATCCTAGGGGCAAGTGGACTCCAACATATGAGGGACCATTTGTAGTCAAGACAGTGTTCTCAGGAGGTGCCATGATACTGACTACAATGGATGGTGAAGACTTCCCACAACCTGTAAACGCAGACATAGTTAAAAAATACTACGCATAAAAAGAGACCCGCTAGGTTGACAGGCCTAGGCAAAAATAAGGGCATCCCGGCAAACCAAAAGGGTTTGGGCAAAAATTAGGGATATATATATAAAAAGATGTACACCCGGCAAGTCGAAAACCTGAAAAGGCGGCTTGGGCAAAAAAGGGTATCCCGGTGGATTGAAAACCTGAAAGGGCAATCCAGGCAAAAGTTAGGGATTAAAGCGTATGACTATGTCTCGTTTGGATCACTCATGAAACTGCAACCAGTTGTACTACTTACTCAAGCTCAAACAGATAAAGCTCAATCCAATCGTTTCCGTCTCAACAGCAAGAAGATGAGATACTTGAGTGGCAATAGTAGAATTGAAACTCAATAGGATTATTTCCCACATAGCTGATTCTTTTTGTAAAACTTCATGACAAAATTCTCTTACTAGGGTTTATGTCTCCTTGTACAAACTTACCCGTGTATGGGTCAATTTTGATATAAATAAATTCCATCTTTTGAATCCAGATTCACTTTTACCCTATTTACATAAGCGAAACGTCCATTGGTTGTGTTTGAATGTATGTATGCCTTTGAATATGATTGATGTTTACCAGAAACGCATGTATGCTTTTAATATGATTGATGTTTACCAGAAATGCATGAAAATGCAGTAATAGTATTTACTAAGGACGAACGAGGGAAGGATTTCAACGAAGCTTCGCCGGTTCATCTTTACAAGACAGTTACAAACCATCAGTAGGACTAATCCATTTTCACAAAGTCTAATCTCCCCTGGAATTTATATCCATCTCTTTTATCCTCATACGGATATACGGGAAATTACTTTCCAATAAGGGCACGATGAACGAAGACGGGATGTTATACTTATCCTACTATCAAACGAAAACGAAGGTTATCTATACCCTACTATCCCCAACAACGGGAGGTTATCTATACCTTGTTATCCCCAACAACGGGAGGTTATCTATACCTTGTTATCCCCAGCAGACGGAGGGTTATATATTCTTCAACAACGAATCGGGATTTATTTTCCTTGGCCAGCAGTTGTTATACAAGGATATCCAGACACTTCCAGCAGTGTCATAGCATACATACATCATTTACATCATACCATAACATATATGTCTATAGTACATTACCTAAGTGCATCATGTCATACATGCATACATAAAGCATAAACTAATGTTGTTATACAGAATGCTACCTTGTTTTCAGGTTAATTATCCAACAAACAATCTTATGATCTTTGGGACTGCTTTATTGTAACCTCAGGGTTACTTTATCCTCCTGATGAGCTTCTTATTACTTTGGGACTGCTTTATTGTAACCTCAGGGTTATTTTATCCTCCTGATAGCCTCTCATGACTTCAAGACTGCTTTAGAGCTACTGATTGCTCTATCCTCCTGAAATCATCCTATTACTTCAAGACTGCTTTAGAGCTATTCATTGCTCTATCCTCATGAGGTCATATTACTACTTCAAGACTGCTTTAGAGCTATTCATTGCTCTATCCTCCTGAAGCCATCTAATTATTTCAAGACTGCTTTAGAGTTATCCATTGCTCTATCCTCCTGAAATTACATTATTATTTCAAGACTGCTTTAGAGCTATCCATTGCTCTATCCTCCTGAAATCATTACTTCAAGACTGCTTTAGAGCTATTGATTGCTCTATCCTCCTGAAGACATATCACATTATTATTTCAAGACTGCTTTAGAGTTGTTGATTGCTCTATCCTACTGAAGCCATTCTATTACTTCAAGACTGCTTTAGAGCTATTGATTGCTCTATCCTCCTGAAGCCATTATTACTTCAAGACTGCTTTAGAGCTATTGATTGCTCTATCCTCCTGAGGTCAGATTTATCACTTCAAGACTGCTTTAGGGTTATCATTATTGATTGCTCTATCCTCATGAAGACATGCTGTTACATCAGTATTACTCCAGACTCCTGACAGTTCTCATTATACTACTGAAGAACTTTCCCCTAGTGGCATCTTTAAGCCCACTCAATCATGTTCAACCAACCATCAATATCACTCCATGCACTGGTGAGTGCAAATTTTTGGGCTTTTGTGTTCAATCCCCTTCAACCTTCCAGGTTACGACTGGCAAATATACCAATCTAACCCCTCAGGTTTCAGAAAATTGAACAGGGGCAGCTGTTGCACCCCAAAATTTGCCCTCACAATACAAGACTTTGTGTTCCAAGAAGGTTCACAAGGTTCACAAAATTCATAATTGGTCAGAAGAGTTGACAATTCCCTCAGACAATGCACCTCCTAAGCAGTGCATCCAAAACTAGGGTTTTGACTTTAATCAGGCTAAATGGACTTCCAAGACTTCAAGTGAGCTTCATAACATCTTATATGTGTATAAGAACCCCCATGTCAAGTTTCAAGACTTTTCTCAAAAGATTGCTCAGTCAGATGATCAGATAAGCCAAAAGCAGTCAATGCAGTTAAAAAGTCAAACTGAGGTCAACTGTGGTCAAACCAAAGTCAAACTTCATGATTTTTTTTGCCAACATCAAAGAGAGGTAAATATCATATGGCATGCATTTTTTTTCTAAAAAGTAAAAATGGCACAATTGGCAGGAGGACATGTGTAAGGAGTTATGAATGTGAGAGGTTGAGAGTTCGAATCTCACCTTTGTCATTTTTTTTGTTTTCTATTATTTTTACTCTAAATTTTTCTATCTTTCATTAAAAAAATAACAAAAATAGTTTTTTATTATTATTTAATTATTATTTTCGTATTTTAATTAAATCATTTTTTAAAATATTATTTTTTTCACTTTTTTCTAAATTATTCATAAAAATATCCAAAAAATCATAAAATAAAAAATATTGAAAAAAATTTTGTTCTTTTTATAACATTTTTTATTTTAGGAATCAATAGGATTATTAGTTTTTATTTTAAGTTTATTTTAATTATTTTAAATTATTTAAATTTTATTTTTTCTTAACTAATTATTTAGTTTGGGCTTTAAAATGGGCTTTAGGGACATTATTGACAATTTGGTGTTAACCCTAATTTGTTCCCTATATATACATGTGTTGCCTTGTTGGAAAAAAGGAGGGAATGAAAAAAAAACCTAAGAGGAGTGAGTGTCGTTTGCCGTTATTTAGTTTTCTTCTTCATCCATTACTATTGTTTCTTTTTCTTCATCGTTTACCGTTATTTCTTTTCCTTCATCTATTACTGTTGTTTCTTTTTCTTCATCTTTTACCGTTATTTCTTTTTCTTCATCTATTACCGTTATTTCTTTTTCTTTATCTATTACTGTTACGTTTATATATATATAATTTTTAAATTGTTAGAGTTTATATATATAAGATTTTTGATCGAATTATGTCGATACGATGTTTGCACATTTGTGTGCATGACGCGTGACATTTGTGTTAGTTCGATCTGGTTGCGATGATCGCATTTTTGTGTGAGCAATAATACTATTTTTTGCTTAATTTCTTTTTCTTTGCGATAAATTTTGTTTCGTCCGATTTAGATCTGGTTGCGATGAGCGCATTTCTGCGTTAGCAACATTGTTGGGTTATTTGGCACATTTAAAATTCATTATTGCTTTATTATTATTATTATTATTATTATTATTATTATTATTATTATTATTATTATTATTATTATCATTATTTATTATTATTATCATTATTATCATTATTATTACCATTATTATTATTATTGTTATCATTAATTTATTAAAATTTGTTATAATATAAAAATCTGTTTTTTAAAATAAATAACATTAACATCTTTTCCAAATTAATATGAAAACCTATTATTTTTAAGAAAAACTTTTTTTTAGATAAATTTAAAATAATAACTAAAATCTTTTTTTTAAAATAATAACTAGAACCGTTATTTATTTTATTTTATTATTGTTCAATTCAAATTTCATTATCATATTGTATCTGCTCCTCTCATGTAACCTCGCGAACTTAACAATCGCTCTTTAAATTCTGCCTTTAAATTTCTGCTTGCATGGTTTAAATTATGACATTATCTCTCTGTTTGCATGATTCAATTATCTCACGCGTTTACTATTATTTCTGTCACATTGCACACATCCGAAGGTTAGGTCTAACGGTTTGGCCGCCGCGCCAATAGTCCGTAAAACTTCACACATTCAATTTCAAATCCTCAAAACTACAAACTACAAACCCTAATTTTCACAAATGCCTCGCCGCAGGCAAAATTACAATTTTACCCTTAGCATTAGGTCAAAGAGCCGCCGCGCTCATTTTAGGGTTTCCCGCCGTGGAATCCCTAATTTAACCCTAATTACAACTTAACATTTCAACGTAGAGATTTGGAGTTTCTACACTCCACGTAAGCGTGTCCTTAAGATGCGTTTATTCCCCTTGAGACCTTGACCACAGTCAAGAAGTTTCTAACCTCCCTATTGAGGGGAACTACGATTACTCTGATTCCACTCCCGTAAGGATACGTAGGCACAAGATGCGATGTCTTGCCGAGTAAACTTAGAATTAACCCCCTTTATTATTTATTATTGCTTATTTATATTTTATTTATCTTTGCTATTTAATTATTTTGCTTATTATTTTGTAATTGTTTCTTGGATGTAAAGTTGTTTAATTATTTAATTATTATTATGGTTAGTAATTAGGGAGTGTAACAACATGTATGTAATATTAAAATAAATTTAGATCACTTTTAAATAAAGATAATTAAAATAAACACGTCACACACGTAAGTCGATTTTAATCGCCGTCTCACTTCCTAAGGATATCCCTCAAGTTGCCTACGAATAATGGTTAAGTGGGGTGTATAAAGCAAGTCCCTCAAATAGAAAAATCATCAAAGTCCCTTATGGTTGTCTTTACGAATCGAGTCCCTTTCGAAAAATGATGATGGTCCCTTATATGTGCTTATTACATCCCACAATGGCCTTCAAAGTCAAATTGTCCCTCACATGTCCCTTAACATCCAAAGTAAGGATTACCTACTCCATTATAGTAGGGATAGTCTTACTAAAGGAAAGAATGAAGAATAAGAAAGACCTTTAAACATTAGGGTAGGTTACTCCTAGGTGCTTGCTCACTTCAAAATTGTTTCGCACTTAAACAAATTTTCAACAAGTTTTCAAACAAGTTCTTAACACATCCTTACATGGATTATTTATTAACTATTCTGAAAATTTTCTATTCACACACTACAATTTCAAAATAATTCAAAAGTGAGCTTAAGTACCTAAGAGCCCATGGATAACCATGGATGAAAAGGATGCTAATACCTTCCCTTTTCATAACCTACCCCCCGGACCCAAAATATTCTCTAAGGTCTTTCCTGTTCTTTTATAACCTTTCCTTATGGATAAAATAAAAGTCGGTGGCGACTCTTGCTATCCGCAACATTATTTAAAGTCAGTTCACCGGGTTACAGTGTGTGCGCGCATGCGTTTGTGTGTGGGTGAGCCCGCACGTGTGTTCATGTTTGTGAGTGTATGTGTGCACACATGTGTGTTTCTGTGTGAGCGTGTGTATGCATGTGTGTGTGTGTGCATGCGTGTGTGTCTGCGTGTGTGTGTTTGTGTGTGTGCGTGTGTATGCGTGTGTGTGTGTGTGTGCTTGCGTGCGTGTGTGTGAGTCTGTGTGTGCATGAGCGTGTTTGTGTGCACGCGAGTGTGTGTGTGTATGCGTGTGTGTGTGTGTGTGTATGTATGTGTGTGCGCACGCGTGTGTGTTTGCGTGTGTGTGTGTTTGTGTGTGTGTGTGTGTGTGTGTGCGTGCACGTGTGTGTGTTTGCGTGTGTGTGTGTCTGTGTGTGTGTGTGTGTATGTGCGAGTGCGAGCGGCGTGCTATAGTACATGCGTGTGAGCATGCATGTGTGGGTGTGTATGCACGCACGTGCGCTTGTGTGTCTGTGCGTATGTGTATGTGTCTGTGTGTCCGCGCGCGGGTGTTTGTGTGTGTGTGTGTGTCTAAGTATGCGCGCACGTGTGTGTGTATGGGGGGTGTGTGTGCGTCTGTGCATGTGTATGTGTGTATGCACGTGCGTGCGTGCCTGCGTGTTTGTGTGTGTGTTTGTGTTTGCGCGCGCGTCAACGCTTGCTCATGCGCGCGCACGTGAGCGCTTGTGTGCACGTGTGTGCGTGTGTGTGCGCGTATGTGTGTGTGCATGTGTGCGAGCGTGCTTGCGTGCGTGCATGAGTGTGTGTGTGTGTGTGTGTGTTTGCGCGTGCACGTGTATTTGTGTGTGTGTGTGTGCGTGCGCACGTGTGTGTGTGTGGGCGTGTGAGTGTGCGCGCGCGTGCGTATGTGTGATTGTGCGCACGCACGTGTGTGCGTACGCGTGTTCGTATATGTGTGCGCGCACGTGTGTGTGTGTGTGTGTGTGTGAGAGCTTGAGCTTGCGCGCGCGCGCGTGTGTGTGTGTGTGTGTGCGTGTGTGCATGTGTGCGTGTGTACTTGTGAGCATGCACGCATGTGTGTGTTTGCGCGCACGTGTGTGTGTGTGTGTTTGCGCGCACGCGTGTGTGTGTGCGCGCGTCTGTTTGTGTGTGTGTGTGTGTGTGTGTGCATGCGCGTTTGTGTATGCGTGTGTGTGTGTGTGTCTGTGTGTGTGTGTGTATGTGCGTGCACGCGTGTGTGTGTGTGGGTGAGTGTGCGCGCGTGTTCGTGTTTGTGAGTGTATGTGTGCCTGCACGTGTGTATGTGTGTGTGTGTTTGTGTGTGAGCGTGTGTATGCGTGTGTGTGTCTGTATGCACGGGCGTGTTTGTATGCACGCGAGTGCGTGTGTGTGTATGCGTGTGTGTGTGTATGCATGTGTGTAAGTGTGTGCGCATGCGTATGTGTTTGTGTGTGTGTGTGTGTGTGTGTGTTTATACATGTGTGTGTGTGCGTGTGTGGGTGTGTGTTTGTGTGCGAGCGGCGTGCGATAGTGCATGTGTGCGTGCGTGTGTGTGAGTATGTGTTCGTGTGTGCGTATCTGTGTGCACGGGCGCACGCGCGCGTATGCGTGCATGTGTGTGCGGGCGCACTCATGTGTCTGTGCGTATGTGTGTGTGTGTCTGTGTGTCCGCGCACGGGTGTTCATGTGTGTGTCTAAGTGTGCACGCACGTGTGTGTGTTTGTCTGCGGATGTGTATGTGTGTATGCACGTGAGTGCGTGCCTGCGGGTGTGTAAGAGTGAGCGCGCGCATGCGCGCGCTTGTGTGGGCATGTGTGCGCGTATGTGTTTGTGTGTGCGTGCGTGCTTGTGTGCGTGCGTGTGTGTATGTGTGTGTGTGTTTGCGTGTGGGCGCGTGTTTGTGTGTGTGTGTGTGTGTGTGCGTGTGAGTGTGCGCGTGCGTGCGTGTATGTGTTCGTGCGTGTGTGTGGGTTTGTGTGTGCGCTTGTGTGTGTGTGCGCGTCTGTGTGCGCTTGCACGTGTTTATGTGTGTGTGTCTGTGTGTGTGTTTGTGTGTGAGAGAGTGTGCGCACGCGCATGTGTGTGTGTATGTTTATTTCTGTGTGTGCACGCGCGTGTTTGTGTGCACGCGAGTGCGTGTGTGCATGTGTGTGTGTGTGTGCGTATACGTGAGTGTGTATGTTTGTGTGCGTGTGCGTGTGTGTGCGAGTAGCGTGCATTAGGGCATGTGTGTGTGTGTGTGTGTTCATGCATGCACGCGCGTGTGGTTGTGTGCATGCGTGCACGCGTGTATCTGTGTATGTGTGTTTGTGTGTCTTTGTGTGCGTGTGTGTTTGTTTATGTGTGTGTGTCTAAGTGTGGGCCTAGGCGTGTGTGTGTATGAGCAAGCGCGCACGCGCGTGTGGGTTTGCGCTCACGCGCGTATGTGTCTGTGTCTAAGTGTGGGCGCAGGCGTGTGTGTGTGTGTGTCTGCGCAGGTGTGTTTGTATGTGTTCGCGTGCGTGCGTGTCTTCCTGCCTTTGTGTTTGTGTGTGTGTTTGTGCGTGCGTGTGGTCGTGCGTGAGTGTGTGTGTGTGTGTGTGTGCGCGCATGCGTTGGTGTGTTTGCGCGCATGCGCCTGCTCGTGTGCGCGCGTGTTTGTGTTTGTGTGTGCGTGTGTTTGTGTGTCTACACACGTGCGTGCGTGTTTGTGTTTGTGTGCGCGTACGTGTGTTTGCGTGCACACGTGTGTGTGTGTGTGTGTTTGTGTTTGATTGTGTGTGTGTCTGCTAGAGTATGCGCACGTGTGTGTGTGTGTGTGTGTGTGTGTCTGCGTGTGCACGCACGGTTTTGTGTGCACGCGGGTGTGTGTTTACGTGCGTGCGTATACGTGTGTGTGTGTGTGTGTGTATGCGTGCGTGTGTGTACGCTTGTGTGTGTGTATGCGCGCGTGTGCGTACGTGTGTGTGTGCGTGTGTGTGTGTGTGCGCGTGAAAGCGTTTGCACGCGTGTGTGTGTGTGTGTGTGTGCGCGAGCGGCGTTCGTTAGTGCAGGCATGCGTGTACGCGCATGCGTGTGTCAGTGTGTGTGTGTGTGTGTGTGAATACGCGCGCGTGTGCTTGTGTGTGTGTCTAAGTGTTAGCGCACGCGTGTGTGTGTTTGTGTGCGTAAGTGAGCGCGTGCGTGTGTGTGCGTATGCGTGTGTGTGTGCATGTAGGTGTGTCTGTGCGCGTACGCGCGTACTGGCGCGCTTGTGTGTGTGCGTGTGTTTGTATGTGAACACGCGCGCGCGTGTGTTTGTGCGTGTGGGTGGGTGCGTGTGCATGTGTGTGGGTGCGCGCGCGCGTGCGTGTGGGTGCATGTGCGTGTGTGTGCATGTGTGTATGTGAGTGCACGCACGTGTGTGTGTGTGTGTGCACGCGCATATGTGTATGTGAGTGTGTCTGTGTGTGTGTGTGTGTATGTGTGTGTGTGTGCGTGTGTGTATGTGCGTGCACGCGTGTGTGTGCATGTCTGTGTGTCCCTGCACGCGCGCGCGCGTGTGTTCGTTTGTGTGTGTGTGTGTGCTCGCGCACGTGTGTGTGTGTGTGTTTGTGTTTGTTTGTGTGTGTGTGAGAGAGAGTGTACGCACGCCTGTGTGTGTGTGTGTGTGCGTGTGTATGTGTGTCCGTGTGTGTGTATGTGTGCGAGCGGCGTGCGTTAGTGCATGCGTGCGTGCGTGTGTGCGGGTGTGCGTGTGTGCGGGTCACTTTGTATGCGCGCGTGTTTGTTTGTGTGTGTGTGTCTAAGTGCGGGCGCACGCGCGTGTGTGTGCATCTGCGCAGGTGCGTTTGTGTGTGTTTGCGTGCGTGCCTGCATGTTTGTGTGTGTATGCGTGTGTGTGTGTGTGCGAGGGTGCGTGCATGCGTGAGTGTGTGTGTGTGTGTATGTGTGCGCACGCGTATGTGTGTTTGCCCGCACATGCGTGCTTGTGTGCGTGTGTTTGTGTGTGTATGCGTGTGTGTGTGTGTGTGCACGCGCATTTGTGTATGTGTGGGTGTGTGTGTCTGTGCGTGTGTGTGTGTGCGCACACGCGCACGGGTGTTTGGGTGTGTGTTTCTATGTGTGTGCACGTGTGTGTGTATGTGTGCGCGCGTGTGTGTGTGATAGAATGTGCGCACGTGTGTGCGTGTGTGTGCGTGTATGTGTGTGTCTGTGTATGCATGCGCGTGTTTGTGTGCATGCGAGTGCGTGTGTACATGCATGTGTATGCGTGTGTATGTGTGTGTGTGTGTGTGCGAGCGGCGTGCGTTAGTGCAAGCATGCTTGTGTGCGTGTGTGCATGGGTGTGCGCGTGCGCACGCGCAAGCGTGTGTTCGTGCACGCACGCGTGTGCGCTTGTACATGTGTGTGTGTGTGTGCGTGTGTGTGCGTGTATGTGTGCGCGCACGCGTGTGTTTGTTTGTGTGTGACTAAGTGTCCGCGCAAGCGTGTGTGTGTGCGTATGTGTATGCGCGTACGCGATCGTGTGTGTGTGTGTGTGTGTGTGTTCACGAGTGTGTGCGCGCGTGCGTGTATGCACGCGTGGGTGCGTATGTGTATGTGTGCGTGTGTGCGTGCATGCATGTGTGTGTGTGTTCGTGTGCCTACGCGCGCACCGACGCGCTTGTGTGTTTGTGTGTGTGTGGGCTTGTCTGTGCGCAAGTGTATGTGTGTGTGTGCACGCGCGCACGTGTGTGTGGCTGCATTTGCATGGGTGTGTGTGTGTGCACACACGCGCGTGTGCTTGTTTGTGTTTGTGGGCGCACATGTGTCTGTGTGTGCGTGCGCGTGTGCGTGTGTGTTTACACAGGCGCGCGTGCGTGTTTGTGTGTGTGCGTCCAGGCGCGCACGCGTGTTTGTGTGTGTGCGTCCAGGCGCGCGCGCGTGTTTGTGCATGTGTTTGTGTGTGTGCGCACATGTGTGTGTGTTTGTGTATATGCGGGTGTGTGTGTGCGCGTGTGTGTGCGAGAGAGAGTGTGCGCACGCGTGTGTGTTTGCTTGCTTGTGTGTGTGTGTGTATAGGCGCGTATGTGTTTGCGTGTGAGTGTATGTGCACACGCGCGTGTTTTCGTATTTGTGAGTTTATATGTGCGTGCACATGTGTGTGTATGCGTGTGTGTGCGTGCACAGGCATGTGTGTGTGTGTGTGCATGCAAGTGTGTGTGTGTGTGTGTGTTTCTGTGTGTGCACGGGCGTGTAGGTGTGCACGCGAGTGCGGGTGTGCGTGTGCTTGTGTACGCGTGGGTGTGTGTGTGTGCGTGTGTGTGTGTGAGCGTGTGTGTGTGTGTGCGCACGCGCGCGCGCGCGTGTGTGTGTGTGTGTGTGTGTGTGCGAGCAGCGTGCAATAGTGCATTTGTGCGTGCATGCGCGTGTGCGTGTGAGTGTGTGCGCATGTCAGTGTGTGTGTGTGCGCGCACGTGTGTGTGTGTGTGTGTGCGCCCACGTGTGTGTTTGTATGTGCGCACGTGTGTGTGTGTGTGCGCGTGTGTGTGTGATTGTGGGCGCACGCACGTGTGTGTGTGTCCGTGTAAGTATGCACGTGTGTGTGTGTGCGTGTAAGTATGCACGCGCGTGTGTGGGTATGTGTATGCGTGCCCGTGTTTGTTCGTGTGTGTGTTTGTGTTTGTGTGTGTTCATGCACGTGAGTGTGCGTGTGCCCGCGCGTTTGTGTGTTTGTTTGTGTGTGCGTGTGTGTGTGCTTGCATACGTGCGTGTTTGTGTATGTGAGAGAGTGTGCGCACGCGTGTGTATGCGTGTGTGCGTGCGAGTGCGTGTGCACACGCGCGCGCGTGTGTGTGTGTGTCTGCGTGTGTCTTGGAGTGTGTGGATGTGTGCACGTGTGTGTGTGTGTGCACGCACGTGTGTGTGTGGGGGTGTGTGCATGCGCGTGTGCGTGCGCGCATGTGTGTGTATATAGGCGCACGCGTGTGTATGTGAGTGTGTGCGCATGCGCGTGTGTGTGTGTTTGCGTGTGCGTATGTGCGCAAGCATGTGCGCGTGCCCACGTGCGTGCGTGCGTGCGTATGTGTGTGTGTGTGTGCGAGCACGCGTGTGTATGTGTGTGCATACGCGCGTGTGTGTGTGTGTTTTGTCCGCAAGCGCGCGTGTGTTTGTGTGTGTGTGTATGTGTGTGCGCACGCATGTGTGTGTGTGTGTGTGTGTGAGAGAGTGTGAGCACGAGAGTGTCTGTGTGTGCGCGCGTGTCTGTGTCTGTGTGTGTGTGAGCGAGTGTGCGTGCGTGCGTGTGTTTGTATGCGCATATGTGTATGTGTGTGTACGCGGGTGTGTGTGTGTGTGCGTGTGTATGTGTGTGTGCGCTCACGCGTGTGTTTGTGCGCACGTGTGTGTGTGCGTGTGTGTGTGTACGCACACGTGTTTGTGTGAGTGTGAGAGCGCGTGCGTGCGTGTGTGTTTGTACGTGTGCACGCACGTGTGTGTGTGTGTGTGTGAGGGTGTGTGCATGCGCGTGTGCGTGCGCGCATGTGTGTGTATATAGGCGCACGCGTGTGTATGTGAGTGCGAGCGCATGCGCGCGCGCGTGTGTATGTGTGTGTGTGTGTGTGTGTGTTTGCGTATGCGTATGTACGCAAGCATGTGTGCGTGCCCACGTACGTGCGTGCGTGCGTATGTGTGTGTGTGTGTGCGAGCACGCGTGTATATATGTGTGTGCGTACGCGTGTGTGTGTGTGTTAGTAAGCAAGCGCGCGTGTGTGTATATGTGTGCGCACGCATGTGTGTGTGTGAGTTTGTGTGAGAGTGTGAGCACGAGCGTGTGTGTGTGTGTGCGCGCGCGTGTCTGTGTGTGTGTGTGTGAGTCAGTGTGTGTGTGTGTGTGTGTTTGTATACGCGTATGTGTATGTGTGTGTATGTGGGTGTGTATGTGTGCGTGTGTATGTGTGTGTGTGTGCTCACGCGTGTGTTTAGGCGCACGTGTGTGTGCGTGTGTGTGTGAGTGTGAGAGCGTGTGAGTGCGTGCGTGCGTGAGTGCATGCGTGTGTGTGTGTGTGTGGGGGGGGGGGGGGGGGGGATACGCTCGCGCGCGCTTGTGTCTACGTATGTGTGTGTGTATGCGCGCCCGCCTATGTTTGTGTGTGTGTGTGTGTGTGTGTGTATGCGTGCCCGCCTGTGTTTGTGTGTGTGAGTGTTCGCGTATGTGTGTGTGTGCACGCGCGCGTGTGTTTGTGCACGCGCGCGCGCGCGTGTGTGTGTGTGTGTAAGTGTGCGCGCGTGTGTGTATGAGTGTGTGCATGTGAGTGTGTATGCATGCACGTGTGTGTGTGTGTGAAAGTGTGCGCACACGTGTGTATGTTTGTGTGCGTATGTGTGTGTGCACGCGCGTGTGTGTGTTTGTGGGTGTGTGTCTATGTGTGCATTTGTGTGTGCGTGTGGGTGTGTGCGCGCACGTGTGTGTGCGTGTGTGTATGTGCGCACGTGTTGTGTGTGTGTGTGAGAGAGAGCGAGAGAGAGAGTGTGCGCACGTGTGTGTGCTTGCGTGTGTGTGTGTGTGCACGCGCGTGTGTGTGTGTGTTTGTGGGTGTGTGTCTATGTGTGCATTTGTGTGTGCGTGTGTGTATGTGCGCACGTGTTGTGTGTGTGTGTGTGAGAGAGAGAGAGAGAGAGAGAGAGAGTGTGCGCACGTGTGTGTGTGTGTGTGTGTGTGCTTGCGTGTGTGTGTATCTGTGTGTGTATGTGCATGTATGTGTGTGTGTGTCCGCACACACCCCCGTGTGCTTGTCTGTGATTGTGTGCGCGTGCAGGCGTGCGTGTGCCCGTGCGCGGGAGCTCATGTGTGTGTGCGTGTGTGTGTGTGCGCACGTGCGTGTGTGTGTGTGAGAGAGAGAGTGTGCGCATGTGTGTGTGTGTGTTTGTGTATCCGTGTGTGTATGTGCACGCGTGTATAAGTGTGCACGCGCGTGTGAGTGTGCGTGTGTGTGTGTGAGCGTGTGCGTGTGTGCCTGTGTGTGTGTGTCCGCACACGCGCGTGTTTGTGTGCGTGTGTTTGTCTGTGTGCGTATTTGTGTGTGCGCACGCGAGTGTGTGTGTGTGTGTGCATGTGTATGTGCACGTGTGTTCGTGTGTGTGTGTGCGTGCGCGTGCGTTTGTGCGTGTATGTGTGCATGCGTATGTGTGTGTGAGCGCGTGTGTGTGCGTGCGCGTACGCGCGCACGGGCCCGCGTGTGTGTTTGTATGTGCGCACGTTGTCGCTACTGCGAAAATCGAGGCCGGCAATGACAGAAGAGTCGCCATCGTGCGTTGTTTATCCCAAAGGAGGGAAAGGAAACACTCAGAGAAAACCTAACGAAAGAGGGAAAAGGAATGGTCATCGCAACGAAGTCCTAGATTCGGGAGTCGGTTACGCAAGGGAAAGGTATTAGCACCCCTCACGTCCGTCGTACTCGACGGGATCCACGCTTAATTGTTTATCTCGAATGGTGTGTTAATACTATCTAGCTAAAGGCTTAAGGACAAAAGAAAAGAAAAGTGACTCGGCAAAGTATCGCACTTTATGCCTACGTATTCCCGTCTGGAACGAGAAATCAGAGTCAACGTAGTTTGCCTAACTACGGGTAAAAGGGGGGAAGGTTGCTCGCCGAGATATCGCATCTCGTGCCTACGTACTTTCATCTGGCATGAAAGATCAGAGCGAACGTAGTTCGGGCTAACTAGACCACAGGTTTGGTTCAAGTTGTTTTTAACCCGAGTAGGGTTAACAAACGGTTCTCACAGTTTGGTGTATGCAGCTCGACCTTTGGGGATTTAGGCGTTACCGTTTGCGGGAGAACCGAGAGTTAACAAAACTCTTCTTATGAAAATGGTTTTCCAAAGTTAAAGGTCCCAAAGGACAAAAAGGATTTGATGATTTGTTTTTGTGTCTTTTATGGAGAAGTGTTTTGATTAATGTTTTGGAGTGTACATTGTATTGAAGTCTCAAACTCAGGATTGAATGTGTCGCATATCGTCCTAAGGACGTATACTAAACACTCTAGACAGTTGAGAGGTGGCCCCCCAACCATCACTTCCCATGCTTAAGGCTCACAACACAATATTCACTAGCCTTATTAAGTGTTTTAATGGGATTTGAAGAAAAGAAGAGAAACAGACTTCTAAGGGAAACTACACAGCCCTAAATGTTAGCATGCACTGTTCGTCCTATGGTTAAAGTTTGCAAAGGGGAAGACTACCCTAATGTTGTCATACATGGTTGCAAATCCTAGTGTCTATCACATTCCATCTTCAACAAGAAGGAATGGAGATCCTAAGGGAAAGGCAAAGGAAGCAACGGAAAACAGATGAAGTAACAACATACAGGAAATGCAGATTCATAAAGGTAAACATGGAATGCAAGTGAGGGAGGAATTCATCTCAACCTCAAGCCCATAATGAATGGAAAATTGCCTATTTTAAACATACAATCTTGGCCACAAGCGATTACAAAGAGATACGAAGCAATAAAACTCACGAATGACGTACGTATACCACAATTTGGAATCATAACGCGCTATCATGGAAATATGGAACCTAACGGGCAAGTTATATATGATAAAACCAGCCAATCAATGATCTACAAGTCCTATACAATTTCTAAAATAATAAATAGGAACCATAGCGCTCATCACACAAACAATTTGAGGCCGTTGGAGCCGAAATAAAACCAATGTCCGCTTGAAAGTCCATATTACGAGTCCAATTACAAAAATATAGGAAAAATAGTAAATGGTATCAAAAAATTCCAAATAAAATCTCCAATGCCCTACATCAAGTCACAAACCATGGGTGAGAGATACAACAAAAATATCCTCAAGGAAATGGTTAAACAAGATGAAAACATTGCAAGATATCTCATGTATACCAAAGGAAAGGTTAAAATGGAGCACATTAAAGAAAGTATCCAAAATCAGCTAACATGGTACAATAAAATTCCCACAAAAATATATCACAATACCTCAACATCTGTATGAGATCCCTGCAAAAGGTTAGGCCTTGAAATGACATATTGATGGGTCAAAGAAAATTCACAAGATCATGACTCGATTAGGATATTTTTTTTATGACCACTTAAATGTAAAAAATTCTAATAAAATGTCAGAACGTGATAAAATTATGATTCCAATTTTATTAAATTCTAGACATCTTAAAGATTCAGCAAAAAAAAAAAAGGGATTAAAAAGACTAAGTATGCCATTTTTTATGATTATTTGAAGTCAGCATATAAAAAAAGAAAATAAAATGAACACATGACAATATGAGAAAACATAAGGAAATAAATAAAACAAGGTGAATTAATGGAAATGTCATGGCTGGGATTCGAACAGGGGTAAGGGAGGTTGGTTGGGCTGAGGTGGCGCGCCATGTGTTTTAATGAAGATGATGTGGCCGTGCGCGTGGCTTAATCTTGGTCGTGAGATGATAAGGCCGGTCAAGGGTCTCGCTCGGATCCAACGCTGGAACAATCGTCTTCTTCATTGTGATTTTTTTCTGGACGTGAACAGTACCAGGACGCTGGCGACGGGAGGGATAACGGCCGGAGCTTCTTCGGGAGCATGTATCTCATCCGTTTCTCAACCAATCCAACGTTTCTTTGATGAAAATTGTGTGAAATTTTCCCAGGAATTCAAATATACCATTAGTTTCCCATGAAATACCCTCTAACTCAAAACCTGTGTGTAGATCATAAAACCTTAAGAACATGAAATCGCCATGAAAACGTCTTATTTTGTACCAAAATCCAAGTATACTCCAAGGGCAATGCATTAATGTGAAAATGGATGCATAAAGATTAGTAATTAGTGCCATACATCAAGAATTGTATACCTTTGAAAATTGACTTCTAGAGCTTCCAATAATAACCAATTCTTTGTGGAAATTGTATGGAAACCTTCAAAGAACCTTGATGGAGGTATTTGGATGGAAGAAAAGGCTTGAAACGAAGTGAAAAACAGAATTTGATTTTGACATGAACACCACTTTTTCCAATTACTATAAGCTTGTTCTTGCCCCAATTATGGCCAAACAATGGTGGAATTCACTGTATGAATGATGTAGAAGGGATTTTTGATGGAAAGAAGCACAAGAAATGAGAAGAAAATGATATTGATTTTTGAGATTTTTCAATTATGGTGAAAATGGAAAGTGGTGAAGAAGGTGAGAAAAATGATCATGAAATCCCTTTTGCCTTGGCTTGAAATGTTTATATATGTTGCATTGTAAGAATGATCAATGGTCCAAAATTAGCCCTTGTTTCAATCTTAAGGGCTTAGATTCAAAGTGTTGCTTAAGAATGAAGAAAGCTTGAAATAGACCATGATAAAAGCTTTAAATGAAAAATGTAATAATGCCAATATTCTTAAAATGAAGTTTCCACTCAAAATAAGTACAAATATGGACTTGTTTGATTAAATTTTGACAAAATACCAAACTAGGCCTTTTCACATGTTTTCACCAAAATCACTTTCATCAATCTTCAACCATGAGCTAGCCCATTAAAATCTTGAGGTTTAGTTGACCAAATGACGACATTCGGAGCAACTTTCATGTTGGAAAAAAGTCCATTTGAGTTATGCAAAGTATTGAACTTGACTTGTAATTTTATGACCTGTAATCATAGTTTCCCAACTCATTGATAATCTTCAGTTGGCCTCTAAGTCAGGGGATGAACCCCACACAAGCGTCTGAACTTCTCAAGGGCTATGAACCACTTCCTGGTGACTTTAGTAATTCCTCAAGCTCGAATAAAACCTCTAGATAGGCCTCTCTTGATGTATATCACACTTGATCCCCTGCATAAATGCTAATGCAATGCTATGATGATGTTATGCTAATGCAAAAACAAGAAGGAAAAGGTTGGGCAAATTTTGGGGTGCAACAGCTGCCCCTATTCAAGCGATTTAGACCTGAACGAGTGAAAAGCGAACGAATTTCAATCAATCAAGGTAAAAGACGGTTGAATACCGAAAGAACCTGGAAATTTGCCAACCGCATAAATAAATTGCAAACTCTGATTGGGATAGAATCTCCGAAGAAATCAAACATAATGAACATCTTGAACATCCCACAAAGGGAAATAGAAACTTAATCAAGTAACTCTGCTTTAGGAAACATGTAACTGGCCATGGTCTGAACACCACATGGGCCAAAGGACAATCTTTCGAATCGTCGGAATCTGAATACTCAACACACGATAGGGCCACACTAAATCTGTCGGAATCTGGATACTCAACGCACTGACCGGAGTCTGGATGCTCGACATAACTGGTGATTTCACTGAGGATTTACCGGAGCCTGGATACTCGACGGACGAAGCAATACATCACAAACCGAACATTCACCGGAATCTGGACATTCAACGGAGGGAGAGTACTATCGCAACACTTACTAGGATCTGTATACCCAACTACCTTTATCGGAGTCCGAACACTCAACGGACAAAGCAAAACGTTACAAATTGGAAATTTCACTGGAATCTGGATATTCAATAGAGGAGTCGGGGCTTGAACGCTCAACGTAACACATCGTAGTCTGAACACTCAACGCAAAAAACCGGAGGCTGACAACTCAACGAAAACACACCGGAGCCTGGAAACTCAACGCAACAAATCAGAGTCTGAAAACTCGACGAAACTACAAATCGGAGCCTAGATACTCAACGAACGAAAACGCACCGGAGCCTGGATACTCAACGAAGCAACAAATAGGAGCTTGGATGCTCGACGAACAAAAACGCACCGGATCTTGAACACTCCACGAAGCGACAAACCGGAGCCTGGATACTCGACGAGAACACACCGGAGTCTGAACACTTGACGAAGCGATAAACCGGAGCCTGGATACTTGACAAAAATACAAATCGGAGCCTGAACACTCGACGAAACAAACAGATCGGAGCCTGAACACTCAATGAAGCAAACTAATCAGAGCCTGGATACTCAACGAAAACACACTAGAGTCTGAACACTCAACGAAGCAGCAAACCGGAGTCTGAACACTCAACGCAACAAACCGGAGTCTGAACACTCAATGCAACAAACCGGAGTCTGAACACTCAATAAAAACACACCGGAGTCTGACAACTCGACGAAACTACAAATCGGAGTCTGAACACTCAACGCAACAAACCAGAGCCTGGATACTCAACGAAACTAACAAACCGGAGCCTAGATACTCGACAGACGAAGCAATACATCACAAACCGAACATTCACCGGAATTTGGACATTCAACAGAGAGAGAGTACTATCGCAACACTTACTAAGATCTGTATACCCAACTGCCTTTATCGGAGTCCGAACACTCAACGAACAAAGCAAAACGTTACAAATTGGAAATTTCACCGGAATCTGGATATTCAACGGAGGAGCCGGAGCCTAAACACTCAACGTAACACATCGGAGCCTGAACACTCAACGCAAAAAACCGGAGTCTAACAACTCAACGAAAACACACCGGAGCCTAAACACTCAACGCAACAAACCGGAGTCTGAAAACTCGACGAAAACACACCGGAGCCTGGATACTCAACGAAGCTACAAACCGGAGCCTGGATACTCGACGAAGCAACAAATCGGAGCCTGAATGCTCGACGAAAACACACCGGAGCCTGGATACTCAACGAAGCAACAAACCGGAGTCTGGATACTCGACGGACGAAAGCGCATCGGAGCCTGGATACTCAATGAAGCAACAAATCGGAGCCTGGATACTCGACGGACGAAGACGCACCGGAGCCTGGATACTCAATGAAGCCACAAATCGGAGCCTAGATACTCGACGGACGAAGACGCACCGGAGCCTGGATACTCAACGAAGCCACAAACCGGAGCCTAGATACTCGACGGACGAAGACGCACCAGATTCTAGATACTCAACGAAGCCACAAACCGGAGCCTAGATACTCGACGGACGAAAATGCACCGGAGCCTGGATACTCAACGAAGCAGACCAGAGTCTGAACACTCAACGCAACAAACCGGAGCCTGGATACTCGACGGACGAAAACGCACCGGAGCCTGGATACTCAACGAAGCTACAAACCGGAGCCTAGATACTCGACAGACGAAGATGCACCGGAGCCTGGATACTCAACGAAGCAAACAAATCAGAGCCTGAACACTCAACGAAGCGAACAGATCGGAGCCTGAACACTCTACAAAGCAAACAGATCAGAGCCTGAACACTCTACGAAGCAAACAAATTGGAGCCTGAATACTCGACGAAGCAAACAAATCGGAGCCCGGATACTCGACGAAGCAACAAATCGGAGCCTCGATACTCGACGAAACTACAAACCGGAGCCTGGATACTCAACGAAACAATAAATTAGAGCCTGGATACTCAACAAAAACACACCGGAGTCTGAACACTCAACGAAAACACACCGGAGCCTGGATACTCGATGAAAATACCAATCGGAGCCTGGATACTCAATGAAGCAACAAATCGGAGCCTGGATACTCAACAAAAACACACCGGAGCCTGGATACTCAACGAAGCTACAAATCGAAGCCTGGATGCTCAACGAAAACACACCAGAGTCTGAACACTCGACGTGCTTGCATGTGTGTGTATATAGGCGCACGCGTGTGTATGTGAGTGCATGCGCATGCGCGTGCGCGTGTGTGTGTCTGTGCGTGCGCGTTTGTGTATGCATGTGCGTATGTGTGCATACATGTATGTGTGGTCACGTGCGTGCGTGCGTATGTGTGTGTGTGTGTGTGTGCGAGCACGCGTGTGTATGTGTGTGTGCGTACGCGTGTGTGTGTGTTTGTCCGCAAGCGCGCGTGTGTGTGTGTATGTGTGTGTGCACGCATGTGTGTGTGTGTGTGTGTGTTTGTGTGAGAGCGTGCGTGTGTGTGTGCGCGCGCGCGTGTGTTTGTGTGTGTGAGCGAGTGTGCGTGCGTGCGTGTGTTTGTATGCGCGTATGTGTATGTGTGTGTGTGCGGGTGTGTGTGTGCGTGTGCGTGCGGGTGTATGTGTGTGTGTGTGTATGCACTCACGCGTGTGTTTGTGCGCACGTGCGTGTGCGTGTGTGTGTGTGTACGCGCACGTGTATGTGTGTGAGTGCGAGTGCGCATGCGTGCGTGTATGCGTGAGTGCATGCGTGCGTGTGTGGGGGGGGGGGGGATATACGCTCGCGCGTGCTTGTGTCTACGTATGTGTGTGTGTGCGCGCACGTGTGTGTGTGTATGTGCGCCTGCCTGTGTTCGTGTGTGTGTGTTTGTGTGTGTTCGCGTACGTGTGTGTGTGCACGCGCGCGTGTGTGTGTGTGCGCACGCGTGTGTATGAGTGTGTGCATGTGAGTGTGTATGCATGCACGTGTGTGTGTGAGAGTGTGCGCACGCGTGTGTATGTTTGTGTACGTGTGTGTGTATGTGTGTGCACGCGTGTGTGTGTGTTCGTGGGTGTGTGTCTATGTGTGCGTTTATGCATGCGTGTGGGTGTGCGCACGTGTGTGCATGTGCGTGTGTGTGTGTATCTGTGCGCGCACGTTTGTGTTTGTGTGTGTGTGTATGTGTATGACTGTGTGTGTGTGTGCGTGTTTGCGTGTATGTGTATATGTGCGCACGCGTGTGAATGTGAGTGCATGCGCATGCGTGCACGTGTATATGTGTGTGTGTGCGTGTGTGTGTTTGCGTGTGCGTATGTGCATGCATCTATGTGTTGCGCACGCGGGTGTGAGTGCGCACGCGCGTGCGTATGTGCGTGTGTGTGTGCGTGTAAGTATGCACGCACGTGTGTGGGTATTTGTATGCGCGCCCGCGTTTGTTCTTGTGTGTGTTTGTGTGTGTGTGTGTGTGTGTTCGCGCACGTGTGCGTGTGTGCATGCGTGTTTGTGTGTGTGCTTGTGTGTGCGTGTGTGTGTGCTTGTGTCCGTGCGTGTGTGTGTGTGTGAGAGTGTGCGCACGCATGTGTATGCGTGTGTGCGTGTGCACGCGCGCGCGTGTCTTTGTGTCCGTGTGCGCGTGCGTGTGGGTGTGTGTGTGTGCGCGCATGCGTGTGAGTGTGTGCATGCACAAGTGTGTGTGTGGGTGTGTGTGTGAGCGTGTGCGTGCGTGCATGTGTGTGTATATAAGCGCACGCGTGTGTATGGGAGTGCATACGCATGCGCACGCGTGTTTATACGCGTGCGTGCGCGTGTGTGTGTTGGTGTGCGTATGTGTAGGCACACGCACGTGTATGAGCGCACATGCGTATGTGTGTGTATGTGTGAGTGTGCGAGCATGTGTGTGTATATGTGTGCGTACGCGCGCGTGTGTGTGTGTGTGTGAGTGGGCGCAAGCGCGCGCGTGTGTGTATATGTGTGTGCGCACGCATGTTTGTGGGTGTGTTTGTGTGAGAGTGTGCACACAAGTGCGTGTGCGTGTGTGCGTGTGTAAGAGCGAGTGTCTGTGCGTGCGTGTGTTTGTATGCGTGTATGTGTGTGTGTGTGCGGGTGTGTGTGTGTGCGTGTGTGTGTGTGTGCGAGCACGTGTGTGTGTGTGTGTGTGCACCCATGGGTGTGCGTGTGCGCGTGTGTGGATGTGCATGTGTGTGTGTGTGCGCACGTGTTTTTGTGAGTATGAGAGTGTGTGCGTGCTTGCGTGAGTGCATGCGTGTGTGTGTGTGTGTGTGTGCGTATACGCTCGCGAGCGCTTGTGTCTGTGTTTGTGTGTGTGAGTGTGCACGCACGTGTGTGTGTATGCGCGCCCGCCTGTGTTCGTGTGTGTTTCTGTGTGTGTGTATGTTCGCACGCGTCTGTGTGTGTGTGTGTGTGCACGCGTCTGTGCGTGTGTGTGTGAATGTGCGCACGCGTGTGTAAGAGTGTGTGCATGTGAGTGTGTGTGTGGACGCACGTGTGTGTGTGTGAGAGAGAGAGAGAGTGTGCGCACGCGTGTGTATGTGTGCGCGTGGGTGTATGCACGCGCGTGTGTGTGTTCGTGGGTGTGTGTCTGTGTGTGCGAGTGTGCATGCGTGCATGCATACTTGTGTGTGTGTGTGTGTGTGCGTGCGTGTGGGTGTATGTGCGCACGCGCGCGTGTGTGTGTGTCGGTGTGTGTGTGTGTGTGCGTATTTGCGTGCGTGCGTGTATGTGTATATGTGCACACGCGTGTGAATGTGAGTGTGTGAGCATGCGCACGCGCGTATACGTGTGTGCGTGTGCGCGTGTGTGTATGCATGTGTGTATGTGCAGGCATATGTGGGTGCGCACGCGGGTGTGCATGAGCACGCGCGAACGTTTGTGCGTGCGTGTTTGTGTAAGTGTGCACGCGTGTGTATGTGTGTGTGCATAGTCGTGTGTGTGTGTGTGTTCGTTCGCACGCGCGTGTGTGTATATGTGTGCGCACGCGCGCGCGCGTGTCTATGTTTTTGTGTTTGAGAGAGAGTGTGCCCACGAGCGTGTGTGTGTGTGTGTGCGAGCACGCGTGTGTATGTGTGTGTGCGTACGCGTGTGTGTGTGTGTTTGTCCGCAAGCGCGTGCGTGTGTGTGTATGTGTGTGCGCACGCATGTGTCTGTGTGTTTGTGTGAGAGCATGCGTGTGTGTGTGCGCGCGCGTGTGTGTTTGTGTGTGTGAGCGAGTGTGCGTGCGTGCGTGTGTTTGTATGCGCGTATGTGTATGTGTGTATGTGCGGGTGTGTGTGTGCGTGTGCGTGCGGGTGTATGTGTGTGTGTGTGCGCTCACGCGCGTGATTGTGCGCACGTGCGTGTGCGTGTGCGTGTGTGTACGCGCACGTGTATATGTGTGAGTGCGAGTGCGCATGCGTGCGTGTGTGTGTGTGTGTGGGGGGGGGGGGGGGGGGATATACGCTCGCGCGTGCTTGTGTCTACGTATGTGTGTGTGCGCGCACGTGTGTGTGTATGCGCGCCTGCCTGTGTTCGTGTGTGTGTTTGTGTGTGTGTGTTCGCGTACGTGTGTGTGTGTGCACGCGCGTGTGTGTGTGTGTGTGTGTGTGCGCACGCGTGTGTATGAGTGTGTGCATGTGAGTGTGTATGCATGCACGTGTGTGTCTGTGTGAGAGTGTGCGCACGCGTGTGTATCTTTGTGTACGTGTGTGTGTGTGTGCACGCGTGTGTGTGTGTTCGTGGGTGTGTGTCTATGTGTGCGTTTATGCATGCGTGTGGGTGTGCGCACGTGTGTGCATGTGCGTGTGTGTGTGTGTGTATCTGTGCGCGCACGTTTGTGTTTGTGTGTGTGTATGTGTATGGCTGTGTGCGTGCGTGTTTGCGTGTATGTGTATATGTGCGCACGCGTGTGAATGTGAGTGCATGCGCATGCGTGCGCGTGTATATGTGTGTGTGTGTGTGTGTGTGTGTGTGTGCGTGTGTGTGTTTGCGTGTGCGTATGTGCATGCATCTATGTGTGCGCACGCGGGTGTGAGTGCGCACGCGCGTGCGTATGTGCGCGTGTGTGTGTGTGTGTGCGTGTGTGCGCACGTGTGTGTATGTGTGTGCGTGTAAGTATGCACGCACGTGTGTGGGTATTTGTATGCGCGCTCGCGTTTGTTCTTGTGTGTGTTTGTGTGTGTGTGTGTGTGTTCGCGCACGTGTGCGTGTGTGCATGCGTGTTTGTGTGTGTGCTTGTGTGTGCGTGTGTGTGTGCTTGTGTCCGTGCGTGTGTGTGTGTGAGAGTGTGCGCACGCATGTGTATGCGTGTGTGCGCGTGTGTGCGTGTGCACGCGCGCGCGTGTCTTTGTGTCCGTGTGCGCGTGCGTGTGGGTGTGTGTGTGTGCGCGCATACGTGTGAGTGTGTGCGTGGGTGTGTGTGTGAGCGTGTGCTTGCGTGCATGTGTGTGTATATAAGTGCACACGTGTGTATGGGAGTGCATACGCATGCACACGCGTGTTTATACGCGTGCGTGCGCGTGTGTGTGTTGGTGTGCGTATGTGTAGGCACACGCACGTGTATGAGCGCACGTGCGTGTGTGTGTATGTGTGTGAGTGTGCGAGCATGTGTGTGTATGTGTGTGCGTACGCGCGCGTGTGTGTGTGTGTGAGTGCCCGCAAGCGCGCGTGTGTATGTATATGTGTGTGCGCACGCATGTGTGTGGGTGTGTTTGTGTGAGAGTGTGCACACAAGTGTGTGTGCGTGTGTGCGTGTGTGTGACCGAGTGTCCGTGCGTGCGTGTGTTTGTATGCGTGTATGTGTGTGTGTGTGCGGGTGTGTGTGTGTGCGTGTGTGTGTGTGTGTGCGCACGTGTGTGGGTGTGTGTGTGTACCCATGGGTGTGCGTGTGCGCGTGTGTGGATGCGCACGTGTGTGTGTGTGTGCGCACGTGTTTTTGTGAGTGTGAGAGTGCGTGCGTGCTTGCGTGAGTGCATGCGTGTGTGTGTGTGTGTGTGCGTATACGCTCGCGAGCGCTTGTGTCTGTGTTTGTGTGTGTGAGTGTGCACGCACGTGTGTGTGTATGCGCGCCCGCCTGTGTTCGTGTGTGTGTGTGTTCGCATGCGTCTGTGTGTGTGTGTGTGTGCACGCGTCTATGCGTGTGTGTGTGAATGTGCGCACGCGTGTGTAAGAGTGTGTGCATGTGAGTGTGTGTGTGCACGCACGTGTGTGTGTGTGTGAGAGAGTGTGCGCACGCGTGTGTATGTGTGCGCGTGGGTGTATGCACGCGCGTGTGTGTGTTCGTGGGTGTGTGTCTGTGTGTGCGAGTGTGCGTGCGTGCATGCATACTTGTGTGTGTGTGCGTGCGTGCGTGTGGGTGTATGCGCGCACGCGCGCGTGTGTGTGTGTCGGTGTGTGTGTGTGTGCGTATTTGCGTGCGTGCGTGTATGTGTATATGTGCGCACGCGTGTGCATGTGAGTGTGTCAGCATGCGCACGCGCGTATACGTGTGTGCGTGTGCGCGTGTGTGTATGCATGTGTGTATGTGCAGACATATGTGGGTGCGCACGCGGGTGTGAATGAGCACGCGCAAACGTATGTGCGTGCGTGTGTGTGTAAGTGTGCACGCGTGTGTATGTGTGTGTGCATAGTCGTGTGTGTGTGTTTGTTCGCACGCGCGTGTGTGTATATGTGTGCGCACGCGCGCGCGCGTCTGTGTTTTTGTGATTGAGAGAGAGTGTGCCCACGAGCGTGTGTGTGTGTGTGTGCGAGCACGCGTGTGTATGTGTGTGTGCGTACGCGTGTGTGTGTATTTGTCCGCAAGCGCGTGCGTGTGTGTGTATTTGTGTGCGCACGCATGTGTGTGTGTGGTTGTGTGAGAGCGTGCGTGTGTGTGCGCGTGCGCGCGTGTGTTTGTGTGTGTGAGCGAGTGTGCGTGCGTGCGTGTGTTTGTATGCGCGTATGTGTATGTGTGTGTGTGCGGGTGTGTGTGTGTGCGTGTGCGTGCGGGTGTATGTGTGTGTGTGTACGCTCAAGCGTGTGTTTGTGCGCATGTGCGTGTGTGTGTGTGTGTACGCGCACGTGTATGTGCGTGTGTGTGTGTGTGTGGGGGGGGGATATACGCTCGCGCGTGCTTGTGTCTACGTATGTGTGTGTGTGCGCGC
>CAWUDS030002744.1:440000-497500 GCA_963859935.3 Lathyrus sativus
TGCGTGTGTACGTGTGTGCATGCACGTGCCTGCGTGTGTGTTCGTGCGTGCGTGTGGGTGCTTACGTGTGTGTCCCTGTGTATGCACGCGCGTTTGTGAGTGCGTGTGTTTGTGTGTGTGTGTCTCGGTGTGTGCACGCGCGTTTCTGAGTGCGTGTGTGTGTGTGTGCGCGTGCGTGCGTGTATGTTTGTGTATGTGTGAACGCGCGTGTGTTTTGTATGTGTGCGTGTACGTGTGTGCGTGCATACGTGCATACGTGCATGTCTCCGTGTGTGCGTGCGTGCGTGCGCGTGTGTGTGCACGCACGCACGCACGTGTGTGTGTGTGTGCACGCACGCACGCACGTGTGTGTGTGTGTGTCTGTGTATGTATGTGTGTGTTTGTGTGTGTGTTTGTGGGTGTGAGAGACAGTGTGCACGTGCGTGTGTGTGTGTGTGTGTATGTGTGCGTGTGTGTGTCTGTGTGTCTGTGTATGTGCACGCGCGTGTTTGTGTGCACGTGAGTGCATGTGTGTGTGTACGTATGTGTGTGCGAGTGTGCGTGCGTGTGTTTGTATCCGCGTGGGTGTGTGCGCGTGTGTGCCTGCGTATGTGTGTGTGGGGGGGCGCGCGCGTGCTTATATGTGTGTGTGTGGGGGGGCACACGCGTGTGTATGGGTGTGTGCGTACGCGTGCGTGTGTGTTAGTTCGTACGCACGCTTGTCTGTGTTTTTGTGTGTGAGAGAGAGTGTGCGCACGAGCGCATGTGTATGTGTGTGTGCACACGCATTTGTGTGTTTTTGCGCACG
Source organism: Lathyrus sativus (assembly GCA_963859935.3). NCBI lineage: Eukaryota > Viridiplantae > Streptophyta > Magnoliopsida > Fabales > Fabaceae > Lathyrus > Lathyrus sativus. The sequence continues at coordinate 440,788 of CAWUDS030002744.1, forward strand.
TGTGTGTGTGTGTGTGAGAGAGAGAGAGAGAGAGTGTGCGTATGCGTGTGTGTGTGCACACGTGTGTGTATGGGTGTGTGTGTGTGTGTGTGCGCCCACGCGTGCGTGTGTATGTGGGCGCGCGCACGTGTGTGTGCATGTGCGTGTAAGTATGCACACGCGCGCGTGTGTGTGTGTGTATGTGTGTGTGTGTGTGTGCGTTTGTGTGTATGTGAAAGTATGCACGCGCGCGCCTGTGTATATGTGTGTGCGTGTAAGTATGCACACGTGTGTGTGTGTATGTATGCGCGCCCGCGTTTGTTCGTGTGTGTGTATGTGTGTGTGTATGTTCGCGCACGTGTGTGTGTGTGTGTGTGTGTGTGTGTGTGTGTGCATGCGCGTTTGTGTGTGTTTGTGTGTGCGTGTGAGTGTGTGCGCGTGTGTGCGTGTGTGCGTGTGTCTGTGTGAGAGAGAGAGAGAGTGTGTGTGCACGCGTGTGTGTGTGTGTGTGTGTGCACGCACGCGTGTGTGTGTGAGTGTGTGTGTGCATGCATGTGGGTGCGTGTGCGTGTGCGCACGCGTGCGTTTGGGTGTGTGCATGCACGTGTGTGTGGGTGTGTGTGTCCATGTGTGTGTGTATGCGTGTGTGTATGTGTGTGTGTGTGCACACGTGTGTTTGTGTGCATGCGAGTGTGTGTGTGTGTGTGTGTGTGTGTGTGTGAGTGTGTGTGCACGTGCGTTTGTGAGAGCGTGTTGTGTGTGTGTTTGTGTGTGTGTGCATGTGTGTGTATGTGTGTGTGTGCGTGTGTGTGTGTGTGTGAGAGAGAGTGTGGGCAGACATGTGTATGTGTGTGCGTGTGTGTGTGTGCACGCGCGTGTGTGTGTTCGTGTGTGTGTGTGTGTGCGTGCGTGCAAGCGTGCGTGCATACGTGTGTGCGTACGTGCGTGCGCGTGTGTGTTTGTGTGCATGCGCACACGTGTGTGTGTGTGCGCGCACGGGTGTGATTTTGTGTGTGCGTGTGTGTGCGCATGTGTGTGTGTGTGGGGGGGGGGGGGGGGGTGCGCGCACGCCCGTGTTTGTATGTATGTGCGTATGTGCCCGTGAGCGAGCTTGCGTGCGTATGTGCGTGAGCGCGTGCGAGCGTGCATGCGTGCGTGTGTGTTTGTGTGCCTGCGTGTGTATCTCTGTGTGTGCACGCGCGTTTCTTAGTGTGTGTATCTGTGTGTGCGTGTGTGCGTGCATGCGTGTGTGCGTGTGTGTGAGAGGGTGTGTGCACGCGTGTGTATGTGTGTGTGTGTGTGTGTGAACGCACGTGTGTGGGTTCGTGTGTGTGTGTGTGTGTGCGTGCAAACGTGCGTGCGTGTGTGTGTGTGTGTGCGCACGCGTGTGTCACTTTGCGTGTGCGTGTGTGTGGGTGTGTGTGTGTGCACGCACGTGTGTGTGTGTGTTCGTGTGCGCGTGCATGTGTCTATGTGCACGCGGGTGTGTTTGCGCGTGCGTATACAAAATTGCGCGCGCGTGTGTTTGTGCACGTGCGTGTGTGTGTTCGTGTGTGTGTGCGTGTGTGTGCATTTGTGTGTGTGTACGCACGCGCGTGTGTGTTCGGCTGCGCACGTGTGTGTGTGTGTGTGAGAGAGAGAGCAGGTGAGCACGCGCGTGTGCATGTTTGTGTGTGTGTGCGTGTGTGTTCGAGCGTGCCTGCGTGTGTGAGTGGTTGTGTGCGTGTGTGAGTGGCTGCGTGCGTGCGTGTGCGAACGCACGCGTGCACGTGTTTGTTTGTGTGTGTATGTGTGTGTGTGTGCACGCACGTGTGTGTGTGTGTGTGTGTTTGTGTATGTGTATGTGTTTGTGTGTGTGTTTGTGGGTGTGAGAGAGAGTGCACACGCGTGTGTGTGCGTGTGCGTGTGTGTGTGTGTCTGTGTGTGCGTGTGCGCACGTGTGTGTCTCTGTGTGTGTGTGCGCTTGTGTGTATGGGTGCGTGTGCGCGCACGTGTGCGTGCATGTGTGCACGTGCATGTGTCTATGTGCACGCGGGTGTGTTTGCGCTTGCTTATATAAAATTAAGCACGCGTGGGCTTGTTCACGTGCGCGTGTGTGTTTGTGTGTGTGTGTGCGCGTGTTTGTGTGTGTGTGTATGCGCATGCACGTGTGTGTACGGGTGCGCACGTGTGTGTGTTTGTGTGTGTGTGTGTGTGAGAGAGAGAGAGAGCATGTGAGCACCCCGCGTGTGCGTGTGTGTGTCTGTGTGTGTGTCTGTGTGCGAGCGTGCCTGCGTGTGTGAGTGGCTGTGTGCGTGTGTAAGTGGCTGCATGCGTGCGTGTGTGTGTGTGTGTGTGTGCGAACGCATGCGCGCACATGTTTGTTTGTGTGTGTGTGTGCGCACGTGTGTGAGTCTGTGTATGTGTGTGTGTTTGTTTGTGTGTGTTTGTGGGTGTGAGAGAGAGTGCGCACGTGTGTGTGTGTCTGTGTCTGTGTATGTGCACGTGAGTGCATATGTGCGTATGTGTGTGCGCATGCGTATTTGCGCGTGCGTGCGGGTGTTTGTATGCGTGTGTGCGTGTGTGTGCGTGTGCGTGTGTGTGCGCGTGTGTGCGTGTCTGTGTATGCGTGTGTGTATGCGCGTGTCTGTGTATGCGTGTGTGTGTGCGCGTGTGCACGCGCGTGTGTTTGTGTGAGAGTGTGTGAGCGTGTGCGCACGTGTGTTTGTGTGTTTTTGTGTGTGCGCGTGTGTGCGCTCAAGTGTGTGTTTGCGTGTGCGCATGCGTGTGTGTGTGGGTTTACGTGTGTGTGCGCACATGTGTGCGTGAGCGTGTGTGCGCGTGCGTGCGTGCATGCGTGGGTGCGTGCGTGCATGTGTGTAAACGCACGCGCGCACTTGTATGTGTGTGTAAACGTGCACACGGGTGTGTGTGTGTGTACGCGCACGCGCGCGTGTTTGTATGTGCGTGAAAGTATGCACGCGCGTGTGGATGTGAGTGTATGCGCGCCAGCCTGTGTTTGTGTGTGTGTTTGTGTGTGTGTGTGTGCACGCGCGTTTGTGAGTGTTTGTGTGTGTGTGTGCGTGCATGTGTGTGCGTGAGCACACGCGCGCGCGCGTGTGTGTTTGTGAGTGTGCGCACGCGTGTGTATTTGTGTGTACGTGTGTATGTGTGTGTGCGTGTGTGTGTGTGTATGTATGTGTGTGTGTGAGTGTTCGCACGCATGTGTATGTGTTTGTGTGTGTTAGTGGGTGTGTGTGAGAGTGTGCGTATGTGCGTGCGTGCATGCACGCGTACGTGCGTGCACGCATACGTGCATGCACGCGTACGTGCGTGCACGCATACGTGCATGCGTGCGTATGTGTGTATGCGCACACACATGTGTATGTGTGTGTGTGCGCACGCACGTGTGTGTGTGTGTGTGTGTGTTTGTGTGTGTGCGCACACGTGTGTGTGTGGGTGTGTCCGTGCGTGTTTGTGTGCGTGTGTGTGTGTGTATGTGCGCACGCGTGTGTATGTGAGTGTGTGCGCATGGGCACGCGCGTTTGTTTGTGCGTGCGTGTGTGTGTATGCGTGTGAGAATGTGCACACACGTGTGCAGCTGCACGCGCTTGCGTATTTCTGTGTGTGTGTGTGTATGCGCGCACGCATGTGTATGTGTGTGTGCGTACGCGTGTGTGTGTATATGTTCGCATGCGCGTGTATGAATGCGTACGCGCACGCGTGTGTGTGTGTATCAGCACACGTGTTTGTATGTGTGTGTGTGTGCGTGTGTGCGTGCGCGCGTGTTCGTATATGTGTGTGTGTGTGTACGCACGTGTGTGTATATGTGTGTGCGCACGCGAGTATGTGACTTTGCGAGCACGTGCGCGCGTGTGTTTCTGTGTGTGTGTGTGTGTCGGCGCACGAGTGTGTATGTGTGTGTGCACGCACGTGTGTGTGTGTGTGTTTGTGTGTGTACGCGTGCACGTGTATGTGTGTGTGTATGTGTGTGTGTCTATGTATGTGTGTGTGTGTGTGTTTGTTTGTGTGTGAGAGAGAGTGTGCGCACACGTGTGTCTATGTGTGTGCGTGTGCATGTGTGTCCGTGTGTGTGTGGGAGTGTGCGCGCGCACGTGTTTCTGTGTGTATGCGTATGTTTGTGTGTGTGTGTGTGTGTGTGTCAGTGTGCGCACGCGTGTGTATATGTGTGTGCGTGTGTGTCTGCACGCGCGCGTGTGTGTTCGTGGGTGTGTGTGTGTGTGTGAGAGTATATGCGTGCGTGCGTGCAAACGTGTGTGTGCGCACGTGCGTAAGTGTGTGTGTGCGCAAGGGCGCCCGTGCGCGCGAGTGAGTGTGTTTGTGCGCACGTGTGCGTGCTTGTGTACGCGTACGTGTGTCTATGTGCATGCGGGTGTGTTTGTGCATGCGTATATAAAATTGTGCGCGCGTGTGTTTGTGAACGCTCGTGTGTGTGTTCGTGTGTGTGTGTGTGCGCGCGTGTGTGCGTGTGTGTACGGGTACGCACGTGTGTGTGTGTGTGTGTGTGTGTGCGTGCGCAAGCGCCTGTTTGTACGGGTGCGCACGTGTGTGTGTGTGTGTGTGCGTGTGAGAGAGAAAGAGAGAGAGTGTGAGCGCACGCGCGTGTCCGTTTGTGTGTGTGTCTGTGTGTGTATGCGTGCGAGCGACCCTGCGTGTGTGAGTGGCTGTGTGAGTGTGTGAGTGGCTGCGTGCGTGCGTGTGTGTGTGCGTGTGAAAGCACGTGCGCGCGCGTGTTCGTTTGTGTGTGTATGTGTGTGTGCGCACGTGTGTGTATGTGTGTGCATGCATGTGTGTGTGTGTGTGTGTGTGTGTGTGTATGTTTGTGTGTTTGTGTTTGTGTGTGTGTGTGTTTGTGGGTGTGAGAGAGAGTGCGCACGTGTGTGTGTGTGGGTGTGCGTGCGTGTGTGTGTGTGTCTGTGTGTGTGTGTGTATGTGCACGCGCGTGTTTGTGTGCACGCGAGTGCATATGTGTGTGTGTGTGTGTGCGACTGTGCGTGCGTGCGGGTGTTTATATGCGTGCGCGTGTGTGTGTGTGCGTGTGTGTGTGCGAGTGTGCGTGCCTGTGTCTGTGTGTCTGTGTGTGTGAACGTGTGCACGCGCGTGTGTCTGTGTGAGAGTTTGTGTGCGTGTGTGTGTGTATGTGTGTGTGAGTGTGCGCACGCGTGTGTATGTGTTTGTGTTTGTGTGTGTGTGTGTATGTGTGTCTTCATGGGTGTGTGTGTTCATGGGTGTGTGTGAGTGTACCGTGTGAGCATGCGTGCGTGTGTGTGTGTGTGTGTGCGTACACGTGTGTGTGTGTACGCGCGCACGTGTATGTGTGTTTATATGTGCATGTTTGCGTGTGTGCGTGCGTGTGTGTGCGCATGCGCGCGCGCGTGTTTTGTATGCGTGCGCGTGTGTGTATGCGTGTGCAAATGTGCATGCGCGTGTGTGGGTGCATGCGCGTGCGTATTGGTGTGTATGTGCGTGTGTGTGTGTGTGCGCACGTGTGTGTATGTGTGTGTGCGTACGTGTGTGTGCGTACGCGCACGCGCGCCCGTGCACTTGTGTTTGTGAGAGAGAGTATGAGCACGAGGGTGTGTTTGCGCGCGTGTGTGCGTGTGTGTGTGTGTGTGTCGGCGCACGTGTTCGTGTGTGTACATGTGTGCGTGCGCACGTGTTCGTATGTGTGTGTGTGTACGCACGTGTGTGCGTACGCGCACGCGAGTGTGTGTATTTGTGAGCACGTGCGTGCGTGTGTTTGTGTGTGTGTGTGTCTGTATGCGCGTGAGTGTGTCTATGTGCACGAGGGTGTGTCTGCGCGTGCGTGTGATTGTGCACGCGCGTGTGTGTGTGTGTATACGCACGCGTGTGTGTGCGTGTGCTGATCACACTAAAATTCACCGTATTTCTGACTCCGATTTCGCATGCATTCTTAGCTTTTATTATTGTTTTGCTTTGTTATTGCTTTGTTTTCTTATGTTTTCAGGTTTTTATAATAATCGGAGCTTGAATCGGGAAAAGGAGCGAAAAAGGAGTGAAAACGGACGAAAACCTAGAAATTCAGCATTTTGCACTTGCGGCACCCACTGTGGCGGGCGCCATGGGGTTAGCCATGACGTGGCCACGTCTCAAGACCACTCCTCAACCTCCAAGACCCATGATCCCCACTCCATCATCCCCTGTAGGGACCATGGCGGGCGCCATGACCTTGTGGCGGGCGCCACAAGGCAAAAATTCATAACCTCCACTTTTTAGTGGAGGGGCGTCCCGGTCATTTTGCGCTTTCAGTTTCTCCTATAAATAGGACCTTAGATTTTCGTTTTTCTTCATCCAGAATTAGAATTCTCTAGGCATATATCAGTTATAAAGCAGTTGCCATTCCACATCGGGGTGCCTCTGCAATCGAGTGATCGAGTCTGTAATTTGTCTATGGTTCGAGTTTTGGAGCACTCTGGAGGAAGTTAATCCTGCCACCATTTTAATTCCAGTTAGTATTTTATTTTTCCGCATTGCTTTACTTTTATTTATTTTCCCGCACTTTACTTTGTTTATTTCCCGCACTCGCACATTTACGTTGTTTATTTCCCGCACTCGCACATTTACGTTGTTTACTTCCCGCACTTGCACATTTACTTTGTTTATTTCCCGCACTCGCACATTTACTTTGTTTACTTCCCGCACTCGCTTTAAATTACTCATATGAAAAACTATAAAAAGAATATTTACTTTATCATGTCTAACTAATCCCATAAAGGTTAGAATGTAAGGATCGTAATTAAACCAGTAATCAGTATAATTGTTCGTGGAAACACCTAAGGGCTATTTTATCTTTCAATTCAAGTAATTGTTTTTAACTATTTCAAAAACAGCCAAAAGCGCTTTGTATAGTTCATTAGGAGTTTTTAGATTAAAAAGAAAAGAGATTTTAAAACGATTTTCGGACGCGTTATGAGATTTAGAGTCTGGTTCATAAGAACCTCTTTTTGCTAAGAAGTCCAGGTTAAAATACTTTTCAACTTTGTTAAGAAACTATATTTCTTAAAAATAGGTTTACTACTCTAACGCAGTACGCACCTTTTTATCCGTGACAATAGGAGGGGTTGATTAGAGAGTACAACTCGGTTCTGAATACGCGAAAGCGACAGTTCCTGTTAAATTAGTTCTTCTCAAAGGAGAAAACATTGCCCATAAGTAGTTCCATTAACAAGTACTGGATTATCATTGATTGCGTGAATTACATTCGAGCCTGTCTTTTATTTATTATTTAAAATTATAATTTTATTTACCATTGCACCCTTACTAAAACCCTTAAAAATAGTTGCCTTAGATAAACACCATAACAACAGGTACGATAGATTGACACTTGGTCTCTGTGGATTCGATAATCTTTTATATTACTTTGACGTGATTCGTACACTTGCGAAAAACACGCACCAAGTTTTTGGCGCCGTTGCCGGGGACCAATATCGTCAAATTTCATTACCCTGTAGTTATACCGTTTAGACTAAGGTTGTTACCCACCGGTCAATGCGAAAGACTCGCAGTGCCGGAAGTTTAGTAGACCCTCTAGCTGAACCTGAACGTTACGCTCGCGCACGTTTATTTTTCCATAGGAATAGGAGAGCTATGGCCGAAGATCAAAACCGAAGACCTCTTAAGGACTTCGCCCAACCATCAAACGAGGAACCTAGTTCCAGTATAGTAAACCCCGCTATCCCAGCCAATAATTTTGAACTTAAGCCATCCCTGCTGCAATTAGTGCAACAGAGACAATTCGCAGGTCTCGCTACTGATAACCCGAACCAACATTTAAAAAACTTTCTTCAGTTAGCAGACACCTTTAAGACCAATGGAGCTTCTCCTGAGGCAATACGCTTAAGATTATTTCCCTTTTCCCTCAGAAATAAAGCTCTATCATGGTTAGATTCCCTTCCACCCAATTCAATAACAACTTGGGATGACCTTAGAAAAGTTTTCCTTGCTAGATATTTTCCCCCAAGTAAGACCGCTCTTCTTCGAAACCTAATAACTAGATTTACCCAACACCAAGGAGAGTCGTTGTTCGAAGCCTGGGAGAGATATAAAGAACTATTAAGAGCATGCCCACACCATGGCCTAGAGAATTGGCTAATCATCCAAACCTTCTATAATGGACTTCTTTATAACACTAAAATGACCATCGACGCTGCCGCTGGTGGCGCACTGATGAACAAACCTTACCCTGAAGCTAGTGCCCTTATCGAGGATATGGCCCAAAACCATCAATCATGGGGAGTAGAACGAGCGACAGTGGAAAAGAAGGAAGCCCAAGGAGGAATACATGAGCTAAGCTCTATAGACATGATGCAGGCTAAAATGGACGCGTTGGCCCTTAGAGTCGAACATATGTGTACAACTCCGAATACTGTTGCCGCAGTTTCGCCGAATTGTGAGATATGTGGAACGCAAGGACACCAATCCGCCGAATGCAATCTGTTGAATGAAACCAACACTGAGCAAGTGAACTATACCCAAGGGAACCCATTTTCAAACACATATAACCCTGGATGGAGGAATCACCCAAACTTCTCCTACAAAAATAATAACCCTATCCAAAATACCGCACCTCCGAGACAACAAGGTTACCAAGCCCCTAGAACAAATCAACCTATGCAACCTGTACCACCTAGCCCGAGCTTTGAGGAAGTTGTAAAAGATTTTATCGTTGCTCAAAAACAACAAAACAAAGAGTTCATGAACCATAACGTCCATGTTAACGAACTAATTACCAAGTTAGGAACCAAGGTTGATCAAATTATTACTCATAATAAGATGTTTGAAACCCAGATCTCTCAGGTAGCGTTAAACCAAGCCCCACAGACTACACCTGGAGGACAGTTCCCTGGACAACCTCAACAAAACCCGAAAGGGCAAGCTAATGCCATTACTCTACGAAGTGGAACCGCTTATAAGGAACCTTTAAACCCTAGATTAAGTGAGCCCGAAACTTCTGAGAGGAATGAGGAAAAGGAACCAGAGAAGCCTGAAACCCCGGAAAGTCAAGAAAAAGGAGAAGAACCTAAAAATAAAACCTATGTACCGCCACCGCCATACAAACCACCAATACCTTACCCTCAAAGATTAAAGAAAACCCAAATCGATAATCAATATCAAAAATTCGTTAAGGTTATAGAAAAACTTCACGTAGAAATCCCCTTTACAGAAGCCATCACCCAAATACCTTCTTATGCTAAGTTTCTCAAAGACATACTTACGAATAAACGTAGACTTGAAGATCCGAAACCCGTGGAATGTAATTCTATTTCCGAAAATAGGTTAGCAAAGAAAGATAAAGATCCCGGAAATTTTTCCATTCCTTGTGTTTTGGGGAATCATGTCATCGAAAAAGCTTTTCTAGACTTAGGAGCTAGTGTGAGCTTAATGCCTTTAGCAGTTTGTGAGAGATTAAACTTAGGAGAATTACGACCTACTAAGATGTCACTTCAATTAGCCGATAGATCCGTTAAATACCCTATAGGCATACTTGAAGACGTCCCTGTTAGGATAGGTCAGCTGTTTATACCTACTGATTTTGTTGTCATGGACATTAAAGAAGATGACGACATACCAATCCTCCTAGGTAGACCGTTCTTATCGACTGCTGGAGCCGTAATAGATGTTAAAAAGGGAAAACTAACTTTTGAGGTAGGTGGCCAGAAGATAGAATTTATATTGTCGAAATTTCTTATGGCACCTGTGATAGGAGATTCTTGTTATGCCTTAGATATCATTGAAGAATGTATTAGGGAATTAGAACAAGAAGAAGAAACTGAATCTATAAAATTGCCACCAACCCTTATTTTGGAAGATGACAATTATAAAACACCCTACATTGATGATAACCTTCACGAATGTTTATCTCTAACCCCAGATCCTATGCCTTGCCCTATAAAACCGACCGTAAAACTTAAGGAACTGCCTAAAAACCTGAGATATGAATTTCTTGATGAAGATATGAACCGTCCAGTTATAGTCAGTGCTACCTTAAACCAAGAAGAAACCGATCAATTATTAGAAGTTTTACGTAGGTACCCCTCAGCCTTAGGATATAAGATCTCTGATCTAAAAGAAATAAGCCCATCCGTATGCATGCATCGGATTTTGCTTGAAGAAGATTCAAAACCTTCTAGAGAACACCAACGTAGAATAAATCCTATAATGAGTACTGTAGTTAAGACTGAAGTTCTTAAGTTACTAGAGGCAGGTATAATATATCAGATCTCGGACAGTAAATGGGTGAGTCCTGTGCATGTAGTACCTAAAAAGGGAGGCATCACAGTCGTGCAAAACGAGAAGGGCGAACCTGTAGCAAAAAGAACTGATGGAGGTTGGCGTATGTGCATAGATTATAGAAAATTAAATAAAGCAACTAGGAAGGACCATTTCCCATTACCATTCATAGACCAAATGTTGGAGCGCCTAGCCAGACACTCTTACTTTTGTTATTTAGATGGATATTCAGGATTCTTCCAAATACCTATTCACCCCGAAGATCAAGAAAAAACTACCCTTACATGCCCAGTTGGAACCTTTGCCTATAGAAGAATGCCTTTTGGACTTTGTAATGCTCCTGCAACTTTCCAACGCTGCATGATGTCTATCTTTGCTGATTATTTGGATGGAATCATGGAAGTATTTATGGACGATTTCTCAGTTTGTGGGTCAGATTTCAAAAATTGTCTTGTCAACCTTGAGAAAATCCTGGAGAGATGTGTGGAGGTAAACCTTGTGCTAAATTGGGAAAAATGTCATTTCATGGTCACCGAAGGGATTGTTTTAGGACATATAGTTTCCGAAAAAGGTATAGAGGTAGATAAAGCAAAAATAGAGGTCATAGAGAATCTAAAACCGCCGAAGACTATCAGGGAGATAAGAAGTTTTCTTGGACATGCCGGATTTTACCGACGTTTTATCAAGGATTTCTCCAAAATAACAAAGCCCTTAACTGGTCTTTTAATGAAAGATGCTGAGTTCATCTTCGATGAAAAATGTACTGAAAAGTAAGCTCTGATTTCAGCACCTATAATGAAACCCCCTGATTGGTCGGAACCGTTTGAGATAATGTGTGACGCCAGTGATTATGCTGTTGGAGCCGTTCTAGGTCAGAGAAAAGATAAGAAGTTACATGTGATTTATTATGCCAGTAGAACCCTAGACGCTGCACAGCTCAACTACGCAACAACCGAAAAAGAGCTCCTAGCTGTAGTTTTTGCAATAGACAAATTTAGATCTTATCTAGTAGGAGCCAAGATTATAGTTTACACCGACCATGCTGCCATTCGTTACTTACTAAGCAAAAAGGATGCCAAGCCTAGGTTACTTCGATGGATTCTATTATTACAAGAGTTTGATTTGGATATCCGTGACAAGAAAGGCACTGATAATGTGGTAGCTGATCACCTATCTAGGCTAGAATACCTGAAACCTGATCCAGTACCCATAAATGACGATTTTGCCTACGATAGACTGATAGCCCAACTAGAAACCATTGAAGATGATAACCCAGACCCTCATGAGCAATTTCATAAATCCTTAGCTATAAGCAATGTACCTTGGTATGCAGATTTTGTTAATTACCTAGCCGCTGACATCATACCCCCTGATCTAAACTACCACCAGAAGAAGAAGTTCTATAGTGATGTGAGAAACTTCTATTGGGACGATCCATTTCTTTTCAAGAGAGGTAAAGATGGCATTTTCCGCCGTTGTGTTCCAGAAGAAGAGGTAAATAATATAATTGAGCATTGTCACTCTGCACCCTATGGTGGACATGCAAGCACATCTAAGACCTACGCCAAGATTCTTCAAGCTGGCCTATTCTGGCCTACTATGTGGCGTGATGTCCATGCTTTCATTGTCAAGTGTGACAGATGCCAACGCACAGGAAATATTTCAAGACGTAATGAAATGCCGTTAAGAAATATCCAAGAAGTAGAACTCTTCGACGTATGGGGTATAGACTTTATGGGACCGTTCCCACCATCTTTTGGAAATCAGTACATATTAGTAGCTGTTGACTACGTGTCTAAATGGATTGAAGCTATCGCCGCACCCACAAACGACACCAGAGTAGTCATCAAATTATTCAAGAATTATATATTTCCCAGGTTTGGAACACCCCGTTTAGTCATAAGTGATGGAGGATCACACTTCATATCGAGAATATTTGATAAACTTTTAAGCAAGTATGGAGTTAAGCATAGAGTAGCAACACCATACCACCCACAGACCAATGGACAAGTGGAAGTATCTAATAGGGAGATAAAACAAATCCTCGAGAAGACTGTCTCTATATCTAGAAAAGATTGGTCGCAGAAACTTCAAGAAGCATTATGGGCCTATAGAACCGCTTTCAAAACTCCTATAGGAACAACCCCTTATCAACTGGTCTATGGAAAATCATGTCACTTACCATTTGAGTTGGAGCATAAGGCCTATTGGGCCATCAAAACTTTGAATTTGGATTACTTGACAGCTGGTGAGAAACGTATCCTTGATATCCACAAATTAGAAGAGCTCAGACAATCTGCCTACGAAAATGCCATCATATACAAAGAAAGAACAAAAGCTTGGCATGACAAAAGAATCATAAGAAGAGACTTCAAAATAGGCGATCCTGTTCTCCTGTTCGATTCTAGGTTACGACTATTTCCAGGTAAACTCCGTTCGAGATGGACTGGCCCTTTCGAAGTATCTAAGATCCTGAGATCCGGTGCTATTGAAATCAAGAACCAAACATGTAAACCGTTCATAGTCAATGGACAGAGGTTGAAGCCCTACGCAGGAGGTGACATTCCAACAACATACACCCGTCATACTCTGAGTGATCCACCATATCCTTCCAATGATGTTTAAATATCGGTCGTCGAGCTAATGACGTTAAACAAGCGCTGCATGGGAGGCAACCCATGGTTTTTCTTACTTTTGTACTTTTTATTTTTTATTTTTACTTTATTTTAATTTGTTTATTTTTATGTCAGGACTCACGATTGAATGTTTTATGTGCTTTCAGGACTTGTTTGCTAACCTTGTACAGAATGCAGAACCCTGATGACATGCACGTGGCCTTTAGAGATGATGCACAGAGAGAGCGTTACTATGTTCACATGAGACGCCCTATGGCTCCTACCAGGTACCCTGACCATGACTGCATGGATGCCTTGGGGATAGAGCCAAGCGTCAGATTTTTATGCCATCAACTCCAGTGGGACCAGTTTGACGACAGGAACAACACTTATAGGAACTTGACTCTTGAGTTCCTCAGCTCGTTTCATCATGACCCTTGGGCTGGACCCGATGGACTCGCTGTTTTCAGGTTGTTCGGGATTGACTACTCATTCTCTCGCAAAGAGTTTGGTGATTTACTAGGTTTCCAGACTACTCCTGATGCTATTCCAGAGACTCCGATGGGGTATTTTATGAGCAGAGAAGTGGAAAAGTTTTGGACTAAAATATCAGGCGGAGGGAGCCAAGATCCTTCTACCCAGTTTTCTCAGGTAATCCACAACCCTGCATTGAGGTACTTCCAGATGATTCTAGCACATTCTTTCCTAGGTTTTCCAGATACAGAGACACTGCTAAGTGAAGAGGAGATTTTCCTACTGTTTTGTGCGACTCAGTCTCGCCCTGTTGCTTGTGGCAACTTTCTACTGAAGGGCCTTGCTAGTGTTGCCAGATCATCAGTAGGAATCATCCATGTCGGTGGGATTGTTACACAGATTGCTACTGCATTGGGTTTGTCTCGCAAGCTATTGCACCTCAGGACCTTCTGCTGCTACACCACCCTGGATATTGATTTTTGTCTTGATAGAGGACTGATGAGGAGGGCTTCTTTTGAGCCCAACATGTTTAGATTGCTGATCGACGGTGAAGCGATACACTACTTTACATTACCAGATCCGCTGATGACCAGTGTCCATGATCCTGCCAATTGGAGTTATGCTCTAGAGGGTTATGGAGAGACTGTCGAAGAGCCGAAATCGCCTCCCGCCGCTGAGTACACTCCTACACCTCTTACTCCCCGAATCACTGTTATGTCTAACAATATGTCTCTGCAGCCACCCGACCTACAAACACAGATTTATGAGCTCCGCAAGGAGACTGCCCTGCTCAAGCAGGAAGTGGCAGACTTAGAGTTACAGATGCAGGTTTCTGATCTCACTCATGCCTCAGAGACCGATGCTCTACATCAGGCGATCGACGAGCTTCGGAGGGAGATAGCTGAGATTCGTGGATCAAGCCAGGATAAGAAACCTACCACATGACTCATTCCACCCTGACAGCACTACCCTAGTATTTAACTTCGTTTTATTTATCGCATTTCCAGACATATTTTACTTTATTGCAGCTTTTATATTTTCATGCACTTTGAATTCCTTATATATATACATATTATGCACTAATTTTTATTTTTTCTTTTTCTTTTTTGATTTTTAATTATTTTATTTTTGTCGTGCAAAGAAAAAAAATATATAAGACAAAAATATGCAAGCCAATGCCTTGAAAAGAAGAAGAAAACGCTATTCAGACCCCCCGGAAGACAAAGGTGCAAGGAAGGCCCAAAGGAGGATCCAAAACCACAAGGCCCAGGAATTGGCCTTGTGGCGGGCGCCATAGGCCCTGTGGCGGGCGCCACACCGTATCAACAAACAAATACGGGATTCAATCCCCATTTCCACCATTTTCATCCCTTTCTTCACCAAAAACCCATTTTTCCAACCTTCCAAATCCTCCTTGAACCCCATTAAAGCTCCCCCATTTCCAAAATACCCTCCATCCATAAAACATATCCAACATCCATTTCCATTTTCATCCATCAAAAACCAAAAAAATCAAAACTTTATCATTCCCCTCATAAACCACTTTTCTACTATTTTCACTACCTAAGGAGCTTTTCAACAATGGAGTTCAACGGATTTATTCTTCGTGATGGAAGACCGGGCGAAAGGCAACGGAAAATTATTCAGAGGCTTCAAAGTCGAGAAATCCTCTCGACTAGGTACGTCGACGATAACTGTCTGTATGCTTTGGGTATTTATCATAGTGTTTTTAATTTATTAGAATTTCTAGGCTTGCATAATATTTTCATTAATCAGGAACCTACCTATGAGAGGCTGACAACTGAGTTTTTGAGTTCTTTGATACACACTGTCAGTCCTAACACTGCTAGCACTGTCAGTACTGTTATTTTTAGACTGTTTAGAATTGAATATGAATTCAGTACCAATGAGCTAGCAGATTTGTTAGGAATCCCTCATAGGGAAGGTTCGATTTGTGAGGCACCTTTGGATGCTGAATGGTCGGCCGAGGTATTTACCTTCTGGCTAAGGCTTTCAAGTACTTCAATTAATTCTTTTGAAGGGATACTTGCGTCGACCATTCACAACCCGGCCATAAGAGTTTTTAGACTTCTTTTGGCATGTACTATTTTTGGCCGGGAAAGTCCAAACAAGGTTAATGCTCGTGAACTCCTATTTTTGCAAGGATGCCTCACTAGAACCCACATCAATCCGGTCCCGTTTATGCTTGCCCACATGACTTTATTTACTAATAAAACAGGACCGATTGTTTTTGGAGGGCTTGTTACGTCTATTGCTCGGGCTCTTGGCCTGAATGATGAGATAGCTACACTTGAACCACTACCTCCTCGCACAATTAATTTAAAATTTCTGAAAGACATGAAATTGTGCCGAACAAGGAGAGAAGGTGGTTATGAGTTGATGGTTCATGGGGTAGCTATCCCATCTGTTGCTTTACCATGCAGTAGACGTACTGATGTACATGATAAAATGAACTGGACCTATGATCTTAATGCTCCACGTGTTTTGGGTCCACTTCCTCCTAATATTCCCGATGGGGAGGCACATGACACTGATGATGAGTATGATCGGAGAGAGCAGTCTCCCATCCCTCACATGTCCCCCCATCGTCCTTCACAGTCACACACTGCACCATCTTCCTCTAACCCTGTTGCAGGTACTGCTCCTGGATTCTTTGTCACCGAGGAGATGTGGCGTGATATGACAGCTAGAGAAGAAAGGCGTGATGGCCTTCTCTCTACTATTTCACAACAGCTGACGGACAATATGAGCTTCATGCAACAATCGCGATTGGTTTCGGATCGTTCCTATAGCAACGTTTGCCGTACCTTGAACGCTATTTCATTAGAGCAGAACCGTCAGAGAGAGTTCAACAGCCGACACTACCAGCTTGTAGAGGCTACTCAGGGTTCCATCTTGGGTAACCTTCGAGAGGTCCGGAGTGCTCAGGCTGCTTTATCAGCACGACTCGACCGGAGGGACCAGGATCGTAGTAGATCCCGTCGTTCCAGACCATCACATCAGGACGGCGAAGGCACCAGTGCCCCTCCTCAGTAGTCTTTTTCCAGGTTACCCCCCTTATCTTATTTCGAAACATTGGGGACAATGTTCGATTTAAGTGTGGGAGGGGATTTTATTGCTTTCTGTTATTTCCCTTTTTTTAATTTCCTTTCAGTTATTTCCCTTTTCAGTAATTTATTTTTCTTAGATAATGCATGAGTCTGACGAGTCACCAGTATAGTGTCTTTTTTTAGTTCATCTTCATTTTTTCCCATTTCCTTAGCCTTACCAAAAAATTTTTTTAAAAAAAGAAAACAATGTTGTTTCACATGTTTTTGGGCTTTGAGACAGGTTTAGATTAGGATGTGGTGACTTAGGTCAACTTTTTGAAACATCAGAACCATTTTAGCACCATAGACCTCTTGAATATAGGAATCGCTCCTAAACCCCACCACCATGGCCTTTACTATCATTCAAAAAATTGTCCTAAGTAGTTTATTTTAGCAATCAGCTCCGGCCTAAGCATACTCTACGTAGGGGGCCGATGAATATAAGTGAATGATCCAGTGCTAATAAAAAAAAAAAAAAAGAAAAAAAAAAGAAAAAAAAAAAAAGGCAAACTCTGGTATAGGTGACCCTCACAAAGTCATTTAAACCGAAAAAAGAGAAGAAAAAAAATTTTTGCCACAAAAAGAAAAAAAAATTTGCAAGTCACCTATTGTTAGTTGGTTCAGAGGTATCTGGCACTGAACTTGGTAGGGCGGATTACGATCCGATCCCCCGCAGCTACATTTAGGCGAAATAAAAACAGGTTTACACATGCTTATGTGCCAGAAACCTTATGTTATGGATCAGAATCACTAACCGGTCACTCTACTATGAAGCATGTACGGATAACGGGCTTAATGTGATTGCGCCTGAATGAAAAGGACACAAAAAGATGAGAAGATAGGCCTAGGTATCGTGGGATGACATGGAGTGGTTAATATAGGATTGAAGTTTGTGTTTGTGTTACTATGGTACCCTTGGTTCACTTAGTTAGTATCTGTCACTGCATCCTGACTTGAACTTAGAATCCCTTTAAGCCCAAAGACAAGTGTTGACACCATATTTTCTTAAGCTTTAATGTTTGCTTGAGGACAAGCAAAGGTTTAAGTGTGGGAGAATTTGATCACACTAAAATTCACCGTATTTCTGACTCCGATTTCGCATGCATTCTTAGCTTTTATTGTTGTTTTGCTTTGTTATTGCTTTGTTTTCTTATGTTTTCAGGTTTTTATAATAATCGGAGCTTGAATCGGGAAAAGGAGCGAAAAAGGAGTGAAAACGGACGAAAACCTAGAAATTCAGCATTTTGCACTTGCGGCACCCACTGTGGCGGGCGCCATGGGGTTAGCCATGACGTGGCCACGTCTCAAGACCACTCCTCAACCTCCAAGACCCATGATCCCCACTCCATCATCCCCTGTAGGGACCATGGCGGGCGCCATGACCTTGTGGCGGGCGCCACAAGGCAAAAATTCATAACCTCCACTTTTTAGTGGAGGGGCGTCCCGGTCATTTCGCGCTTTCAGTTTCTCCTATAAATAGGACCTTAGATTTTCGTTTTTCTTCATCCAGAATTAGAATTCTCTAGGCATATATCAGTTATAAAGCAGTTGCCATTCCACATCGGGGTGCCTCTGCAATCGAGTGATCGAGTCTGTAATCTGTCTGTGGTTCGAGTTTTGGAGCACTCTGGAGGAAGTTAATCCTGCCACCATTTTAATTCCAGTTAGTATTTTATTTTTCCGCATTGCTTTACTTTTATTTATTTTCCCGCACTTTACTTTATTTATTTCCCGCACTCGCACATTTACGTTGTTTATTTCCCGCACTCGCACATTTACGTTGTTTACTTCCCGCACTCGCACATTTACTTTGTTTATTTCCCGCACTCGCACATTTACTTTGTTTACTTCCCGCACTCGCTTTAAATTACTCATATGAAAAACTATAAAAAGAATATTTACTTTATCATGTCTAACTAATCCCATAAAGGTTAGAATGTAAGGATTGTAATTAAACCAGTAATCAGTATAATTGTTCGTGGAAACACCTAAGGGCTATTTTATCTTTCAATTCAAGTAATTGTTTTTAACTATTTCAAAAACAGCCAAAAGCGCTTTGTATAGTTCATTAGGAGTTTTTAGATTAAAAAGAAAAGAGATTTTAAAACGATTTTCGGACGCGTTATGAGATTTAGAGTCTGGTTCATAAGAACCTCTTTTTGCTAAGAAGTCCAGGTTAAAATACTTTTCAACTTTGTTAAGAAACTATATTTCTTAAAAATAGGTTTACTACTCTAACGCAGTACGCACCTTTTTATCCGTGACAATAGGAGGGGTTGATTAGAGAGTACAACTCGGTTCTGAATACGCGAAAGCGACAGTTCCTGTTAAATTAGTTCTTCTCAAAGGAGAAAACATTGCCCATAAGTAGTTCCATTAACAAGTACTGGATTATCATTGATTACGTGAATTACATTCGAGCCTGTCTTTTATTTATTATTTAAAATTATAATTTTATTTACCATTGCACCCTTACTAAAACCCTTAAAAATAGTTGCCTTAGATAAACACCATAACAACAGGTACGATAGATTGACACTTGGTCTCTGTGGATTCGATAATCTTTTATATTACTTTGACGTGATTCGTACACTTGCGAAAAACACGCACCATGTGCGCACGTGTGTGTGTGTGTGTATGTGTGTGAGAGAGAGAGTGTGTGTGTGTGTGCGGGCACGCGCGTGTGCGTTTGCGTGTGTGTCTGTAAGTGTGTGCGTGCGAGTGTGCGTGCGTGTGTGTGTGAGTGGCTGTGTGCGTGCGCGCGCGGGTGTATGTGTGTATGTGAGAGCACGCGTGCGCGCGTGTTCTTTTGTGTGTGTGTGTGTGTGTGTGTGTGTGTGCGTGCGCGCGCACACGTGTGTGTGTGTGTGTGAGTGTGTGCACGCACGTGTGCATGCACGCACGTGTGTGTGTATATGTATGTGTGTGTGTGTTTGTGTGTGTGTGAGAGAGAGAGTGTGCGCACGCACGTGTGTGTATGTGTGTGTGTGTGTGTCCGTGTGTGCATGTATGTGCACGCGCGTGTTTGTTTGCACGCGAGTGTGTGTGTGTGTGAGAGCGAGTATGTCTGCGTGCGTGCGTGTGTTTGTATGCGCGTATGTGCGTGTGTGCGTGTGTGTGTGTGTGTGTGCACGCGCGTGTATGTCTTGGTGTGTGTGTGTGCGTCCACCCGTGTGTGTGTGTGTATGTATTTTTGTGTGTTTGTTTGTGCGCCCAACCGTGTGTTTGTGCGTCCGCACGTGCGTGTGCTTGTGTTCATGTACGTGTGTCTGCGCGCACACGCACGTGTGCTTGTGTGCGCACGTGTGGGTGTGAGTGTATGCGTGTGCGCTTGCGTGCGTGGGTGTGTGTGTGTGTGTGTGTGTGTGTGTATATACGCTCGCGCATGCTTGTGTTTGTGTGTGTGTGTATGCGTGCACGTGTGTTTGTGTGCGTGCGTGTAAGTATGCACGCGCGCGTGTGTGCGCGCCTGCCTATGTTCGTGTGTCTGTTTGTATGTGTGTGTGTGTGTGTGTGTGTGTGTGTTCGCGTATATGTGTGTGTGTGCATGCGCGTTTGTGTGTGTGTGTGCACGTGTGTGTGTGTGTGTAAGTGTGCGCACGCGTGTGTATGAGTGTGTGCATGTGAGTGTGTGTGCACGCGCTTGTGTGTGTGTGTGTTTGCGTGTGTGTGTACGCGTGTGTGTGTTTGAGTGTGCGCATGCGTGTGTATGTGTTTGTGCGTGTTTGTGTGCGTGTGTGCGCACCCGCCTATGTTCGTGTGTCTGTTTGTATGTGTGTGTGTGTGTGTGCGTGTGTGTTCGCGTATGTGTGTGTGTGTGCGCATGCGCGTTTGTGTATGCGTGTGCACGTGTGTGTGTGTAAGTGTGCGCACGCGTGTGTATGAGTGTGTGCATGTGAGTGTGTGTGCACGCGCTTGTGTGTGTGTGTGTTTGCATGTGTGTGTGTGTGCGTGTGTGTGTGTGTGAGTGTGTGCATGCATGTGTATGTGTTTGTGCGTGTGTGTGTGTGTGCACGCGCGTGTGGGTGTGTGTCTGTGTGGGTGGGGGGTGCACGCGCGCGCGTGTGTGTGTGTTTGTGTGTGTGTGCACGCACGTGTATGTGTGTATGTGGGTGTGTGTATGCATGCGAGTATGTGTATATGTGCGCACATGCGTGAATTTAAGTGTGTCGCATGCGCGCGCGTATGTTTGTGTGTGTGCGCGCGCGCGCGTGTGTGTGTTCGCACGCGGGTGTGAGTGCCTATGTGTGTGTGTGCATGCGTATGTGTGCGTGTGCGTATGTGTGCGTGTGCGTATGTGTGTGTGTGCACGCGTGTGTATGTATGTGTGCGTACGCGTGTGTGTGTTTGTACGCACGTGCGTGTGTGTATGTGTGTGCACACGCGCGCGCTTGTCTGTGTGTTTGTGTGTGAGAGAGAGTGTGTGCACGAGCGTGTGTGTGGGCGCGCGTATACGTGTGTGTGTGTGTGTGCACACGCGGTTGTGTGCGTGTGCGCACGTGTGTGACAGAGAGAGAGAGAGAGAGAGAGAGAGAGAGAGAGAGAGAGAGAGAGTGGGCACACGTGCGTGTGTGCGTGCGTGTGTGTGTGTGTGCGCGTGAGTATGTGCACGCGTGTGTGTGTGTGGGTGTGTGGGTGTGCGCGCACACGTGTGTGTGTGTGTGAGTGCACCCACGCGTGTGTTTGTACATGCGCATGCGTGTGTGTGTGCTTGTGTGTGTCTGAGGGCGCGCACATGTGTCTGTGTGTGTGTGCGCGCGTGTAAGTATGCACGCGTGTGTGTGTGTATGTTCGTGTGCATGTGTGTGTGTGCGTGTGCGTAAGTATGCACGCGCGCGTGGGTGCATGTGTATGCGTACCCGCGTTTGTTCGTGTGTGTGTGTTTGTGTGTGTGAATGTGTTCGCGCAGGTGAGTGTGGGTGTGGGTGTGTGCATGCGCGTTTGTGTGTGTGTTTGTGTGTGTGTGAGTGAGTGCTTGCGTGTGTGTGTGAGAGAGAGTGTGGGCACGCGTGTGTATGTGTGTGTGCGCGTGTGTTTATGAGCATGCGCGCGCGTGTGTGTTTGCGTGTGGGTGCATGTGCGTCTGCGCACGCGTGTGTGTGTGTGTGTGGGTCTAGGTGTGTGCGTGCGCGTGTGCGTGCGTGCATGTGTATGTATATGGGCGCACGCGTGTGTATATGAGTGTGTGCACATGCGCGCACACGTGTGTGTATGCGTGTGCGCATGTGAACGAACACACGCGTGTAAGTGCGCACACGCGTGCCTATTTGTGTATGTGTGTGTGCGCACGCGTGTGTATGTGTGTGTGCGTACGTGTGTGTGTGTGTTTGTTCACAAGCACGCGCGTGTGTGTGTGTGTGTGGGTTTGTTCGCAAGCGCGTGCGCGTGTGTGTTTATGTGTGTAAACACGCGCGCGTGTGTGCGTTTGTGTGTGTTTGTGTGTGTGTGTGTGTGTGTGTGAGAGAGAGAGAGTGTGTGTGTGTGTGTGCACGAGCATGTGTATGTGCGTACGTGTATGCGCGTGTGTGTGTTTGTATGCGCGTATGTGCGTGTGTGTGCGGGTGTGTGTGTGGGTGTGTGTCTGTGTGTACGCGTGTGTGTCTTGGTGTGTGTGTGTGTGTGCGCGCGCGTTTAAGTGTTTTTCCGTGTGTGTGTGTATGTGCGTGTGTGTGTGTGTGTGAGTGTGCGCACGCGTGAGTATGTGTGTGTGCGCGTGTGTGTATGCACGCTCGTGCTTGTGGTCGTGGGTGTGTGTCTACGTGTGCCTGTGTACGTACGTGCGTGCGTGTGTGTGCGCAGGTGTGTGTGTGTGTGTGTGTGTGTGTGTGTGTGAGTGTGTGCGTGCGTGTTTGCTTGCGCTCGTGTACGTGTATATGTGAGCACGCGCGGTCGCGCGTATGTGTGTTTGTGTGTGTGTGTATGCGTGTGCGTATGTGCACGTGTGTGTCTGTTCGCACACGGGTGTGAGTGCGCACACGCGTGCGTATGTGGGTGTGTGCGTGTGTGTGTGTGTTTTCGCACGCGTGTGTATCTGTGTGTGCGTACGCGTGTTTGTGTGTTCGTTCGCACGTGCGTGTGTGTTTGCGTGTGCCCACGCGCGCGCTTGTCTTTATGTTTGTGTGTAAGAGAGAGTGTGCGCACGAGTGTGTGTGTGCGCGCGCGTGTGTGTATGTGTGTGTATGGGCACACGCGTTTGTGTGTGTGTGAGAGAGAGTGTGCGTACGCGTGTGTGTGTGCGTGCATATGTGTGTTTGCGTGTCTGTATGTGCACACGCGTGTGCGTGTGCACGCGCGCGCGCGTGTTTGTGTGTTTGTGTGTGTGTGTGTGTGTGTGTGCGCGCACGTGTGTGTTTGTACGCGCGCACGCGCGTGTTTATGTATTTGTCGGTGCGCGCACGTTTGTGTTTGTGTGTGTTTGTGCGTGTAAGTATGCACACGTGTGTGTGTATGTGTACGTGTGTGTGTGCGCGTGTATAAGTATGCACGCGCGTGTGTGTGGGTGGGTGTGTGTAAGTATGCACGCACGTGTGTATGTATGTGTACGTGTATACGCGCCCACGTTTGTTCTTGTGTGTGTTTGTGTGTGTGTGTGTGTGTGTGTGTGTGTGTTCGCGCACGTGTGTGTGTGTGTGTGTGTGTGTGTTTGTTCGCGCACGTGTATGTGTGTGTGCACGCGCATTTGTGTGTGTGTGTGTGTGCGCGTGCGTGCGTGTGTGTGTGTGAGAGAGAGTGTGCGCGTGCATGTGTATATGTGTGTGCGCGCGCGTGTGTGTGTGTGTGTGCACGTGTGTGCGTGTGTGTGCGCGTATGTGCATGCGTGTCGGCGTGTGTGCGTGTGAGCACGCGTGCGTGTGGGTGTGTGCACGCACGTGTGTGTGTGTGTGTGTGCATGTGTGTGTATATGGGCGCACGCGTGTGTATGTGAGTGTGTGCGCATGCGCGCGCGTATATGTGTGCGTGCGTGTGTGTGTATGCGTGTGCGTATGTGCACGAACACGCGTGCGTGCGTGCGCACTCGCGTGCGTCTGCCTGTGTGTGTGTGTGTGTGAGCGCACGGGTGTGTATATGTGTGTGCGTACGCGTGTGTGTGTATATGTGTGCATGTGTGTGTGTGTGAGAGAGAGAGAGAGAGTGTGCACGTGTGTGCGTGTGTGTGTATGCACACGCGTTTGTGTGTGTGTGTGTGAGAGAGAGTGTGTGTGCACGCGTGTGTGTGCGTGTGTGTGTGTGTGCGCGTGTGTGCATGTTTATGTGTATGTGTGTGTGCGTGTGCGCACTGTTGCACCCCAAAATTTGCCCTCACAATACAAGACTTTGTGTTCTAAGAAGGTTCACAAGGTTCACAAAGTTCACAATTGGTCAGAAGAGTTGACAATTCCCTCAGACAATGCACCTCCTAAGCAGTGCATCCAAAACTAGGGTTTTGACTTTAATCAGGCTAAATGGACTTCCAAGACTTCAAGTGAGCTTCATAACATCTTATATGTGTATAAGAACCCCCATGTCAAGTTTCAAGACTTTTCTCAAAAGTTTGCTCAGTCAGATGATCAGATAAGTCAAAAGCAGTCAATGCAGTTAAAAAGTCAAACTGAGGTCAACTGTGGTCAAACCAAAGTCAAACTTCATGATTTTTTTGCCAAAATCAAAGAGAGGTTGGATTTGGTTCCAGGGGTATTTTGGTCATTTTACGCAAATTCAGCTAATTCCTTGAAAACGGGTTGTTATTAAGTTCTGAGGCGTTTATTTACGTGGGTTTGATATCAATTTGGTTTGGAAAGTCTGATCTGTGGAACAGGGTTTAACAAGAGATCATTCTTCTATCTTCCAGTTCATCTTTAGAGGGACAACAGTGAAAACTTCTACTGATTATTGGAGCTTATTCATGTCAAAAGTATTAAGATTGGATCGGATTAATTCAAGGATATTCGACTGGTGAATCGTATGTTGAGATGTTTGAGAATTAAATCATGGAGAAGAAATGGAAGATGATTTTAATAAATATGTGAAGTTCATTCATAATATTTTATTATTATTACAATTTGTAAAGAGAATTTGGATAGAAAGTTGAATTTTATTCATAATATTTCATCACGATTTACAAAAGGGAAATAATTTGGATAAAAAATGTATTATTGAATTATTTCATAATGTTTTTTTTATTACAAGTTACAAAAGAGGTGTATATCCTAAAAAGTCCTAAGCCCTAAAATTTCTAAGTATCCTTCTTGATGTCCTTTGAGCTTCTCCGCAAAGTCTCCGATTCACCTGCACATCAAAACAAAACAAACAGAATAGAAAAAAAAGATGTTAGAAATTGTTCGACACTCTCAGAACAATGTCATCATCGAGTGCCGGGAGTGGCACAACCGAAGCTGCGTCCAACCCCCGTTACCAATCCGCGCCGTTGGCGTCAGATCAAGTAACATTCGTTCTTATCATGCGGAACATCCGAGAGATAGAAGTGATAAAAGAAGCGGGACTGATTCGCTTTTGCCGCAATTGGATTTCCAAACTGATACAAAGGTAAATTTGGACTCAGACCCGGATGCCGGCAGGTCTGAATCACTTTTGTTTTCGAAAGTTTCCAACACCTGAAATTCCACAACAGCATCAGTACAAAATTGATAACAGTTCATAAGCTGCAGCCACTGGTAATTGGAAATTCAAACTAAAAGTGCACAACTGCATCAAGTCTGAACCACATAAGTGAGTTCATGAACACCAAGTTCAAACAGAACAGAAAAATGAAACACAAAACAAGCTGCATCAAATTGCATCAAACACTGTATCCAAAAGTTCAGAAGAATCAGAATTAAGGTCAAGTTTCAGTTTGATATCACAGCCAAAACACCTCAAAAGGTAGTCAGTTCGCAAGTCACAAAAAACGTGAATGTAAGTCATAAGAATATACCATATCAAGAGAATTAGATCAGAGTCCATATTACCATTTGGAAAAACAGCATTCAAAAGGACTGTTCTTGCAACCAAACAGGATATCAAGTGAAGTTATCAAACCACACCCACGTCGAAACCGGTTAAGGCAAAGCAAGCTATAACCATCCACCAGAAAAGGGAACCACATCTGAAACCATGAAATACAAGTCAATACGGATTATCCAAACTGAAGTGGAAACGGTTACCCAAAGGAAATCCAAAACCACATATGTGAAAATCCAAATAACATCTGTTACAGAAGAGGAAAGTTTAAATCAGATAAAATCCAAATCGCATCAAATAAAATCAGGAAGACCACAAATCAAATCCAATCAGTTGAAAAAGGGAAACTCGTTTAAACCTAAAGAATCAATTCCAATCAGGTCCAAAAGCCCACAAAAGATTTAATAACGAAGAGTATAAAGGAATGATACAACCTCTTTCAAAACCCTAGAGGAGGACGAACAAAGAACGGTGACAAGGCGACGAGGATCATCAAAACCCTCACGCGAGCAAGACCCCTCTGAAGGAAACCACCGGCGTCATTTCGTTTCAACGGCGGGCAATTAAAACTTTCAAGCCATGTGCCTTACCCGGGGCACAATGGTGTGCTTGTTACGGGTTGTCATTTCATTTGCATACTTCATTCAATAAAATCAGTGGACGTTTCGTTTTCGTAAATATTGTGTTCCTTGTCTTTCTTTTTCTTCTATTTTTGCTTTATCAGCTATGTGTTCTTACACACACCCACGTCACTAAAATGCAGATCCTCATCCACTCTGGATCCAGTTGATAACAGTTCTACTATTGCCAATTACAATTTCGAGAATCCGATCTATCAAACTGAAGACGGAAACGAGGACGATTGTGAAATACCTGTAGAGCTTGCTAGGTTGTTACAACAAGAAGAGAAAGCTATACAGCCACATGAAGAGCCAGTCGAAGTTGTGAATCTGGGAACTGAAGAAAACAGAAAAGAGGTCAAGATAGGGGCTGATTTAGAGGACAGTGTCAAGAGCAGGTTGATTCAGATGCTACGTGACTATGTGGAGATCTTTGCTTGGTCTTATGAAGATATGCCAGGGTTGGATACAGACATTGTGGTTCACCGTTTGCCAGTGAAAGAAGATTGTCGTCCAAAGAAGCAGAAGGTTCGTCGTATGCGTCCTGAAATGTCAGAAAAGATCAAAGCAGAGGTAATGAAACAATTCAATGCAGGGTTCTTGGCCGTAACTTCTTATCCTCAGTGGGTTGCAAATGTGGTACCAGTTCCTAAGAAAGATGGTAAGGTACGTATGTGTGTAGACTACAGAGATCTGAACAAGGCTAGCCCTAAAGATGACTTTCCACTTCCTCATATTGATATCCTGGTAGACAACACTGCGCAGCATAAGGTATTCTCTTTTATGGATGGTTTCTCTGGTTACAATCAAATCAAGATGGCACCCGAAGATATGGAGAAGACTACATTTGTGACACAGTGGGGCACCTTTTGCTATAAGGTAATGTCATTTGGTTTGAAGAATGCAGGGGCAACATATCAGCGTGCTATGGTGGCTTTGTTTCATGATATGATTCATCATGAGATAGAGGTATATGTGGATGATATGATAGCCAGGTCTCAGAATGAAGAACAACATCTTGATCATCTGCACAAGTTGTTTGAGAGGTTGAAGAAATACAGGTTGAGATTAAATCCAAACAAGTGTACTTTTGGAGTTAGATCTGGAAAGCTCCTGGGTTTCATTGTCAGTGGAAAAGGTATTGAAGTGGATCCTGCAAAAGTGAAAGCTATACGAGAGATGTCAGCTCCCCGTACTGAGAAGGAGGTTAGAGGTTTCTTGGGACGATTGAACTACATTGCAAGATTTATTTCCCAATTAACTACCATCTGTGAGCCAATCTTCAAGTTGTTGAAGAAAGATCAGGTGATGGAATGGAATGATGAGTGCCAGACTGCCTTTGATGAAATCAAGAGATATTTGCTAGAACCTCCAATTTTAATGCCACCAGTTGATGGAAGACCCTTGATTATGTATTTAACAGTATTAGACAACTCAATGGGGTGTGTATTGGGGCAACATGACGAGTCTGGTCGAAAAGAGCAGGCAATATACTACCTTAGCAAAAAGTTTACCGACTGTGAAACAAGATACTCACTGCTCGAGAAAACTTGCTGCGCTTTGGCATGGGCTGCTCGCCGACTAAGACAGTATATGTTGACCCATACTACCTTGTTGATTTCGAAGATGGATCCAATCAAGTACATATTTGAGAAACCTGCTCTCTCCGGAAGAATTGCAAGATGGCAAATGATCTTGACGGAATATGATATACAGTATACTACTCAGAAGGCCATTAAGGGGAGTGTTGTTGCTGATCATTTGGCTCATCAAGCCGTAGATGATTACCAGTCAATGAATTTTGAGTTCCCTGATGAAGACATTATGTCTGTTACCAAAGAACCTGGACAATATGACGGACCTGAACAAGGATCCCGATGGACTATGGTTTTTGATGGTGCCTCCAATGCACATGGTAATGGTGTTGGTGTTGTGATTAGTTCCCCTGAAGGTGGTCATACCCCGATTACTGCCAGACTTTGTTTCTATTGTACCAATAACATGGCTGAGTATGAGGCATGTATCATGGGTATGCAAGTTGCTATTGATATGAAGATTCAGTTCCTTGAGGTGTATGGAGATTCAGCTCTGGTAGTAAGTCAGATTAAAGGAGATTGGGATACAAAGCATGATAATCTCATTCCTTACAGAGAACATGTGTTGTCTTTGATCCCACATTTCAAAGAGATTACTTTTGGACATATTCCACGAAGAGAGAATCAGTTGGCAGACGCATTGGCCACCATGGCATCTATGTTTGAGATCAGCTGGGATGATGAAGCTCCCAAGATTACCATTGATAGATTTGAGAAGCCTGCATACTGCAATGAGATTGACACTGAAGGGGCAGAGGAGAAGCCTTGGTTCTATGAAGTGAAAAACTATCTTGAAGCTCAGGAGTTCCCTGAAGGGGCATCTGTCAAAGATAGGAAGTTCCTGAGAAGGTTTTCTGCTAAGTTCTTTCTGAGTAATGGCATTCTGTATAAGTGTAATCATGATTCAACTATGCTTCGTTGTGTGGATAAGAAGGAAGCTACAGAAATTATGGAAGAGATGCATGATGGGACCTTTGGCACTCATTCTAGTGGTCATACCATGGCAAAGAAGATTTTGAGAGCAGGTTACTATTGGTCTACCATGGAAGCTGATTGCTATCAACACTCCAGAACATGTCACAAATGTCAAATCTATGCTGATAAAGTACATGTACCTCCATCTCCATTGAATGTGTTGACTGCTCCTTGGCCCTTTGCCATGTGGGGCATTGATATGATTGGTGAGATCAAGCCTACTGCTTCTAATGGGCATCGTTTCATCCTGGTTGCTATTGATTACTTCACGAAGTGGGTAGAGGCAGCTTCATTTGCATCTGTGACTAAGAATGTTGTGGCTCGGTTCATTAAGAATAATCTCACATGTAGGTATGGTATCCCTGAAAGGATTATCACCGACAATGGCTCTAATCTGAACAACACTATGATTACTGATCTCTGTACGCAGTTCAAGATTAAGCATCACAACTCTTCTCCGTATCGTCCAAAGATGAATGGGGCAGTTGAAGCTGCTAATAAGAACATTAAGAAGATTGTACAGAAGATGACTGTTACTTACAAGGATTGGCACGAGATGTTACCATTTGCTCTGCATGGTTATCGTACTACAATACGTACTTCAACAGGGGCAACCCCATTCTCCTTAGTCTATGGTATGGAAGCAGTTCTGCCTATTGAAGTTCAGATCCCCTCCTTGAGAATTATGAAGGATGCAGGCTTGGATGAAGATGAGTGGATTCAGACTCGACTTGACCAGATAAACTTGATTGATGAGAAAAGGTTAGCAGCAGTTTGTCATGGCCAGATGTACCAGAAACGGATGATCAAAGCTTTTAACAAGAAGGTTAAGCCAAAGATATATCAGGCTGGTGACTTGGTAATCAAGCGTATCATATTACCACAGGGTGATCCTAGGGGCAAGTGGACTCCAACATATGAGGGACCATTTGTAGTTAAGACAGTGTTCTCAGGAGGTGCCATGATACTGACTACAATGGATGGTGAAGACTTCCCACAACCTGTAAACGTAGACATAGTTAAAAAATACTACGCATAAAAAGAGACCCGCTAGGTTGACAGGCCTAGGCAAAAATAAGGGCATCCCGGCAAACCAAAAGGGTTTGGGCAAAAATTAGGGATATATATATAAAAAGATGTACACCCGGCAAGTCGAAAACCTGAAAAGGCGGCTTGGGCAAAAAAGGGTATCCCGGTGGATTGAAAACCTGAAAGGGCAATCCAGGCAAAAGTTAGGGATTAAAGCGTATGACTATGTCTCGTTTGGATCACTCATGAAACTGCAACCAGTTGTACTACTTACTCAAGCTCAAACAGATAAAGCTCAATCCAATCGTTTCCGTCTCAACAGCAAGAAGATGAGATACTTGAGTGGCAATAGTAGAATTGAAACTCAATAGGATTATTTCCCACATAGCTGATTCTTTTTGTAAAACTTCATGACAAAATTCTCTTACTAGGGTTTATGTCTCCTTGTACAAACTTACCCGTGTATGGGTCAATTTTGATATAAATAAATTCCATCTTTTGAATCCAGATTCACTTTTACCCTATTTACATAAGCGAAACGTCCATTGGTTGTGTTTGAATGTATGTATGCCTTTGAATATGATTGATGTTTACCAGAAACGCATGTATGCTTTTAATAGGATTGATGTTTACCAGAAATGCATGAAAATGCAGTAATAGTATTTACTAAGGACGAACGAGGGAAGGATTTCAACGAAGCTTCGCCGGTTCATCTTTACAAGACAGTTACAAACCATCAGTAGGACTAATCCATTTTCACAAAGTCTAATCTCCCCTGGAATTTATATCCATCTCTTTTATCCTCATACGGATATACGGGAAATTACTTTCCAATAAGGGCACGATGAACGAAGACGGGATGTTATACTTATCCTACTATCAAACGAAAACGGGAGGTTATTTATACCTTGTTATCCCCAGCAGACGGAGGGTTATATATTCTTCAACAACGAATCGGGATTTATTTTCCTTGGCCAGCAGTTGTTATACAAGGATATCCAGACACTTCCAGCAGTGTCATAGCATACATACATCATTTACATCATACCATAACATATATGTCTATAGTACATTACCTAAGTGCATCATGTCATACATGCATACATAAAGCATAAACTAATGTTGTTATACAGAATGCTACCTTGTTTTCAGGTTAATTATCCAACAAACAAGCTTATGATCTTTGGGACTGCTTTATTGTAACCTCAGGGTTACTTTATCCTCCTGATGAGCTTCTTATTACTTTGGGACTGCTTTATTGTAACCTCAGGGTTATTTTATCCTCCTGATAGCCTCTCATGACTTCAAGACTGCTTTAGAGCTACTGATTGCTCTATCCTCCTGAAATCATCCTATTACTTCAAGACTGCTTTAGAGCTATTCATTGCTCTATCCTCATGAGGTCACATTATTATTTCAAGACTGCTTTAGAGCTATTCATTGCTCTATCCTCATGAGGTCACATTATTATTTCAAGACTGCTTTAGAGCTATTCATTGCTCTATCCTCCTGAAGCCATCTAATTATTTCAAGACTGCTTTAGAGTTATCCATTGCTCTATCCTCCTGAAATTACATTATTATTTCAAGACTGCTTTAGAGCTATCCATTGCTCTATCCTCCTGAAATCATTACTTCAAGACTGCTTTAGAGCTATTGATTGCTCTATCCTCCTGAAGACATATCACATTATTATTTCAAGACTGCTTTAGAGCTGTTGATTGCTCTATCCTACTGAAGCCATTCTATTACTTCAAGACTGCTTTAGAGCTATTGATTGCTCTATCCTCCTGAAGCCATTATTACTTCAAGACTGCTTTAGAGCTATTGATTGCTCTATCCTCCTGAGGTCAGATTTATCACTTCAAGACTGCTTTAGGGTTATCATTATTGATTGCTCTATCCTCATGAAGACATGCTGTTACATCAGTATTACTCCAGACTCCTGACAGTTCTCATTATACTACTGAAGAACTTTCCCCTAGTGGCATCTTTAAGCCCACTCAATCATGTTCAACCAACCATCAATATCACTCCATGCACTGGTGAGTGCAAATTTTTGGGCTTTTGTGTTCAATCCCCTTCAACCTTCCAGGTTACGACTGGCAAATATACCAATCTAACCCCTCAGGTTTCAGAAAATTGAACAGGGGCAGCTGTTGCACCCCAAAATTTGCCCTCACAATACAAGACTTTGTGTTCCAAGAAGGTTCACAAGGTTCACAAAGTTCACAATTGGTCAGAAGAGTTGACAATTCCCTCAGACAATGCACCTCCTAAGCAGTGCATCCAAAACTAGGGTTTTGACTTTAATCAGGCTAAATGGACTTCCAAGACTTCAAGTGAGCTTCATAACATCTTATATGTGTATAAGAACCCCCATGTCAAGTTTCAAGACTTTTCTCAAAAGTTTGCTCAGTCAGATGATCAGATAAGTCAAAAGCAGTCAATGCAGTTAAAAAGTCAAACTGAGGTCAACTGTGGTCAAACCAAAGTCAAAATTCATGATTTTTTTGCCAAAATCAAAGAGAGGTTGGATTTGGTTCCAGGGGTATTTTGGTCATTTTACGCAAATTCAGCTAATTCCTTGAAAACGGGTTGTTATTAAGTTCTGAGGCGTTTATTTACGTGGGTTTGATATCAATTTGGTTTGGAAAGTCTGATCTGTGGAACAGGGTTTAACAAGAGATCATTCTTCTATCTTCCAGTTCATCTTTAGAGGGACAACAGTGAAAACTTCTACTGATTATTGGAGCTTATTCATGTCAAAAGTATTAAGATTGGATCGGATTAATTCAAGGATATTCGACTGGTGAATCGTATGTTGAGATGTTTGAGAATTAAATCATGGAGAAGAAATGGAAGATGATTTTAATAAATATGTGAAGTTCATTCATAATATTTTATTATTATTACAATTTGTAAAGAGAATTTGGATAGAAAGTTGAATTTTATTCATAATATTTCATCACGATTTACAAAAGGGAAATAATTTGGATAAAAAATGTATTATTGAATTATTTCATAATGCTTTTTTTATTACAAGTTACAAAAGAGGTGTATATCCTAAAAAGTCCTAAGCCCTAAAATTTCTAAGTATCCTTCTTGATGTCCTTTGAGCTTCTCCGCAAAGTCTCCGATTCACCTGCACATCAAAACAAAACAAACAGAATAGAAAAAAAAGATGTTAGAAATTGTTCGACACTCTCAGAACAATGTCATCATCGAGTGCCGGGAGTGGCACAACCGAAGCTGCGTCCAACCCCCGTTACCAATCCGCGCCGTTGGCGTCAGATCAAGTAACATTCGTTCTTATCATGCGGAACATCCGAGAGATAGAAGTGATAAAAGAAGCGGGACTGATTCGCTTTTGCCGCAATTGGATTTCCAAACTGATACAAAGGTAAATTTGGACTCAGACCCGGATGCCGGCAGGTCTGAATCACTTTTGTTTTCGAAAGTTTCCAACACCTGAAATTCCACAACAGCATCAGTACAAAATTGATAACAGTTCATAAGCTGCAGCCACTGGTAATTGGAAATTCAAACTAAAAGTGCACAACTGCATCAAGTCTGAACCACATAAGTGAGTTCATGAACACCAAGTTCAAACAGAACAGAAAAATGAAACACAAAACAAGCTGCATCAAATTGCATCAAACACTGTATCCAAAAGTTCAGAAGAATCAGAATTAAGGTCAAGTTTCAGTTTGATATCACAGCCAAAACACCTCAAAAGGTAGTCAGTTCGCAAGTCACAAAAAACGTGAATGTAAGTCATAAGAATATACCATATCAAGAGAATTAGATCAGAGTCCATATTACCATTTGGAAAAACAGCATTCAAAAGGACTGTTCTTGCAACCAAACAGGATATCAAGTGAAGTTATCAAACCACACCCACGTCGAAACCGGTTAAGGCAAAGCAAGCTATAACCATCCACCAGAAAAGGGAACCACATCTGAAACCATGAAATACAAGTCAATACGGATTATCCAAACTGAAGTGGAAACGGTTACCCAAAGGAAATCCAAAACCACATATGTGAAAATCCAAATAACATCTGTTACAGAAGAGGAAAGTTTAAATCAGATAAAATCCAAATCGCATCAAATAAAATCAGGAAGACCACAAATCAAATCCAATCAGTTGAAAAAGGGAAACTCGTTTAAACCTAAAGAATCAATTCCAATCAGGTCCAAAAGCCCACAAAAGATTTAATAACGAAGAGTATAAAGGAATGATACAACCTCTTTCAAAACCCTAGAGGAGGACGAACAGAGAACAGTGACAAGGCGACGAGGATCATCAAAACCCTCACGCGAGCAAGACCCCTCTGAAGGAAACCACCGGCGTCGTTTCGTTTCAACGGCGGGCAAAGTCCTTTTTGAAGCTCAGACCGACGTCATCATCGCCCTCATAAGCAATCTTCGGCCATCATCACCGTTAAACACCCTCGAAAACGTGAGATATCACTGTTAATCATGAAGTTTGTTGTTTTTTGTCATTTTTCAGGTTTTTGAGGAAAGAGATCGCGAACGAGACGAAGAGAACGAGAGAGAACACATCGAGAATCGACGTCGCCAGATCGAAGAAGGAAATATGAAACCCTAACATTCTGGGACATCGTTTGTGTGTGTACGTTGGGTCGGGTACATAACACCATCGGCCCAACTGTGTGCTTTCCTTTTGATTTTTTTTAATTTTATTCATTTTCATTAATTCTGCTTATTTTTTGTTAATTAACAATTAAAATTTTAAATCAAACATTAGTTTCAAATTTTATAAATAAAACTTAACGTTTTTTATATAATAACTATTGACCTAATTTTAGGACCTCTTTTAGATAATATGTTCTTGTAGGGTTAAATTTTTTATAATATGTGATAAAAAAAATAATAATAATAAGGAAAATGATAAAAACTTCTTTTCAAAAAATATATATTAGATATTTTAATTATAGTTATATTAACGTATGTGAATAATAATCATGATAATGGTTTTAGACTTTTTGTAGATAATAATAATAGCAATTCGTTTATTTTTAGGTTGATCTTATTAACTTACTATTCATAAAAAAAAATTATTCGATAAACGGTGTCATAAAAATAAAAATCACAAAACATACATAATTTCAAAAATCTCATTCCATGACTCGTCTGAAGATTTACGTATTTCTGTCTACTAACTCTGTTTGTTTATGTTCGCAGCTTGTTAAATTACGTTCATTTATTTCTGTGTACTTCTCATTTAAATTTCGTATTATTGTAACTGCTCCTCTTATGTAACCTCGCGAATCTTAAAAATCGCGCTTACTTTCTGCCTTCCAGTTTCTGTTTGCATGGATTTACTTTTCCGCATTTAAACTTCCGCTGATGTATGATTTAAATTTCTCACTTTCACCAATACTTTTGTCACATCACACACATCCGAAGGTTAGGTCTAACCGTTTGGCCACCGTGCCGATAGTCCTCAAACCCTCGAACCCTCACGAATTCAAAACTACACACTTCAAACCCTATTTTCCACAAATGTCTCGCCGCAGGAAAAATTACAATTTTACCCCTAGCATTAGGTCAAAGAGCCGTCGCGCTCATTTTAGGGTTTCCCGCCGTGGAATCCCTAATTTAACCCTAATTACAACTTAACAATTCAACGTAGAGATTTGGAGTTTCTACACTCCGCGTAAGCGTGTCCTTAAGATGCGTTTATTCCCCTTGAGACCTTGACCACAGTCAAGAAGTCTCTAACCTCCCTTTTGAGGGGAACTACGATTACTCTGATTCCACTCCCGTAAGGATACGTAGGCACAAGATGCGATGTCTTGCCGAGTAAACTTAGAATTAACCCCCTTTATTATTTATTATTGCTTATTTATATTTTATTTATCTTTGCTATTTAATTATTTTGCTTATTATTTTGTAATTGTTTCTTGGATGTAAAGTTGTTTAATTATTTAATTATTATTATGGTTAGTAATTAGGGAGTGTAACAACATGTATGTAATATTAAAATAAATTTAGATCACTTTTAAATAAAGATAATTAAAATAAACACGTCACACACGTAAGTCGATTTTAATCGCCGTCTCACTTCCTAAGGATATCCCTCAAGTTGCCTACGAATAATGGTTAAGTGGGGTGTATAAAGCAAGTCCCTCAAATAAAAAAATCATCAAAGTCCCTTATGGTTGCCTTTACGAATCGAGTCCCTTTCGAAAAATGATGATAGTCCCTCCAGTTTGCTTATTACACCCCACAATGGCCTTCAAAGTCAAATTGTCCCTCACATGTCCCTTAACATCCAAAGTAAGGACTACCTACTCCATTATAGTAGGGATAGTCTTACTAAAGGAAAGAATGAAGAATAAGAAAGACCTTTAAACATTAGGGTAGGTTACTCCTAGGTACTTGCTCACTTCAAAACTGTTTCGCACTTAAACAAATTTTCAACAAGTTTTCAAACAAGTTCTTAACACATCCTTACATGGATTATTTATTAACTATTCTGAAAATTTTCTATTCACACACTACAATTTCAAAACAATTCAAAAGTGAGCTTAAGTACCTAAGAGCCCATGGATAACCATGGATGAAAAGGGTGCTAACACCTTCCCTTTTCATAACCTACCCCCCGGACCCAAAATATTCTCTAAGGTCTTTCCTGTTCTTTTATAACCTTTCCTTATGGATAATATAAAAGTCGGTGGCGACTCTTGCTATCCGCAACATTGTTTAAAGTCAGTTCTCCCACCGTGTTACAGAACTGGCGACTCTGCTGGGGAAAAATTTAAGAGGGGTACCCTTAGGAATTAAGATCACTTTAAATTGTTTGCCTTGTTTGCTTTATTATTATATTGTTGGGGTGCTCTTATGTGTGAAAGGTCCTAACCCGGATCTAGTGTACCTTAGGTAAATGGCAATAGACCAAGGAAACTGTACGACGTATATCGATACGGTTGATCTGGTGGCCATAGTTAGTGCGACTTCTTGGTTGGTGCTTATATTCCTTAAGTCAAGTTGAGGATAATATTGAGGCTGCCATATGTTGTCAATGCACTAACTGACTTTTAGAACCCTAGTTAACTCATCTTGGCCTTTAGAAAGTAGTGAGGTAACCGGCTTTGGTGCAGACTGAAGTTGGTTGACACTCGATACTACGCTCATTGAGATCTTAAACTTGGAGGGTTTTGGTTGGCAAGTAAGTTGCCTTCTGAACAACCACCCTTGTGAAGGATCAATGATATTGAGATCCCTTAGAACCTGGTTACTTTTGTAGGACAGGATGAACCATCTAACTTCAGGGGAGGGTACTTGCCTTTGAACCTCATGCAAGCCTTTAAACCTAGGGCTATGGTGTGACTTGTTTGTGTGTGCCACATGTTTGTGATTGAGCATGACATCATGACATCATCATGCATCATAAGCATATCATTTTCCCTAACCATTTCAAGGACCAAAGGATTTATCTTTGTTCTTTGTTGCAGGTCATGGCTTCTGCTCGTAGAAACACCATCAGGATCAACTTTGTAGGGATACCTGCTAAGCTCAAGGAGTTGGTTTCCCTAGTGCCTGATCATTCCCAGTTCAACAAGAGACATGGTCACTTATTGGATCTAGTTACTTCAGGGTTCAGTGAAGACATGATGAGTGTGTTGTTTCAGTTCTTTGACCCTAAGCACCATTGCTTTACATTTCCTGATTATCAGCTGGTTCCAACCATGGAGGAGTTCTCTAAACTTCTGGGTATACCTGTTCTTGATCAGAAGCCATTCACAGGCTTAGAGAAGGAGCTTAAACCAGAAGTTATTGCTGCAACTCTACATCTGAAGAAGTCTGACATTGTTCTAGAGACGAGAAGTGGAGTTAAAGGTATTCTTGCCAAGGTATTAGTGGATAAAGCTCAAATGTTCTTGAAGGCTATGAGCTACGATGCTTTTGAGGAGATCTTAGCCTTATTGATTTATGGCTTAGTGTTGTTCCCCAATCCTGATCAGTTCATAGACGTTCATGCCATCAACATATTCCTGAGTCACAATCCAGTGCCTACCTTACTTGGAGACATCCTACATTCTCTTCACACCCGTACTACAAGGGCAAGAGGAACTTTGATGTGCTGCATACCTTTACTTTCTAGGTGGTTTATTTCTCACCTTCCTCGCTCAGTAATGAAGAATGAGCAAGGGTTCAGATGGTCCAAGAGGATCATGTCACTTTCTCACTCAGACATCCATTGGTGCTCCAGATCTATGGAGAATGTCACAATCATTGACCGTTGTGGGGAGTTTCCTAATGTGCCACTTCTAGGCATAAGAGGAGGCATCACCTACAACCCATCTCTAGCTTTACGACAGTTTGGTTACGCCCGGAGCGATGGTCCACATGACATGTTGATTCAGGGCATTGTGTTTGACTATGACAACGATCTTCAGAGTTACCGTCAGAGATTCATACGAGCTTGGGGAAAGGTAAACAGGATTGACAGCAAGACACTGGAGCCTAAGTACACTATTCCTATGGAGGCTTATCTCAGATGGGTACGATCTCGTGCTCAGACACTCATGATGCCATATCCTGCCGTCCTACCAGTTACCATGGAACCTGTTGCTGAAGGAGACACAGCTTATACCATCCTTCACCCAAACATGCCTACTGATATGGAAGACTTGCAGAGATCATGGATCCAACTGAAAGAGCAAAGGGATACTTTCGAGGCTCATTACAAAGCAAGCCAAGCAAGGATCCTAGAGCTAACAAAGCTACTTCATGAGGAACGAAACCTCAACTCATACCTCAACACAAAGAGGAAACGTCCATGGGAGACTTAAAACCCCATCTTTTGTACTTATTTCGTTTTCATTTTTTGTAAGCCTAAAAGGCAAAACAAGTTATTACTAATAAAAAGTTACTTTCTTGTTTGTTTAAGCAAATTTAAATCCTGCGGTCCTTGAAAACATTGCATATGCATTCCCATATCATTGCATCACAGGTTTATAATTGTGCACAGGTTTCTCATCTCCTCGCTGTTTATTTCAGCAATGGCTCTTG
Source organism: Lathyrus sativus (assembly GCA_963859935.3). Classification (NCBI taxonomy): domain Eukaryota; kingdom Viridiplantae; phylum Streptophyta; class Magnoliopsida; order Fabales; family Fabaceae; genus Lathyrus; species Lathyrus sativus. The sequence goes on from CAWUDS030002744.1 coordinate 479,420, forward strand.
AACAATCAGTTAAGGATCTCCAGGCACAGAATGCACAGTTCCAAGAGCTGATCCTGAACCTATCCAAGGGGCAGGATGAATTGAAGACACTGCTGGCCAAGAAGACTAAGAAGGCTAGAAGGTCTGCTGGGTTGCTCAACATGGGAAGAAGGTTCAAAGGTCCTGCCAAGACCAAGGAACAGGTTGAAGACTATGAATCTGAAGAATCTGAGCAGGAGAGAGGCAGTCTCCACAACACTATGGGGGACTCTGATTCTGAGGCTAACTACTACCATGAGCCTAACGAAGACAAATTCAAGATGCTGGTGGATAGAATGGATGCTATGGAATTACAGAAATCATCTGGGTTGGATTTTGAGGATTTGAGCTTGATATCTGGGGTGGTCATACCCATTGGGTTCAAAGTTCCTACATTTGTTGTCTATGATGGGGTCTCTTGTCCCAAATTGCATCTGAGGTCTTATGTCAGAAGAATTCAACCCCACACTGCTGATAAAAAGTTGTGGATCCATTTCTTTCAAGAGAGTTTATCTGGAGCTCAGCTAGAGTGGTATTATCAGTTGGAGAGTGTCAACATCAGAGATTGGAATGACCTTGCTGAAGCTTTCTACAAGCAGTATCAATATAATGCTGACTTAGCCCCCACTCGCATGCAGCTTCAAAGCATGTCTATGGGTGCCAAAGAAAGCTTTAAGGAGTATGCTCAGAAGTGGAGAGACTTAGCTGGAAGAGTTCAACCCCCTTTGACTGATAGGGAGTTGGTTGATAGGTTCATGTGTACGCTGAATGGTCCGTTTTACAGTCATCTCATTGGAAGCTCATCATCTGGCTTCACTGAGTTGATCATGACAGGAGAGCGAGTAGAGAATGGTATCAAGAGTGGTAAGATCCAAGTGGGCACTTCTTCATCAGGTGCTGCAAAGAAGCCTCCCACTGGGAAGAAAGAATCTAATGCTGTGTATGGTCAGCCTGATCGTAACAGAAGGCATCAGTCTGTTAGTGCAGTTCATATTTCAAATCCAACTCCTGCAACAACAGAGCAGCCTCAAGGCAACCAACAGAGGGCTAGGAGACAGTTCACGAAGATCAACATGTCAATGGCTCAGGCATTGCAACACTTGTTGAAGGCTGAACTTATTACCCTGAGGGAGGCTCCTCAGAATCCCAATGTTACCTCTCCCAAGTACAATCCCAATGCACGATGTGCATATCATTCAAACTGTCCAGGACATGATACTAATAACTGCTGGGTCTTGAAGAACAAAATTCAGGATATGATTGATGCTGGAGAAATTGAGTTTGATCCACCAGGTACTCCAAATGTGATTACAGCTCCAATGCCAAATCACGAGAAGACTGTCAACGCCATTGATGAAGATATTGATGAAGATCTGCATGTCTATTCAGTTATGGAGTTGAGCACACCATTGTCTGTTATCAAAAAGAGGTTAGTACAAGCTGGGATCCTTCCAGGTTGTCATGAAGATTGTCTATATTGTACCTATAAGCCGGATAGTTGCTTCATTTTGAGAGATGGGATTCAACGTCTCATGGATAAATATACTATAGTGTTTGAAAGAAGACCAGCATCTGTAGAAAGTATGGTGGATCATCTGACTCAGGGTAAGAAGATTGAAGAGGTTGACATGGTTGACAAAGTACCACTAAGAATCACTTCAAAGGGTCCCATTAAAATCACTCATCAGGGCCCAATCAAGATTACTGCTGAAGGTCCTGTGAAAGTTGTTGCTGAAGCCAGAGTAGCTCCTCTGATCATTACCACTCCTGGTCCTATTCCTTATACATCTGACAAAGTTGTGCCTTGGCACTATGGGTATGATGTTTACATCCATGGTGTCAAGCAGGAGCCTTTACCTGATATGCCTGTTGACATTGATAATATTGCTGGATCTAGCAAGATCACTCGTAGTGGAAGAGTCTTCTCTCCTCCAGTTGCTTCTAAGAGTGCAGTTACTCCTGCTGTTACTTCCACCACTGATGCTCGGGGCAAGGGTCCTGTTATTGAGCCTGTATCTACTGATGTGCCAGCTGCTGATGACCTCTCTAAGCAGATGGAAGAAGTATTGAAAATCATTCGCAAGAGTGATTATGATATTGTTGATCAGCTGGGGCATACTCCCTCAAAGATTTCTATGCTTTCCCTGTTATTATGTTCTGAGGCTCATGCCAAGTCATTGATCAAGTTTCTAAAGATGGCTCATGTACCCAGTGCAATTTCTGTGGACCAGTTTGAGAATTGTGTTGCTCACCTGACCTATGACAACGGGTTAGGATTTTCTGATGCTGACTTGACCCCTGCCAAGAGGGATCATAACAGGGCCTTGCATATTTCAATTGAATGCAGGGGCACTACCCTGTCTCATGTGCTAATAGACAATGGTTCCTCTCTGAATGTGTTGCCTAAGGAAGTCCTGAACAAGCTGAGTCCTGAAGATACGGTATTGAAGCCCAGTAATATTGTGGTAAAGGCTTTTGATGGATCTAAAAGAATAGTGCATGGGGAAATTGATCTTCCAATCAAGGTTGGCTCTCAGGTGTTTACTGCTACATTCTATGTGATGGATATTCGTCCTTCGTACTCATGTCTGCTTGGTCGTCCCTGGATCCATGGGGCAGGTGCTGTGACCTCCACATTACATCAAAAGTTGAGATATCCGGTAAATGGAAAAGTTGTTACTGTCTTTGGAGAGGAAGAATACTTTGTCAGCCATGTAAACACTTTCAAGTATCTGGAAATGGAAGGTGAATACATTGAAACTCCATGTCAGTCATTTGAAGTGGTTCCCTGGGCTGTTAATGATTGTGTGACTCCTCCTGCTGTGAAGAAGGTTCCTATGGTCATCAGAAAATCTCCAACAATGGCAATGGCCTCCCTCAATGATGCAAAAGCTGTGGTGGAAGAAGGTGGTTGTACTATTTGGGGTCAGCTTCCTGATATTCCATACAAGTCTGACAAGTTTGGTTTGGGTTTCACTGCAGAGTCCCAGAAGGCTGTCCGTCGTGCCCGTGCTGTTCGTATCACCAATCAAGGGGTTATCAATGCTGTGGGAGATCAAGATGAAGACTACAACCTGGAGGCATGGATTTTTCCTACTGTGGGTGCTGGACTCAATAATTGGAAAGCTGAAGATGTTATCCCTATCTCCTTTAGTCAGGAGTAAATACTATTACTGTGTTATGTTTTTAAATTTATAATTTCTGGAACAATTAAAACTTTCAAGCCATGTGCCTTACCCGGGGCACAATGGTGTGCTTGTTACGGGTTGTCATTTCATTTGCATACTTCATTCAATAAAATCAGTGGACGTTTCGTTTTCGTAAATATTGTGTTCCTTGTCTTTCTTTTTCTTCTATTTTTGCTTTATCAGCTATGTGTTCTTACACACACCCACGTCACTAAAATGCAGATCCTCATCCACTCTGGATCCAGTTGATAACAGTTCTACTATTGCCAATTACAATTTCGAGAATCCGATCTATCAAACTGAAGACGGAAACGAGGACGATTGTGAAATACCTGTAGAGCTTGCTAGGTTGTTACAACAAGAAGAGAAAGCTATACAGCCACATGAAGAGCCAGTCGAAGTTGTGAATCTGGGAACTGAAGAAAACAGAAAAGAGGTCAAGATAGGGGCTGATTTAGAGGACAGTGTCAAGAGCAGGTTGATTCAGATGCTACGTGACTATGTGGAGATCTTTGCTTGGTCTTATGAAGATATGCCAGGGTTGGATACAGACATTGTGGTTCACCGTTTGCCAGTGAAAGAAGATTGTCGTCCAAAGAAGCAGAAGGTTCGTCGTATGCGTCCTGAAATGTCAGAAAAGATCAAAGCAGAGGTAATGAAACAATTCAATGCAGGGTTCTTGGCCGTAACTTCTTATCCTCAGTGGGTTGCAAATGTGGTACCAGTTCCTAAGAAAGATGGTAAGGTACGTATGTGTGTAGACTACAGAGATCTGAACAAGGCTAGCCCTAAAGATGACTTTCCACTTCCTCATATTGATATCCTGGTAGACAACACTGCGCAGCATAAGGTATTCTCTTTTATGGATGGTTTCTCTGGTTACAATCAAATCAAGATGGCACCCGAAGATATGGAGAAGACTACATTTGTGACACAGTGGGGCACCTTTTGCTATAAGGTAATGTCATTTGGTTTGAAGAATGCAGGGGCAACATATCAGCGTGCTATGGTGGCTTTGTTTCATGATATGATTCATCATGAGATAGAGGTATATGTGGATGATATGATAGCCAGGTCTCAGAATGAAGAACAACATCTTGATCATCTGCACAAGTTGTTTGAGAGGTTGAAGAAATACAGGTTGAGATTAAATCCAAACAAGTGTACTTTTGGAGTTAGATCTGGAAAGCTCCTGGGTTTCATTGTCAGTGGAAAAGGTATTGAAGTGGATCCTGCAAAAGTGAAAGCTATACGAGAGATGCCAGCTCCCCGTACTGAGAAGGAGGTTAGAGGTTTCTTGGGACGATTGAACTACATTGCAAGATTTATTTCCCAATTAACTACCATCTGTGAGCCAATCTTCAAGTTGTTGAAGAAAGATCAGGTGATGGAATGGAATGATGAGTGCCAGACTGCCTTTGATGAAATCAAGAGATATTTGCTAGAACCTCCAATTTTAATGCCACCAGTTGATGGAAGACCCTTGATTATGTATTTAACAGTATTAGACAACTCAATGGGGTGTGTATTGGGGCAACATGACGAGTCTGGTCGAAAAGAGCAGGCAATATACTACCTTAGCAAAAAGTTTACCGACTGTGAAACAAGATACTCACTGCTCGAGAAAACTTGCTGCGCTTTGGCATGGGCTGCTCGCCGACTAAGACAGTATATGTTGACCCATACTACCTTGTTGATTTCGAAGATGGATCCAATCAAGTACATATTTGAGAAACCTGCTCTCTCCGGAAGAATTGCAAGATGGCAAATGATCTTGACGGAATATGATATACAGTATACTACTCAGAAGGCCATTAAGGGGAGTGTTGTTGCTGATCATTTGGCTCATCAAGCCGTAGATGATTACCAGTCAATGAATTTTGAGTTCCCTGATGAAGACATTATGTCTGTTACCAAAGAACCTGGACAATATGACGGACCTGAACAAGGATCCCGATGGACTATGGTTTTTGATGGTGCCTCCAATGCACATGGTAATGGTGTTGGTGTTGTGATTAGTTCCCCTGAAGGTGGTCATACCCCGATTACTGCCAGACTTTGTTTCTATTGTACCAATAACATGGCTGAGTATGAGGCATGTATCATGGGTATGCAAGTTGCTATTGATATGAAGATTCAGTTCCTTGAGGTGTATGGAGATTCAGCTCTGGTAGTAAGTCAGATTAAAGGAGATTGGGATACAAAGCATGATAATCTCATTCCTTACAGAGAACATGTGTTGTCTTTGATCCCACATTTCAAAGAGATTACTTTTGGACATATTCCACGAAGAGAGAATCAGTTGGCAGACGCATTGGCCACCATGGCATCTATGTTTGAGATCAGCTGGGATGATGAAGCTCCCAAGATTACCATTGATAGATTTGAGAAGCCTGCATACTGCAATGAGATTGACACTGAAGGGGCAGAGGAGAAGCCTTGGTTCTATGAAGTGAAAAACTATCTTGAAGCTCAGGAGTTCCCTGAAGGGGCATCTGTCAAAGATAGGAAGTTCCTGAGAAGGTTTTCTGCTAAGTTCTTTCTGAGTAATGGCATTCTGTATAAGTGTAATCATGATTCAACTATGCTTCGTTGTGTGGATAAGAAGGAAGCTACAGAAATTATGGAAGAGATGCATGATGGGACCTTTGGCACTCATTCTAGTGGTCATACCATGGCAAAGAAGATTTTGAGAGCAGGTTACTATTGGTCTACCATGGAAGCTGATTGCTATCAACACTCCAGAACATGTCACAAATGTCAAATCTATGCTGATAAAGTACATGTACCTCCATCTCCATTGAATGTGTTGACTGCTCCTTGGCCCTTTGCCATGTGGGGCATTGATATGATTGGTGAGATCAAGCCTACTGCTTCTAATGGGCATCGTTTCATCCTGGTTGCTATTGATTACTTCACGAAGTGGGTAGAGGCAGCTTCATTTGCATCTGTGACTAAGAATGTTGTGGCTCGGTTCATTAAGAATAATCTCACATGTAGGTATGGTATCCCTGAAAGGATTATCACCGACAATGGCTCTAATCTGAACAACACTATGATTACTGATCTCTGTACGCAGTTCAAGATTAAGCATCACAACTCTTCTCCGTATCGTCCAAAGATGAATGGGGCAGTTGAAGCTGCTAATAAGAACATTAAGAAGATTGTACAGAAGATGACTGTTACTTACAAGGATTGGCACGAGATGTTACCATTTGCTATGCATGGTTATCGTACTACAATACGTACTTCAACAGGGGCAACCCCATTCTCCTTAGTCTATGGTATGGAAGCAGTTCTGCCTATTGAAGTTCAGATCCCCTCCTTGAGAATTATGAAGGATGCAGGCTTGGATGAAGATGAGTGGATTCAGACTCGACTTGACCAGATAAACTTGATTGATGAGAAAAGGTTAGCAGCAGTTTGTCATGGCCAGATGTACCAGAAACGGATGATCAAAGCTTTTAACAAGAAGGTTAAGCCAAAGATATATCAGGCTGGTGACTTGGTAATCAAGCGTATCATATTACCACAGGGTGATCCTAGGGGCAAGTGGACTCCAACATATGAGGGACCATTTGTAGTCAAGACAGTGTTCTCAGGAGGTGCCATGATACTGACTACAATGGATGGTGAAGACTTCCCACAACCTGTAAACGCAGACATAGTTAAAAAATACTACGCATAAAAAGAGACCCGCTAGGTTGACAGGCCTAGGCAAAAATAAGGGCATCCCGGCAAACCAAAAGGGTTTGGGCAAAAATTAGGGATATATATATAAAAAGATGTACACCCGGCAAGTCGAAAACCTGAAAAGGCGGCTTGGGCAAAAAAGGGTATCCCGGTGGATTGAAAACCTGAAAGGGCAATCCAGGCAAAAGTTAGGGATTAAAGCGTATGACTATGTCTCGTTTGGATCACTCATGAAACTGCAACCAGTTGTACTACTTACTCAAGCTCAAACAGATAAAGCTCAATCCAATCGTTTCCGTCTCAACAGCAAGAAGATGAGATACTTGAGTGGCAATAGTAGAATTGAAACTCAATAGGATTATTTCCCACATAGCTGATTCTTTTTGTAAAACTTCATGACAAAATTCTCTTACTAGGGTTTATGTCTCCTTGTACAAACTTACCCGTGTATGGGTCACTTTTGATATAAATAAATTCCATCTTTTGAATCCAGATTCACTTTTACCCTATTTACATAAGCGAAACGTCCATTGGTTGTGTTTGAATGTATGTATGCCTTTGAATATGATTGATGTTTACCAGAAACGCATGTATGCTTTTAATAGGATTGATGTTTACCAGAAATGCATGAAAATGCAGTAATAGTATTTACTAAGGACGAACGAGGGAAGGATTTCAACGAAGCTTCGCCGGTTCATCTTTACAAGACAGTTACAAACCATCAGTAGGACTAATCCATTTTCACAAAGTCTAATCTCCCCTGGAATTTATATCCATCTCTTTTATCCTCATACGGATATACGGGAAATTACTTTCCAATAAGGGCACGATGAACGAAGACGGGATGTTATACTTATCCTACTATCAAACGAAAACGGGAGGTTATCTATACCTTGTTATCCCCAGCAGACGGAGGGTTATATATTCTTCAACAACGAATCGGGATTTATTTTCCTTGGCCAGCAGTTGTTATACAAGGATATCCAGACACTTCCAGCAGTGTCATAGCATACATACATCATTTACATCATACCATAACATATATGTCTATAGTACATTACCTAAGTGCATCATGTCATACATGCATACATAAAGCATAAACTAATGTTGTTATACAGAATGCTACCTTGTTTTCAGGTTAATTATCCAACAAACAAGCTTATGATCTTTGGGACTGCTTTATTGTAACCTCAGGGTTACTTTATCCTCCTGATGAGCTTCTTATTACTTTGGGACTGCTTTATTGTAACCTCAGGGTTATTTTATCCTCCTGATAGCCTCTCATGACTTCAAGACTGCTTTAGAGCTACTGATTGCTCTATCCTCCTGAAATCATCCTATTACTTCAAGACTGCTTTAGAGCTATTCATTGCTCTATCCTCATGAGGTCACATTATTATTTCAAGACTGCTTTAGAGCTATTCATTGCTCTATCCTCATGAGGTCACATTATTATTTCAAGACTGCTTTAGAGCTATTCATTGCTCTATCCTCCTGAAGCCATCTAATTATTTCAAGACTGCTTTAGAGTTATCCATTGCTCTATCCTCCTGAAATTACATTATTATTTCAAGACTGCTTTAGAGCTATCCATTGCTCTATCCTCCTGAAATCATTACTTCAAGACTGCTTTAGAGCTATTGATTGCTCTATCCTCCTGAAGACATATCACATTATTATTTCAAGACTGCTTTAGAGCTGTTGATTGCTCTATCCTACTGAAGCCATTCTATTACTTCAAGACTGCTTTAGAGCTATTGATTGCTCTATCCTCCTGAAGCAATTATTACTTCAAGACTGCTTTAGAGCTATTGATTGCTCTATCCTCCTGAGGTCAGATTTATCACTTCAAGACTGCTTTAGGGTTATCATTATTGATTGCTCTATCCTCATGAAGACATGCTGTTACATCAGTATTACTCCAGACTCCTGACAGTTGTCATTATACTACTGAAGAACTTTCCCCTAGTGGCATCTTTAAGCCCACTCAATCATGTTCAACCAACCATCAATATCACTCCATGCACTGGTGAGTGCAAATTTTTGGGCTTTTGTGTTCAATCCCCTTCAACCTTCCAGGTTACGACTGGCAAATATACCAATCTAACCCCTCAGGTTTCAGAAAATTGAACAGGGGCAGCTGTTGCACCCCAAAATTTGCCCTCACAATACAAGACTTTGTGTTCCAAGAAGGTTCACAAGGTTCACAAAGTTCACAATTGGTCAGAAGAGTTGACAATTCCCTCAGACAATGCACCTCCTAAGCAGTGCATCCAAAACTAGGGTTTTGACTTTAATCAGGCTAAATGGACTTCCAAGACGTCAAGTGAGCTTCATAACATCTTATATGTGTATAAGAACCCCCATGTCAAGTTTCAAGACTTTTCTCAAAAGTTTGCTCAGTCAGATGATCAGATAAGTCAAAAGCAGTCAATACAGTTAAAAAGTCAAACTGAGGTCAACTGTGGTCAAACCAAAGTCAAACTTCATGATTTTTTTGCCAAAATCAAAGAGAGGTTGGATTTGGTTCCAGGGGTATTTTGGTCATTTTACGCAAATTCAGCTAATTCCTTGAAAACGGGTTGTTATTAAGTTCTGAGGCGTTTATTTACGTGGGTTTGATATCAATTTGGTTTGGAAAGTCTGATCTGTGGAACAGGGTTTAACAAGAGATCATTCTTCTATCTTCCAGTTCATCTTTAGAGGGACAACAGTGAAAACTTCTACTGATTATTGGAGCTTATTCATGTCAAAAGTATTAAGATTGGATCGGATTAATTCAAGGATATTCGACTGGTGAATCGTATGTTGAGATGTTTGAGAATTAAATCATGGAGAAGAAATGGAAGATGATTTTAATAAATATGTGAAGTTCATTCATAATATTTTATTATTATTACAATTTGTAAAGAGAATTTGGATAGAAAGTTGAATTTTATTCATAATATTTCATCACGATTTACAAAAGGGAAATAATTTGGATAAAAAATGTATTATTGAATTATTTCATAATGCTTTTTTTATTACAAGTTACAAAAGAGGTGTATATCCTAAAAAGTCCTAAGCCCTAAAATTTCTAAGTATCCTTCTTGATGTCCTTTGAGCTTCTCCGCAAAGTCTCCGATTCACCTGCACATCAAAACAAAACAAACAGAATAGAAAAAAAAGATGTTAGAAATTGTTCGACACTCTCAGAACAATGTCATCATCGAGTGCCGGGAGTGGCACAACCGAAGCTGCGTCCAACCCCCGTTACCAATCCGCGCCGTTGGCGTCAGATCAAGTAACATTCGTTCTTATCATGCGGAACATCCGAGAGATAGAAGTGATAAAAGAAGCGGGACTGATTCGCTTTTGCCGCAATTGGATTTCCAAACTGATACAAAGGTGAATTTGGACTCAGACCCGGATGCCGGCAGGTCTGAATCACTTTTGTTTTCGAAAGTTTCCAACACCTGAAATTCCACAACAGCATCAGTACAAAATTGATAACAGTTCATAAGCTGCAGCCACTGGTAATTGGAAATTCAAACTAAAAGTGCACAACTGCATCAAGTCTGAACCACATAAGTGAGTTCATGAACACCAAGTTCAAACAGAACAGAAAAATGAAACACAAAACAAGCTGCATCAAATTGCATCAAACACTGTATCCAAAAGTTCAGAAGAATCAGAATTAAGGTCAAGTTTCAGTTTGATATCACAGCCAAAACACCTCAAAAGGTAGTCAGTTCGCAAGTCACAAAAAACGTGAATGTAAGTCATAAGAATATACCATATCAAGAGAATTAGATCAGAGTCCATATTACCATTTGGAAAAACAGCATTCAAAAGGACTGTTCTTGCAACCAAACAGGATATCAAGTGAAGTTATCAAACCACACCCACGTCGAAACCGGTTAAGGCAAAGCAAGCTATAACCATCCACCAGAAAAGGGAACCACATCTGAAACCATGAAATACAAGTCAATACGGATTATCCAAACTGAAGTGGAAACGGTTACCCAAAGGAAATCCAAAACCACATATGTGAAAATCCAAATAACATCTGTTACAGAAGAGGAAAGTTTAAATCAGATAAAATCCAAATCGCATCAAATAAAATCAGGAAGACCACAAATCAAATCCAATCAGTTGAAAAAGGGAAACTCGTTTAAACCTAAAGAATCAATTCCAATCAGGTCCAAAAGCCCACAAAAGATTTAATAACGAAGAGTATAAAGGAATGATACAACCTCTTTCAAAACCCTAGAGGAGGACGAACAGAGAACGGTGACAAGGCGACGAGGATCATCAAAACCCTCACGCGAGCAAGACCCCTCTGAAGGAAACCACCGGCGTCGTTTCGTTTCAACGGCGGGCAAAGTCCTTTTTGAAGCTCAGACCGACGTCATCATCGCCCTCATAAGCAATCTTCGGCCATCATCACCGTTAAACACCCTCGAAAACGTGAGATATCACTGTTAATCATGAAGTTTGTTGTTTTTTGTCATTTTTCAGGTTTTTGAGGAAAGAGATCGCGAACGAGACGAAGAGAACGAGAGAGAACACATCGAGAATCGACGTCGCCAGATCGAAGAAGGAAATATGAAACCCTAACATTCTGGGACATCGTTTGTGTGTGTACGTTGGGTCGGGTACATAACACCACCGGCCCAACTGTGTGCTTTCCTTTTGATTTTTTTTAATTTTATTCATTTTCATTAATTCTGCTTATTTTTTGTTAATTAACAATTAAAATTTTAAATCAAACATTAGTTTCAAATTTTATAAATAAAACTTAACGTTTTTTATATAATAACTATTGACCTAATTTTAGGACCTCTTTTAGATAATATGTTCTTGTAGGGTTAAATTTTTTATAATATGTGATAAAAAAAATAATAATAATAAGGAAAATGATAAAAACTTCTTTTCAAAAAATATATATTAGATATTTTAATTATAGTTATATTAACGTATGTGAATAATAATCATGATAATGGTTTTAGACTTTTTGTAGATAATAATAATAGCAATTCGTTTATTTTTAGGTTGATCTTATTAACTTACTATTCATAAAAAAAATTATTCGATAAACGGTGTCATAAAAATAAAAATCACAAAACATACATAATTTCAAAAATCTCATTCCATGACTCGTCTGAAGATTTACGTATTTCTGTCTACTAACTCTGTTTGTTTATGTTCGCAGCTTGTTAAATTACGTTCATTTATTTCTGTGTACTTCTCATTTAAATTTCGTATTATTGTAACTGCTCCTCTTATGTAACCTCGCGAATCTTAAAAATCGCGCTTACTTTCTGCCTTCCAGTTTCTGTTTGCATGGATTTACTTTTCCGCATTTAAACTTCCGCTGATGTATGATTTAAATTTCTCACTTTCACCAATACTTTTGTCACATCACACACATCCGAAGGTTAGGTCTAACCGTTTGGCCACCGTGCCGATAGTCCTCAAACCCTCGAACCCTCACGAATTCAAAACTACACACTTCAAACCCTATTTTCCACAAATGTCTCGCCGCAGGAAAAATTACAATTTTACCCCTAGCATTAGGTCAAAGAGCCGCCGCGCTCATTTTAGGGTTTCCCGCCGTGGAATCCCTAATTTAACCCTAATTACAACTTAACAATTCAACGTAGAGATTTGGAGTTTCTACACTCCGCGTAAGCGTGTCCTTAAGATGCGTTTATTCCCCTTGAGACCTTGACCACAGTCAAGAAGTCTCTAACCTCCCTTTTGAGGGGAACTACGATTACTCTGATTCCACTCCCGTAAGGATACGTAGGCACAAGATGCGATGTCTTGCCGAGTAAACTTAGAATTAACCCCCTTTATTATTTATTATTGCTTATTTATATTTTATTTATCTTTGCTATTTAATTATTTTGCTTATTATTTTGTAATTGTTTCTTGGATGTAAAGTTGTTTAATTATTTAATTATTATTATGGTTAGTAATTAGGGAGTGTAACAACATGTATGTAATATTAAAATAAATTTAGATCACTTTTAAATAAAGATAATTAAAATAAACACGTCACACACGTAAGTCGATTTTAATCGCCGTCTCACTTCCTAAGGATATCCCTCAAGTTGCCTACGAATAATGGTTAAGTGGGGTGTATAAAGCAAGTCCCTCAAATAAAAAAATCATCAAAGTCCCTTATGGTTGCCTTTACGAATCGAGTCCCTTTCGAAAAATGATGATAGTCCCTCCAGTTTGCTTATTACACCCCACAATGGCCTTCAAAGTCAAATTGTCCCTCACATGTCCCTTAACATCCAAAGTAAGGACTACCTACTCCATTATAGTAGGGATAGTCTTACTAAAGGAAAGAATGAAGAATAAGAAAGACCTTTAAACATTAGGGTAGGTTACTCCTAGGTACTTGCTCACTTCAAAACTGTTTCGCACTTAAACAAATTTTCAACAAGTTTTCAAACAAGTTCTTAACACATCCTTACATGGATTATTTATTAACTATTCTGAAAATTTTCTATTCACACACTACAATTTCAAAACAATTCAAAAGTGAGCTTAAGTACCTAAGAGCCCATGGATAACCATGGATGAAAAGGGTGCTAACACCTTCCCTTTTCATAACCTACCCCCCGGACCCAAAATATTCTCTAAGGTCTTTCCTGTTCTTTTATAACCTTTCCTTATGGATAAAATAAAAGTCGGTGGCGACTCTTGCTATCCGCAACATTGTTTAAAGTCAGTTCTCCCACCGTGTTACACGCACGCGCGCGTGTGTTTGTGTGTTTGAGAGTGTGCACACGCGTTTGTGTGTGTGTGTGTTCGTGTGTGTGTTTGTGTGTGTGTGCGCACGCGTGGGTGTGCGCAAGCATGTGCGTGTGCGTACGTGTGATAGTGTGTGTGCGCGCGCACGCGTTTGTGTATGTGTGTGTGCGCGCGTGTGTCTGTGAGAGAGAGAAAGTGTGCACACGCGTGTGTAAGTCTGCGTGTTTGTGTGTGTGTTTGCGTGTGTGTGTGTATGCACGCGTGTGTATGTACACGCGTGTGTGTTTATGTGCTTGTGTGTGTTCTTGCGTGTGTCTGTGTGTATTCGTGTGTGTCTGTGTGTGTGAGTTTATGTGTGCACAAGCGTGTGTGTGTGTGTGTGTGCGTGTGTGGGTGTGTACACGCGCGTCTGCATGCATGCGCGCGCGCGTGTATGTCTATGAGTGCGTGCGGACGTGCGCGAGTGCAGGCGTGCGTGCGTGTGTGTGTACGAGCAGGCGTGTGCGTGTGTATGCACACGTGTGTGTGTATGTGTGTGTAACTGCGTGTGTGTGTATACGCTCGCGCGCGCTTGTGTGTGTGTGTCTGCGCGCACGTGTGTGTGTGTGTGTGTGCGCGTGTGGGTGTGTATGCGCACGCACGTGTGTTTGTTTATGTGTTTGTGTGTGTGTTTGTGCGCGCAGCGTGTGTATGTACGTGTGTTTGTGAGTGAGAGCGCGCGTGCATGCGTGTGTGTCGGTGTGTGTGTGTGTGTGTGTGTGTGTGTGTGTGTGCGTGTGAGTGTGTATGTGTGTGTGTGTGAGAGTGTGTGTGTGTGTGTGAGTGTATGTGTGTGAGAGTGTAAGCACGCGCGCGCGTGTGCGTATGTGTGTGTGTGTGTGTGTGTGTGCACGTGCGTTTGTGAGAGCGTATGCGTGTATGTCTGTGTGTGTGTGTGTGTGTGTGCGCGCAAGTGTGTGTGTGTGTGTGTGTGTGTGTGTGTGTGTGTGCGTGTGGGTGTCTGCACGCGCGTTTGCTTGCGTGCATGTGCGTGTGTGTGTCTGGGCGTGTGTGCATGCGTGTGTGCGAGCAGGCGTGTATGTGTGTGTATGCACGTGTGTGTGTATGTGCGCGCGTGCGTACGTGAGTGTGTGCCTACATATATGTGTGCTTATGCTCGCGCGCTTGTGTGTGTGTGTGTGTCTGCACGCACGTGTGTGTCTGTGTGCGCGTGCGAGTATGCACGCGCGTGTGTGTATATGCGCGCGCACGTGTGTTCGTGTATGTGTTTGTATGTGTGTTTGTGCGCGCACGTGTGTATATGTGTGTGTGTGTGTGTGTGTTTGTGTGTGTGAGAGAGAGAGAGAGAGAGACTGTCCGCACGCGCGTGTGTTTGTGTGTGTGTGTACACGCGCGTGTTTATGTTCATGCGAGTGCGTGTGTGTGTGTTTGTGCGTGAGTGCGTACATGCGTGTGTGTGTGTGAGTGTATGTGTGTGAGAGTGTACGCACGCGCGGGCGAGTGTGTTTGTGTGTGTGTGCACGCGCGTTTGTGAGAGCGTATTGTGTGTGTGTGCGTGTGTGCGTGTGTGCGTGTGTGTGTGTGAGAGAGAGTGTGCGCACGCGTGTGTATATGTGTGTGTGTGTGTGTGTGTTTGTGTGCAAGCGTGTGTGTGTGTTCGTGGGTGTGTGTGTGTGTGTGCGTGCGTGAATACTTGCCTGTGTGTGTGTGTGCGCGCACGGGTGTGTTTGTGTGTGTGTGCGCACGTGTGTGTGCGCACGTGTGTGTGTGTGTGTGCACGTGTGTGAATGTGTGGGTGTGTGTGCTTATGTGTGTGCGCGTGCACATGTGTGTGTGCTGGTGTGCGCGTGCGTGTGTCTATGTGTACGCGCGTGTGTGTATGCGCGTGCATGTGTGTATGTGCACGCACGTGCGATTGTGCTCGCGCGCTTATGTTTGTGTTTGTGTGTGTGTTAGCACACGTGTGTGTGTGTGCCTGTGCGCACGTGTGCGTGCATGTTTGTGTATGTGTGTGTTTGTGCGCGTACATGTGTGTGTGTGCACGCGAGTGTTTGTATGTGTTAGAACACGCGCGTTTACGTTTATGTGTGTGTGTGTGACGGCGCACGTGCGTGCTTGTGTATGCGCGCACGTATGTATGTGTGTGCGTGTGTGTGGGTGAGTGCGTGAACACGCACGTGTGTGTGTTTACACGTGTGTGCGCGCATGTGTGTGTGTGTGCGCGTGCGTACGTACGTGCAAGCGTGCGGGCGTGTGTATGTGTGCGTGCTGCACACGTGTGTCAGTGTGTATGCGTGCACGTGTGTGTGTGTGTGAGAGAGAGAGAGTGTGTGTGTGCGCAAGCGCGTGTTTGTGTGCATGTGTGTGTGTATGTGCGCGCGTGTGCATATATGCATGCTTGTGGGTGTCACGCACGTGTGTTTATGTGCGTGTATGTGTTTGTGGACGCGTGTGTGTGTGCGTGCGCGCACGTGTGTGTGTGTGTGTGTGTGTGTTTGTGTGCGTGTGCGTGTGTCTATGTGCATGCAGGTGTGTGTGTGTGCGTGTGTGTGTCTGCGCGCACGTGTGTGTGTGTGTGTGTGTGTGTGCGTCTGAGTATGCACGCACGTGTGTGTGTGCTTGCGCGCGCGTTTTGTTCGTGTATGTGTTTGTGTGTGTGTGTTTGTGTGTGCACGTGTACGTGTGTGTATGTGTGTGTGTGCGCAGGTGTGTGTGTGTGTGTGTGAAAGAGAGAGAGAGTCTCCGCAAGCGTGTGTGTATGTGTGTGTGTGTGCTTGTGTGTGTCTTTGCACGCGCGTGTTTGTGTGCATGTGAGTGTGTGTATGTGTGTGTGTGTGTGTGCGCGCGCGTGTGTGTTTGTGTGTGAGTGTATACGTGCGTGCGTGTGTGTGTATGTGTGTGTGAGCGCACAAGTGAGCGCTGGCGCGCGCGCGTGTGCGTGATGGTGTGTGTGTGTTAATGTGAGATTGTGCGCACGCCCCCGCGCGCACGTGCGTGTATGTGTGTGTGCATGTATGTGTGTGTGTGCACGTGCGTTTGTGAGAGCGTTTTGTGCGTGTACATGTGTGTGTGCGTGCCTGCGTATGTGTATGTGTGTGAGTGTGGGCACGCATGTGTATGTGTGTGTGCGTGTGTGTATGCGTATGTGCGTATGCGTGTGTGTGTGCGCGTAAGTGTGTCTGCGCGCACATGTGTGTGTGCGTCTGAGTATGCACACGCGTGTGTGTGTGCTTGTGCGCGCATATTTGTTCGTGTATGTGTTTGTGTGTGCGTGTTTGTGCGCGCACGTGTATGTGTGTGTGTATGTGTGTGCGCGCGTATGTATGTGTTTGTGAGAGAGAGAGAGCCTCCGCAAGCGTGTGTGTATGTGTGTGTGTGCTTGTTGTGTGTGTGTGCACGCGCGTGTTTGTGTGCATGTGACTGTGTGTGTGCGTGTGTTTGTGTGAGTGTGTGCGTGCGTGCATATGTGTGTGTGTGAGCGCACAAGTGAGCGCTGGCGCGCACGCGTGTGTGTGTGTGTGTGCACGTGCGTGTGGGTGTGGGTGTGTGTGTGTGTGTGTGTGTGTGTGCATGTCCATTTGTGAGAGCGTCTATGTGTGTGTGTGTGTGCACGTGCGTTTGTGAGAGCGTGTGCACGTGTGCGTGTGTGTGTGCACGTGCGTATGTGAGAGTGTTTTGTGCGTGTGTGTGTATGTGTGTGTGTGAGTGTGGGCACGCATGTGTATGTGTGTGTGCGTGTGTGTGTGTATGCGTATATGCGTGTGTGTGCGTGTGTGCGTGCGTGTGTATGCGCACGCGTGTGTGTGCATGTGTGCGCGCACGGGTGTGTTTGTGTGTGTGCGCGCACGCGTGTGTTTGTGTGTGGGCGGGTGCGCGCATGCGCGTGTGTGTGTGTGTGCGCCAACGCACGTGTTTGTGTTCGTGTGCGCGTGCGTGAGTCTATGTGCACGCGCGTGCTTGTGTGTATATACACGCACGTGTGTTTGTGCTCGCGTTTGTGTCTGTGTGCGTGTGTGTGTGTGTGTGTTTGCACGCATGTATGTGCACACGTTTCTGTGTGTGTGTTTGTGTGTGTGTGTGTGTGAGAGAGAGAGTGTGTGTGCGCACCTGTGTGTGTGTGCATGTGTGTGTGTGCGCGAACGAGTTTGCGTGGGTGCATGCATGTGTGCGTGAGTGCGTGCTTGCGTGTGTACGTGTCCGCGTGCATGTGTGCGTGCGTGTGTGTGTGTGTGTGGGTATACGTGCGTGTGTGTGTGTATGTGCGTGCTTGTGTGTGCGTGCGTGTGTTTGTGCGTGTGCACACGCGTCTGTGAGTGTATGTGTGTGTGTGCGTGTGTGTGAGTGCATGCGTGTGTGTGTGTGAGAGTGTGCGCACGCGTGTGTATGTGTGTGTGTGTCCGTGTGTGCGTCTGTGTCAACGCGCGTGTGTGTG
>CAWUDS030002744.1:502500-510000 GCA_963859935.3 Lathyrus sativus
GTGCGTACATGTGTGTCTGTGTTAGCGCACAAGTGTGTGTGTGTGTGTGTGTGTATGTGTGTGTGTGTGTGTGTGTATGCGTGCTTGCACGCGCGTGTGTTTGTATGTGTGAGTGTGGGCATGCATGTGTATGTGTGTATGTGTGTGTGCGTGTGTGTGTGTATTCGTATGTGTGTGTGCATGCGTGTGTGTGTGTGTCTATACGCACACGTGTGTGTGTATGTGCGTGCACGGGTGTGTTTCTTTGTGTGCGCGCACGTGTGTGTGTGTGGGGGGGGGGGGGTGTGCATGTACGCGCGTGTGTGTTTGTGTGTGCATGCGTGTGTGTGTCAGAGTGTGTGCATGCGTGTGTATGTGTGTGTGTGTGCGTGTGTGTGTGTGTGTGTGCGTGTGTGTGTGCGTGCGTGTGTGTGTCAGAGTGTGTGCATGCGTGTGTATGTGTGTGCGTGCGTGCGTGTGTGTGTGTGCACGCGTGTGTGTGTGTGTTCGTGTGTGTGTGTGAGAGAGTGTGCATGTACCCGCGTGTGCGCGTGTACGGTGTGCGCGCGCTAGCATGCTTGCGTGGGGGTGTACGTGTGTGCGTGCGTGTGTGGGTATACGCGCGCATGTGTTTGTGTGTGCGAGCGTGTGTGTGCGTGCGTGTGTTTGTGTGTGTGTGTGAGTGTGTGCACGCGGGTGTATGTGTGTGTGTGTGTGCATGCGGGTGTATGTGTGTGTGTGTGTGTGTGCTTGGCACGCATACGTGTGTGTATGTGTACGTGCGTGCGTGCGTGTGTGTGCACACGCGTGTGTCTATGTGTGTGTGTGTGTGTGTGTGCGTGCACGTGTGTGTGTTTGTGTGCGCGTGCATGTGTCTATGTGCACGCGGGTGTGTGTGCGCGTGCGAATATAAAATTGCGCGCGCGCGCGTGTGTGTGCGTGCACACGGGTGTTTTTTGTCTGTGCACACGCATGCGTGTGTGTGTGTGTGCGTGCGTGTGTGTGTGGGTGTGTATGCGCGCACATGTGTGTGTTTGTGTGCGCGTGCGTATGTCTATGTGAATGCTGGTGTGTGTGCGCATGCGTATATAAAACTGCGCGCGCGTGTGCTTGTGCATGCGCGTGTTTGTGTTCGTGTGTGCGTGTGTGTGGGTGCTTGCGCGCGCACCGTTGTGTTTCTGGCTGTGCGCACGCGCGCGTGTGTGTGTGTATGCGATAGAGTGTGTGTGTGCAGGTGTGAACACACAAGCAAGCGCGTGTGTATGTGTGTGTGTGCGCGCACGTGTGTGTGTGTATTTGTGTGCGCGTGCGTGAGTCTATCTGCACGCGCGTGCGTGTGTGTATGTGCACGCACGTGGGATTATGCTCGCGCGCGCGCGTGTATGTGTGTGTTAGCACGCGTGTGTGTGCACACGTGTGTGTGCACACGTGTGTGTGTGTTTGTGTGCGCGTGCGTGTGTCTACGTGCACGCGTGTGTGTGTCTGCACGCACGTGTGTGTGTGTGTGTGTGTGTGTGCGCGTCTGGGTATGCACGTGTGTGTGTGTGTGTTTGCGTGCGCGCGTTTGTTCGTGTACGTTTTTGTGTGTGTGTGTGTGTGTGCGCGCAGGTGTGTGTGTTAGAGAGAGAGCGTGTCCGCAAGCGTGTGTGTGTGTTTGTGTGTATGCACGCGCGTGTTTGTGTGCATGTGAGTGTGTGTGTGTGTGTGTGTGTGTGTGTGTGTGTGTGTGTGCGTTTGTGTGTGAGTGTGTGCGTGCGTACATGTGTGTGTGTTAGCGCACAAGTGGGGGCTGGCGCGCGGGCGTGTGCGTGTGGGGGTGTGTGTGTTAATGTGAGAGTGTGCGCACACGTGCGCGCGCGTGTTTGTGTGTGCACGTGCGTTTGTGAGAGCGTTTTGTGTGCATGTGTGTGTGTGTGCGCGTGTATGCGTGCTTGCGCGCGCGTGTGTGTATATGTGTGAGTGTGGGCACGCATGTGTATGTGTGTATGTGTGTGTGCGTGTGTGTATGTGCGTGTGCACGCGCGTGTGTGTATTCGTAAGTGTGTGTGCGTGCGTGTGTGTGTGTATTCGCACGCGTTTGTGTGTGTGTGCGTGCACGGGTGTGTTTCTGTGTGCGCGCGCACGTGTGTGTGTGGGGGGGGGGGGGGGCATGTACGCGCGCGTGTGTTTGTATGTGCGTGTGTGTTTGTGTGCTAGTGCGCGCACGTGTGTGTGTTTATCTGTGTGCGCGTCCGTGAGTCTATGTGCACGCGCGTGCGTGTATGTATGTGCACGCACGTGTGTTTGTGCTCGCGCGCGTGTGTGTGTGTGCGTGTGTGTTTGTTAGCACACGTGTGTGTGTGTATGTTTGTGTGAGTGTGTTTGTGAGAGTGCATGCGCACCCGCGTGTGTGTGTATGGGCGTGCGCGAGCGAGCTTGCATGGGTGAGTGCGTGCGTGTGTACTTGTGTGCGTGCATTCATGCGTGTGTGTGTGTGTGGGTATACGTGTGTGTGTGTGCGGGTGTGTGCGCGTGTGTGTGTGTGTGCACATGCGTTTGTGAGTGTGTGTGTGTGTGTGTGTGTGTGCGTGTGTGTGTGCGTGCGTGTGTTTGTCAGAGTGTGTGCATGTGTGGGTATGTGCGTGCGTGCGTGCGTGTGTGTGTGCACGCGCATGTGTGTGTTCGAGTGTGTGTGTGAGAGAGTGTGAGCGTACCCCGCGTGTGCGTGTGTAGGGTGTGCACGCGCGAGCATGCTTGCATGCGTGTGTACGTGTGTGCATGCATGCATGTGTGCGTGTGTGGGTATACGCGCGCATGTGTTTGTGTGTGCGTGCTTGTGTGTGCATGCGTGTGTTTGTGTGTGTGTGTGTGTGAGTGTGTGCACGCGGGTGTATGTGTGTGTGTGTGTGCATACGGGTTTATGTGTGTGCTTGCACGCATACGTGTGTGTGTGTGTGTACGTGCGTGCATGCGTGTGCACACGCGTGTGTCTATGTGTGTGTGTGTGTGTGTGCATGCACGTGTGTGTGCTTGTGTGCGCGTGCGTGTGTCTATGTGCACGCGGGTGTGTGTGCGCGTGCGTATATAAAATTGCGCGCGCGCGTGTGTTTTGTTTGTGTGTGTGTGCGTGTGTGTGTGCGCACGCGGGCGTGTGTGTGCGTGCACATGGGTGTTTTTCTTTGTGTACGCGCATGCGCGTGTGCGTGCGTGTGCGCGCGCGTGTGTGTGGGTGTGTATGCGCGCACATGTATGTGTTTGTGTGCGCATGTGTGTGTCTATGTGAACGCGGGTGTGTGTGCGCGTGCGTATATAAAATTGTGCACGCGTGTGTTTGTGCACGCGCGTGTGTGTGTTCGTGTGTGCGTGTGTGTGGGTGCTCGCGCGCGCGCACAGGTGTGTTTCTGGGTGTGCGCACGCGTGTGTGTGTGTATGCGATAGAGTGTGTGTGTGTGCGGGTGTGAACATGCAAGCGCGCACGTGAGTATGTGTGTGTGTGCGCGCACGTGTGTGTGTGTGTTTGTGTTCACGTGCGTGAGTCTATCTGCACGCGTGTGCGTGTGTGTATGTGCACGCACGTGGGATTTTGCTAGCGCGCGCATGTGTGTGTGTTAGCACGCGTGTGTGTGCACACGTGAGTGTGTGTTTGTGTGCGCGTGCGTGTGTCTACGTGCACGCGTACGTGTGTCTGCGCACACGTGTGTGTGTTTGTGTGTGTGCGTCTGGGTATGCACGCGCGCGCGCGTGTGTGTGTGTGTGTGTTTGCGTGCGCGCGTTTGTTCGTGTAGGTTTTTGTGTGTGTGTGTGTGTGTGTGTGCGCGCGCAGGTGTGTGTGTAAGAGAGAGAGAGAGTGTCCGCAAGCGTGTGTGTGTGCTTGTGTGTGTGTATGTGTGCACGCGCGTGTTTGTGTGCATGTGGGTATGTGTGTGTGTGTGTGTGCGTTTGTGTGTGGGTGTGTGCGTGCGTACATGTGTGTGTGTGTGTGTTAGCACACAAGTGGGCGCTGGCGCGCGGGCGTTTGCGTGTGGGGGTGTGTGTGTTAATGTGAAAGTGTGCCCACGCGTGCGCGCGCGTGTTTGTGTGTGCACGTGCGTTTGTGAGAGCGTTTTGTGTGTGTGTGTGTGTGTGTGTGTGTATGCGTGTATGCGTGCTTGCGCGCGCGTGTGTGTGTATGTGTGAGTGTGGGCACGCATGTGTATGTGTGTATGTGTGCGTGCGTGTGTGTATGTGTGTGTGCACGCGCGTGTGTTTGTGTATTCATAAGTGTGTGTGAGTGCGTGCGTGTATGTGTATGCGCACGCGTGTGTGTGTGGGTGTGCGTGCACGGGTGTGTTTCTGTGTGTGGGGGGTGTGCATGTACGCGTGCGTGTGTTTGTGCGTGCGTGTGTGTTTGTGTGCTAGTGCGCGCATGTGTGTGTCTGTGTCTGTGTGCGCGTCCGTGAATCTATGTGCACGCGCGTGTGTGTGTGTGTATGTGCACGCACGTGTGTTTGTGCTCGCGCGTGCGCGTGTGCATGTGTGTTTGTTAGCACACGTGTGTGTGTGTGTGTGTGTGTTTGTGTGTGGGTGTGTGTGTGTGTGTGCATACGCGTTTGTAAGTGTGTGTGTGTGTGCGTGTGTGTGCGTGCGTGTGTGTGTTAGAGTGTGTGCATGCGTGTGTATGTGTGTGTGTGTGTATGCGTGCGTGTGTGTGTGCACGCGCGTGTGTGTATTCGTGTGTGTGTGTGTGAGAGAGAGAGTGTGCGCGTACCCGCGTGTGCGTGTGTAAGGTGTGAATGCGCGAGCATGCTTGCGTGCGTGTGTACGTGTGTCATTGCATGCGTGCGTGTGTGTGTGGGTATACGCGCGCATGTGTTTGTGTGTGCATGTGTGTGTGTGCGTGTGTGTGTTTGTGTGTGTGTGTGTGTGAGTGTGTGCACGCGGGTGTATGTGTGTGTGTGCATGCGGGTGTATGTGTGTGTGTTTGTGTGCTTGCACGCATACGTGTGTATGTGTACGTGCGTGCGTGCGTGTGCACACGCGTGTGTCTATGTGTGTGTGTGTGTGCGTGCACGTGTGTGTGTTTGTGTGTGCGTGCGTGTGTCTATGTGCACGCGGGTGTGTGTGCGCGTGCGTATATAAAATTGCGCGCGCGCGTGTTTCGTGTGTGTGTGTGTGTGAGCACGCGCGCGTGTGTGTGCGTGCACACGGGTGTTTTTCTTTGTGTACGCGCATGCATGTGTGTGGGTGTGTGCGCGCGTGTGTGAGTAGGTGTGTATGCATGCACATCTGTGTGTTTGTGTGCGCGTGCGTGTGTCTATGTGAACGCGGGTGTGTGTACGCGTGCGAATATAAAATTGCGCGCGCGTGTGTTTGTGCACGCGCGTGTGTGTGTTCGTGTGTGCGTGTGTGTGGGTGCTCGCGTGCACGCACGGGTGTGTTTCTGGGTGTGCGCACGCGTGTGTGTGTGTGTGTATGCGATAGAGTGTGTGTGTGTGTGCGGGTGTGAACACACAAGCGCACGCGTGTGTATGTGTGTGTGTGTGCTTGTGTTCGCGTGCATGAGTCTATCCGCACGCGCATGCGTGTGTGTACGTGCATGCACGTGGGATTTTGCTCGCGCGCGGGCTTGTGTGTGTGTGTGTGTGTGTTAGCACGCGTGTGTGTGCACACGTGTGTGTGTATTTGTGTGCGCGGGCGTGTGTCTACGTGCACGCGTATGTGTGTCTGCGCGCACGTGTGTGTATGTGTGTGCGTCTGGGTATGCACGCGCGTGTGTGTGTGTGTGTTTGCGTGCGCGCGTTTGTTCGTGTACGTTTTTGTGTATGTGTGTGTGTGTGCGCGCGCAGATGTGTGTGTAAGAGAGAGAGAGCGTGTCCGCAAGCGTGTGTGTGTATGCTTGTGTGTGTGTGTGTGTGTGCACGCGCGTGTTTGTGTGCATGTGAGTGTGTGAGTATGTATGTGTGTGTGTGTGTTTGTTTGTGAGTGTGTGCGTGCGTACATGTGTGTGTATGTGTGTTAGCGCACAAGTGGGCGCTGGCGCGCGGGCGTGTGTGTGTGGGGATGTGTGTGTTAATGTGAGAGTGTGCGCACGCGTGCGCGCGCGTGTTTGTGTGTGCACGTGCGTTTGTGAGAGCGTTTTGTGTGTGTGTGTGTGCGTGTGCGTGTATGCGTGCTTGCGCGCGCGTGTGTGTTTATGTGTGAGTGTGGGCACGCATGTGTATGTGTGTATGTGTGTGTGTGTGTATGTGTGTGTGCACACGCGTGTGTGTGTGTGTATTCGTATGTGTGTGTGTGTGTGTGTGTGCGTGTGTATGAGTGTGTGTGCGTGCACGGGTGTGTTTCTGTGTGCGCGCGCACGTGTGAGTGTGTGTGTGGGGGGGGGGGGGGGTGTGCATGTACGCGCGCGTGTGTTTGTGTGTGCGTGTGTGTTTGTGTGCTAGTGCGCGCACGTGTGTGTGTGTGTCTGTGTGCGCGTCCGTGAGTCTATGTGCACGCACGTGCGTGTGTGTATGTGCACGCATGTGTATTTATGCTCGCGCGTGTGTCTGTGCGTGTGTGTTTGTTAGCACATGTGTGTGTGTATGTTTGTGTGGGTGTGTTTGTGAGATTGCGTGCGCACCCGCATGTGTGTGTTTGTGCGCGTGCGCGAGCGAGCTTGCATGGGTGAGTGCGTGCGTGTGTGTGTATGTGGGTATACATGTGCGTGTGTGTGTGCGTGCGTGTGTGTGTGTGTCAGAGTGTGTGGATGCGTGTGTATGTGTGTGTGTGCGTGTGTGTGTGTGCACGCGCGTGTGTGTGTGTTCGTGTGTGTGAGAGAGAGAGAGTGTGCGTGTACCCGCGTGTGCGTGCATAAGGTGTGCGCGCGCAAGCATGCTTGCGTGCGTGTGTATGTCTGTGCGTGCATGCGTGTGTGCGTGTGTGTGTGTGGGTATACGCGCGCATGTGTTTGTATGTGCGCGTGTGTGTTTGTTTGTGCGTGTGTGTGTGAGTGTGCGCACGCGGGTGTATGTGTGCTTGCACGCATACGTGTGTGTGTGTGTGTGTACGTGCATGCGTGCGTGTGCACACGTGTGTGTCTATGTGTGTGTGTGTGTGTGCGTGCACGTGTGTGTGTTGGTGTGCGCGTGCGTGTGTCTATGTGCACGCGGGTGTGTGTTCGCGTGCGTATATAAAATTGTGCACGCGCGTGTCTTTTTTTTTTGTGTGTGTGTGTGCGCACTCGCGCGTGTGTGTGCGTGCACACGGGTGTTTTACTTTGTGTACGCGCATGCGTGTGTGTGTGTGCGCGCGTGTGTTCGGGTGTGTATGCGCGCACATGTGTGCGTGTGTCTATGTGAACGCGGGTGTGTGTGCGCGTGCGTATATAAAATTGCGCGCGCGCGTGTGTGTGTTCGTTTGTGCGTGTGTGTGGGTGCTTGCGCGCGCGCACGGGTGTGTTTCTGGGTGTGCGCACGTGTGTGTGTGTATGCGATAGAGTGTGTGTGCGGGTTTGAACAAGCAAGCACGCGCGTGTGTATGTGTGTGTGTGTGCACGCACGTGTCTGTATGTGTTTGTGTGCGCGT
>CAWUDS030002744.1:515000-567500 GCA_963859935.3 Lathyrus sativus
GTGGGCGTCCCTACACTCGAAGAGGAGGGGGACTACTCCCAATCCTCATGTTTTAATTCAATATTAAGAACAACTATAAAAAAACCGTTATGAAAATAATAGCGCGCGCAAGACCCTAATGGGGGAAATCTTCGAGTAAATTAAAGGGCTTAAAAAAAGTTGACTTGAGATACTTGTTATTTTAGATGTAGATAATTAAAATTACGAAGAAATAAGGGATTAAAAATGAATTAACGTACCAAAGTTATGATATTTGAATTTTATGTTTAAAACAAAAGAAATAAAAAAGTAATTTAAAAAAAAGACGCAAGGG
Organism: Lathyrus sativus; assembly: GCA_963859935.3. NCBI lineage: Eukaryota > Viridiplantae > Streptophyta > Magnoliopsida > Fabales > Fabaceae > Lathyrus > Lathyrus sativus. The sequence goes on from CAWUDS030002744.1 coordinate 515,314, forward strand.
GTGGGGTTTGAACCCACTCCCTTCAAGCTCACACACCCCCACATGTTACCACTAGGCTATCTTATGCGCGTGCTATAAAAGATGGGAAGGAGAAGTATAAAAGAAAAAAAGAGTGAGATTCTCAGGATAAAAAAAAAAAAAAAAAAAAAAAAAAAAAAAAGAAATAAAAGGGGACTTTGTCCCACACAGGAATCGAGCTCATGCATAAGGGATCACCACACGCCCATTCTCACCACTGGGGCATTAGCAACACTTGCGTTCTATGTAAAACAGAAAGAATATAAAGCACACAATTGAAAGAAGCTGGGTAAAAAAAAAATAAAGCAAAACAAACCAATTGCAAAAGCTGTTGAAACCATACCAAGACCTCATGGAATTGAACAAAGTTAAAGTCTATTTTACATGTTTTTAAGAGAGGAACAAGGTGGTGCTATCCAATTTCTCAAACTAGGCTCATATCTTGCTATGCGAATGAAATTGCAATTTACAAGTCATGAAATGCAAAATGTATGTCAACCGTTTGGATTGATGCTAGTGTGCATGGACAGAAACTTAGTCATTTTCAACAACCAAGTAAATATGGGTTAAAAACCAAATATCAAATTCAGTTTTCCAATCAAAAACCAACAAAACCAATAATTTACATATCAAAGAAACAAAACAATAATGAGTTTGCACATCAAACTAAACTCAAAACAACATCAAGCATTTTACCACACACATGAGCTGAACCTAACAAATGCAAGACCTCATAGTAAAAACAAATAACAAAACAAAACCTCAAGGGCTAATCAAACAGGATAGAAGCTCTAGTGACCTGCCAGCAAAACTTACTTCAAAAATACAAATGACATGATACAAATGATCAGAGCATACTCATGACAACCAAGGCAGCAATCTTATATTATTACAAGTATGAAAACTTAAGTAAATTTATTAAAACACAAGAAAGAACAGTCTTGCAAAAAGGTAGTTCATAACTTGACCTCATAATAGGCTCATGTCATTTCACATAATGCAAAGCAAAACCACATAAACAGCACCATATGCATAACAAAGAAAAACAAACACACTTCAGAATGCATCCCACACATAGCTAGGTCTCAACAGTTCATAAACTCATAACAAAACAACATTCTGTTCAACCTAGGTTCACATGATTCAGCCAGCTTAAACACACATCAACATTTGAAAGAAACTACTATGTGACAGCTACTAGTCAGGATCAAAGGCTTAAGAAAACTACACAAAAAGATCCTTAAAAACAGAATATGCCTTAATAGCAGGACATCATGTTATTCAAAGCAACACATCATTTCAACAGCATAATCACTCATACATGCTCCAACATAGTGAACTTAAGAACCACACATTAAGCAAACCAAACAAATGCCTTCTATGCTCAAGCTCAAAGATTTAAACTCAGAAGCAAATAAACACTTCTCATTTAAAATAATATCATAACAGATCTTGAGAAGCAACAACACAAGAAGCAACCAAACTCAGTTCCAATAGTCAAACTAATACCAAACTGATACCTTCATAATAATAACACTCAATAGTAAAAGGAAACAAACAAGTCAGTTTGAAACAGAAGAAAAAGAAATCATTTAAGCAAGTCTAGGAAACTTGAGCTAGTCACAGCTTACATCCAACATTGCTTGCATCAACACAGTTTAATCAGTATAAACTAAACACTTTTCAGTAAATCATTTGAGCAACATACACAAGATAATCAAAACAAACTCAACATTTTTTTACAAAAGCTGGTATACAAGATTATTAACCACGAAACCCTAACCTAGAAGTGTACATGTAATGAAGGGAAAACGAGATTTGTACCTATACCTAGAACAAAACTCTGAGGAAGTCCAACCTTCAGCAGCTTTAACTTCAAAACTTCAAAAAATGCTCCACTCTCCAAAAGCAGAAATCTGGTTGCGGCTACCTCCCCTCCTCCTCTCCCTCTCTTCTAGGGTTTTCTATCTTCTCACCTTACTTTATATATGCTTGTGGATTTTTGGATTTGAAAAAAAACTTCCCTCCTCACTGAGTCCCTTTTCACGCGTGATTTTTTTTCTTGTCTTGTTGTGGCTGGTTGTCAGGTAGTTGCTTGCTAGGGTTTGGTAGTGGGCTGTAGAGCTGCCTGTGTGTCTAAAATGAGGAAAGAAAACAGAGGGGTGCAGGGAAGTACGCTTGTGGTGTCTGGCCTGGAAATGGCAATGAGTTTGTACACTTCAGAACAATGCCTTCCATTTCCCCCTTCTTGCAAATTCAAACAAGGTTTGAATATCACCACTCTAGAACGAAAACTGATGATACCAATCTAATCTTCGTGAAAAACTGAGAGAAGATGAATCAAATTTCAGTTGAAACGGTGAGGTTTGGATACAAGCTCCTGCGTTTTGCTCCATGTGCTTTTCTTTGTTTTGCCAGTTTATGACCAAGTTATGGTGTATAACCAAACTGGGGTGGGATAACCACTGGATGTATCGCCACCCCAGTGGTTAAGCCAAATGCGTATCATTCTCATAGTCCCTGGTTCGAACCTTTGGTGGGACAAAATCCACCAATTTTTATTATGCGCGCCTCATGATTTCTTTTTGTAATGTATGGTTTTCCAATCCCCTTATTTACAAATGGCGCGCTTGGCCAAGTGGTGAGGAAGCTGCTTGATGAACCAAAGGTGGTGGGTTCAAACCCCACCTTGCACACCTTTTTTTTTAAATCACTTACTTTTTTTTATGAAACCTAAAATATTTTTATACACATTCTTTTCCTCCTTTTTTTTTTAGATTTTAACCAATGCAAATGATTAATGCCATGCTACATTTTTACATGATATATTTTATTTAAAAATATATTTACATGCTGATGCAGATGAAATGATACACATGCCAAACAATGGGGTTGGCCAAATTTGGGGTACAACAGCTGCCCCTATTCAAACGGCTTGGACCTGAAGGGGAAGAAAAAGCGAACAGCTTTCGCACATTCAAGGTAAAAGACATTTGAATACCAAAGATGCCGGAAATTTGCCAACCGTGAAACAAACATCTGACATCGCCGTCAACAAACTCCTCAACATCGCCGCTGAAGAAACAAACATCTGACATCGCCGTCAACAAACTCTTCAACATCGCCGCTGAAGAAACAAACATCTGACATCGCCGTCAACAAACTCCTCAACATCGCCGCTGAAGAAACAAACATCTGACATCGCCGTCAACAAACTCCTCAACATCGCCGCTGAAGAAACAAACATCTGACATCGCCGTCAACAAACTCCTCAACATCGCCGCTGAAGAAACAAACATCTGACATCGCCGTCAACAAACCCCTCAACATCGCCGCTGAAGAAACAAACATCTGACATCGCCGTCAACAAACTCCTCAACATCGCCGCTGAAGAAACAAACATCTGACATCGCCGTCAACAAACTCCTCAACATCGCCGCTGAAGAAACAAACATCTGACATCGCCGTCAACAAACTCCTCAACATCGCCGCTGAAGAAACAAACATCTGACATCGCCGTCAACAAACTCCTCAACATCGCCGCTGAAGAAACAAACATCTGACATCGCCGTCAACAAACTCCTCAACATCGCCGCTGAAGAAACAAACATCTGACATCGCCGTCAACAAACTCCTCAACATCGCCGCTGAAGAAACAAACATCTGACATCGCCGTCAACAAACTCCTCAACATCGCCGCTGAAGAAACAAACATCTGACATCGCCGTCAACAAACTCCTCAACATCGCCGCTGAAGAAACAAACATCTGACATCGCCGTCAACAAACTCCTCAACATCGCCGCTGAAGAAACAAACATCTGACATCGCCGTCAACAAACTCCTCAACATCGCCGCTGACAAACTCCTCAACATCGCCGCTGAAGAAACAAACATCCATCCATTGGTGACACTCACAAAGGAGCTCTGCCGGGGAAACAAAATGGGTCCGGGTCTTGCCAACACATGGGCAGGGATACCATCCATCTTGCAAGATTTACTTGACACAAAAGGGTAATCAACTCGGCTTATGTTTCACATGCATATGTTTGAAATGTTTTATGGCGTAATGCTCCATACGAAATGGAAATGCTACACATTTGAGGTGAATGTTATGCATGTACGTGGATGCAAAAGGACCACTTTAACAAAATAAATGCTAAAGAGAGAAAAGCCAACTCCGTTGGGGCAACGTCTGACACGCTTAGTGCCAGTAAACTCATGTTGGAGAAACAAGCTCTGGATAGCCTTCCAAGGAAACAACTGGGTAAAACTGCTCTGATAAGCACATAGTCCACTCCGCTAGGGATCCAAATCAAACTCTGCTGCGGAAAACGTCCCGGATGGCCTATCAGCCTACAACTCTTCCGGGGATCAAGCAACTTGGCTGGAGGCAACAACTCCACTCCATCGGGGAAATCAGTTATAGATGATTAGCCAGAACAACTCTACTGGGGAAACACAACAGATTGCTGAGGAATAGCTCTATTCTGACGGAGATTGAATCCGCTATCTGCTAGGGATTTTGAATAAGACTTAACGGGAATTTATCCCACACTTTCTCCGCTGGGGATGGAGATGAACGATCCCTGTGGGAAGAAAATCAACTCTGCTAATTTGACTGTGGATTAGATAAGGAAAGAATCATCCTCAACCTCTGCTTGGGGAAAGTGACAACAGCTAGACAAATGTGTTATAACTGGCACCAAGTTTATCAATTACGACTTTATTTAAAACAAATGTCTTGATTAATAGTTAGCAAAGCCCACAAGTTTATGTATGTAATTTCACTTTTTTTTCAAAAATGTTAAACGTCTTTTGCAATCAAAAACGGTAAAAGTAAAAACAAACAGATGGAACAAAAACTTTTCTGAATGATATATTCTATTGATGTGGGCCCGAAAGTAGGCAATTTTACATAAGATGCAACTCCTGGAAAGAGAAAGCTGCGTAAAACAAAACTAGTTTGCAAGAATAAATACAAAATGTCGGCAATGCGATACAGACAAACACCATGTAACGACTCATCCATGACCGGTGGGACTTCACGTTCTCCGATACTTTAAACTTCCGAAAAGATGGATTTGAATAGACGATCCTCAGGCTATCTTTAGAATTCGCTACACCCATGGTGATCAATGCGCCGTCCGCAGTCAATTGCCTCAAAATCCCTAATTTCTGCCTGAATCGCCCTTGCGGGTTTTCGATTCACCGGGATACCCCTTTTTTTTTTGCCAGAGCCGCCCTTTCAGGTTTTCAACTCTGCGGGTTCATATATTTTTTTATATCCCTAATTTTTGCCTGGATACTCTTTTTCTTTCCAGCGGGTTTTCTTAAGCAAAATACTTTTTGACTGCGTCTGCGTTTACCGGGGATGTAAAGTCTCCACCATCCATAGTTGAAAGTAGTAAGGCTCCTCCTGAGAACGCCTTTCTTACGACATACGGCCCCTCGTAGTTGGGAGTCCACTTTCCTCTATGATCGTTCTGCGGTGGGAGAATTCGCTTCAACACTAAGTCGCCTGCCTGGAAGCTCCGAGGTCGTATCTTCTTGTCATAGGCGCTCTTCATCCTCTTTTGATACAAACGACCGTACGCAAGAGACGCCAATCTTTTCTCATCCATCAAACTAAGTTGATTCAACCTGTTCTTTACCCATTCTGCTTCATCTAGTTTGACATCTGCCAGTATTCTTAGAGAAGGGATCTCGACCTCTAATGGCAGAACAGCTTCCATGCCATACACCAACGAGAAGGGAGTTGCCCCAGTTGAAGTACGCACCGAAGTGCGATATCCATGTAAGGCAAAGGGCAACATCTCGTGCCAATCCTTATAAGTTATCACCATCTTCTGTACTATCTTCTTAATGTTCTTGTTGGCTGCTTCCACAGCGCCATTCATTTTCGGGCGATAGGGAGAAGAATTGTGATGCTCAATTTTGAAACTCTGGCACAGTTCCTTCATCATCTTGTTATTCAAATTAGAACCATTGTCAGTAATGATCCTTTCGGGTATCCCATATCGACAGATGATATCTCTTTTGATGAATCGGGCCACTACCTGCTTTGTGACATTGGCATAAGAGGCCGCTTCGACCCATTTGGTGAAATAATCAATAGCCACTAGGATAAAACGGTGTCCGTTGGATGCGGTCGGCTCGATTTTTCCAATCATATCAATGCCCCACATGGAAAAAGGCCACGGCGACGACATGACATTCAAAGGACACGGCGGCACATGAATCTTGTCGGCATAAATTTGACATTTGTGGCATTTCTTGGCGTACTTGAAGCAATCTGACTCCATAGTTAACCAATAATATCCCGCCCTCAACAATTTCCGAGACATGGCATGCCCACCTGCATGTGTTCCGAAGGCACCTTCGTGGACCTCTTCCATAAGCAAGTTTGCCTCTTTTTCGTCCATGCATCTTAGTAGCACTAAGTCATGGTTTCTCCGATAGAGCGCACCGTCTGGATTCAGATAGAAATTGCCGGACAATCTTCTCAAAGTCTTCTTATCTTGGGTAGATGCCCCAGGCGGATACTCTTGGTTCTTAAGAAAGTTTCGGATGTCATAAAACCATGGTTTACCATCAGGAGCTTCATCTATTGCGAATACAAATGCTGGTCTGTCGAGCCGTGAAATGACAATTATTGGAGCATCGTTCCAGAAGTTAACTTTGTACATTGAGGATAAAGTAGCCAAAGCATCAGCCATCTGATTTTCTATCCTCGGCACATGGTGAAGCTCTACTCGATCGAAAAAAGGTAGCAACCTCCTTGCGTAATTCATGTATGGGACCAGATTTGGCTGGCGCGTTTCCCACTCTCCCTTGATTTGGTTGACCACTAAGGCTGAATCTCCATAGATATCAAGGTTCTTGATTCTTAAGTCGATTGCTTCCTCAATACCCATGATACATGCTTCGTACTCGGCCTCGTTGTTGGTGCATGGGAATGTTAACCTCGCGGTGAATGGTATATGGGACCCATGGGGAGTTGTAATGATTGCCCCAATCCCACTACCGTATGAGTTAACAGCGCCGTCAAAGATTAATTTCCACTGGGAACCCAATTCCGGTCCCTCGCCCGGCAACGGCTCGTCGCAATCTTTCATTTTTAAGTACATAATGTCTTCGTCGGGGAAGTCAAACTTCATTGGCTGATAATCATCAACTGGCTGCTCTGCAAGGTATTCTGACAGAACACTACCTTTAATAGCTTTTTGAGATACATATTGAATATCATATTCTGTCAGAATCATCTGCCACCTAGCGATCCTTCCTGATAGCGCCTGCTTTTCGAACACGTACTTAATTGGGTCCATCTTTGAAATCAACATGGTTGTGTGGTTTAGCATATACTGCCTTAGGCGCCTAGCGGCCCAAGCAAGTGCGCAACAAGTCTTTTCTAACATTGAATATCTGGATTCACAGTCTGTGAACTTTTTACTCAAGTAGTAAATTGCATGCTCCTTTCTTCCAGTCTCGTCGTGCTGACCGAGAACACAACCCATAGAATTTTCAAGAACGGCTAAGTACATTATCAACGGTCTCCCAGCCACCGGGGGCATCAGTATTGGGGGTTCTTGTAGGTATTCCTTTATTTTCTCAAATGCCTTCTGACAATTCTCGTTCCAAACGACCGCCTGATCCTTCTTTAGAAGTCTAAACAATGGCTCACAGGTGGCGGTGAGATGAGATATGAACCTTGCAATATAGTTCAATCTACCTAAGAAACCACGAACCTGTTTTTCGGTCTTCGGCGCTGGCATTTCTTGAATCGCCCTGATCTTCGCGGGATCAACCTCAATACCTTTCTCACTAACGATGAACCCCAACAGCTTTCCTGATCGTACGCCGAAAGTACATTTGCTTGGATTCAACCTCAATTTGAACTTCCTCAACCTCTCAAACAACTTTAGAAGATTCACCAAGTGCCCCTCTTCCGTTTGGGACTTTGCAATCATATCGTCGACATAAACTTCGATTTCGTGATGCATCATGTCGTGAAAGAGTGTGACCATTGCTCGTTGATAAGTTGCCCCTGCGTTCTTCAACCCGAAAGGCATTACTTTATAGCAAAAGGTCCCCCAAGGTGTGATAAAAGTCGTTTTCTCCATATCTTCCGGCGCCATCTTAATTTGATTGTATCCGGAAAAACCGTCCATGAAGGAAAACACCGAGAATTGCGCGGTGTTATCAACAAGCACGTCAATATGGGGAAGCGGGAAATCATCCTTTGGGCTTGCTCTATTCAAGTCCCTATAATCAACACACATCCTAACTTTGCCGTCCTTTTTAGGCACGGGCACGATGTTAGCGACCCAAGGAGGGTAGTTGGCCACAGCAAGAAATCCGGCATCTAATTGTTTCTGGACTTCTTCCTTGATCTTTACTGCCATATCTGGCCTTGTTCTTCTCAATTTCTGTTTGACAGGAGGACATTCCTCACGAAGAGGCAGACGATGAACCACGATGTCCGTGTCGAGTCCTGGCATATCCTCATACGACCAGGCGAACACGTCTTTGTACTCCTGGAGTAACTCAATCAATCGTTGCTTGACCTCACCCTGCAACGTAGCCCCTATTCTGACCTCCTTCTTGTCTTCTTCTGTTCCCAGGTTGATAACTTCAACTTCCTCCTGATGAGGCAGGATGACCTTCTCCTCTTGTCTTAACAATCTGGCAAGCTCCTCAGGCAGGTTTTCGTCTTCTTCGATCTCTTCTTCGGCTTGAAAGATCGGATTGTCAAAGTCATACCGAGTCATAGACGAGTCTGAGTCGGTGGCATCTGAAATGTGCAACCTGCGATGATGATGATTTTATGCTCTTAAATGATATGCAAACAAAAACACAAACCACATTGCCATTTTATTGTTAAAGATAAAACAAGAACAACAAGGATCACAAAATTCTGAATGAAAAGACGCCTTTTAATTGATGATAAAAGATTGTTCACATGCATAAAGATAGGGCCCTACAAATAAAGTCCATTATGCCTTGGGCAGAGCATATGGAAATACATTAGTCAAGACAAATCAATTACTCTTCATAAGTCACTGTGATAACTTCCTCCATGCTCCAATTCTTCAAGCCCTGGCCGGGGACGCATGGCTGGATCCACGCATCCATATCACAGTCGCTGTCCCCTTCTTCGTCTGATATGGCATTAATTTGATCGAAAATGACTCCACCGCTAGTAAATTGGACAGAACCTTTGTAACGTGGAGCGCTTTGTGACGATGATCCATGTGGGCTATATCCCAATCCGAACTTATCTTGTTTGTTTGGGACGCTCACCACTTGTCCCCATCCTTGTGTTGACCCGGATTCCACCACGGCCCGTGCTTCCTTGTATGATGACATAGCAACTTCTGGAGCTTTGACCTCGACCGGTGCCTTCTCCTTGATTTGGACAGTCTCAAAAGCCTGACACAGCGTTTCTTGGATTTCGCCGTCGACTTCCACATATTTGAACGAAGACAGATGGCTCACCATGATGTCTTCTTCCCCGCAAACGGTCACAATATTCCCATCCACCATATATTTCAACTTCTGGTGCAAAGTTGACGTTACAGCGCCTGCTAAGTGTATCCAAGGCCGACCCAAAAGGCAGCTATAAGCAGGCTGGATATCCATGATGTAGAAAACTGTTTCAAACACCTCTGGGCCTACTTGGATGGGCAGAGTTATTTCCCCAAAGACAGATCTTCGGGTTCCATCGAAAGCCCGCACAACCAAATCACTGGGCGTACAATATAGACCATGATGATCGATCTTCATCAATGCCTTTTTTGGCAACACATTCAAAGACGACCCTGTATCAACAAGTACATGTGACATCATTGTTCCTCGGCATTCAAGTGAAATGTGCAGAGCCAAGTTGTGGTTCCTCCCTTTTGGTGTCAAGTCGCGGTCTGTAAACCCCAACCCGTTACCTGCATTGACATGGGCCACCACGCCTTCCAACTGATTCACGGATATCTCTTGAGGTACATAAGCATTATTCAAAACTCTGAGCAAAGCATTCCGGTGAGCCTCAGAACATAACAGCAGTGACAAGATAGAAATCTTTGAAGGAGTCTGTTGTAAATGATCCACAATTTTATAGTCACTTTTTCTTATTAAGCGCATGAATTCCTCCGCATCCTTCAGCAACGCTTCCTCTCCTCTGGCCTGAGAATTCTCTTCTGCTACGACCTTACCCTTACCTTTATCAGCCCTTTCTGTGCTTACTTCGGGAGGTGCAAATACTCTCCCGCTCCGTGTCATTCCTCCAGTTCCTATCAAATTATCAACAGAATCCAACGGTGAACCTCTCAGTTCCTGCTTTTGGCCATTGCAGTAAACCTCGGCCCCATAGTTCCAAGGAATTGCTTTAGAACTTTCATAGGGTACGGGCCCTGCCTTTGTGAATATAATAGTGGGCCTCGCCGGAGGTGCAGAAATTGTAATTGTTTTGTATGGGATGGATATGGTGGCCACCTCATCCTTATCTTCGATGACCACCTCTTCAGCATTTTTCTCACAGATTCTATCAAATTGTAACAAACCGTCATCCATCATGTGCTGTATATGGTTCCTTAGGTTCCGACATCCTACCCGACAGATCATACAGTCTTCGCAATCTTTTCCGCAGCCCGGGAATACCCCTCCTTCTAACAACTTGCTCTTCACGAAACTTAACGGCGTCTTCAAATCCTCTACCCTGGATACCAAGTTCAGGCCTTCCTCACTGTCAATAGCATTTACCCCGCCACCCTTACCATGGTTAGGCATGGGATTTCGATCCACACTTGGCGCATCCTGATTGAAATTGATAGCTTTACTATCGATAAGGTCTTGTACCTTGTGTTTGAAGGCTTTACAGTTGTCAATACTGTGGCCGGGGGCGCCAGAGTGGAATTCGCACCTAGCGTTGGCGTCATATCCAGGAGGTGGTTGGCCAGTTAGAGGTGCCATTGTCCTTTTCTGGACCAACTGCAGTTGAATTAAGTGTTGTAGCAACTGAGCGTATGGCATTGGCGGTGTGTCAAAGTGTCTATCTGCCACCCTTCTCCTGTCCTGGAACTGTCTTGGTGCATAATTCTGTTGTTGAGGTCGCTGCTCCTGTTGTTGACGCGGCTGTTGCTGTGGAGGCTGTGTCGCCGGGATGGCAATACTCGCTACTTGTGACGGTTGCTGGTAATATGGTCGTTGCTGACGTTGATCCAAGTATCTCTTTCGGTTGTTAAAGCCGTACACTGCATTTGTTTCATTATCCTTTTTCTTCGCACCAAAAAACTTCCTCCCACCTCCAGATGAGGTCCCTTCCGCTGCTTGAATTTTCCCCAATTTTATACCGTTTTCAACTCTTTCGCCCGTGATAATTAAGTCCGAGAAGCTTCCTGACATGTTACTCACCAACTTCTCGTAGTAGATTCCGGGCAACGTGGCCACGAATAGATCGATCAGTTCTCTTTCCACCATGGGAGGTTGCACCCTAGCGGCAAGCTCTCGCCACCTCTGGGCGTATTCTTTAAAACACTCATTGCTTCTTTGGGATAGATTCTGTAACTGCACGCGATTTGGTGCTAGGTCACTATTATACTGGTAATGCTGGACAAAGGCCTCTGCTAAATTCTTCCAACTTCGAATATTGGCAGGTTCCAAACCCATGTACCACTCCAGAGAAGGTCCTGACAGACTATCTTGGAAGAAGTGCATAAGCAACTTCTCGTCATCAGAGTATGCCGACATCCTTCGAAAATAGGAACGGATATGCACCTTTGGACATGTCGTTCCTTTGTATTTATCGAAATCTGGCACCTTGAACTTTGGAGGAATCCTAAGTCCTGGAATTAGTCCCAGATTGGACATGTCAAGTCCCATAGTGTTCTGGCTTTCCAGAATGCTCTTCATCTTTTCTTCTATTTCGTCAAACCTTCTATTAGTGTCGGATCGTAACCCTCCCCCAAGGTCTCTCATGGAGAAGATGTCATCTTGTTCGTCTTGGTCCCATTGAGGATTCACGCTAGTAGGTATGGCACCTGCCACAACTGGGATGGGGATCCCAGTTTGTTCTCTTCCGCCTGGAAGGTTGACTACAGTTGGGCCACCGTTGGCTTGCGAGGTTCCGCCATTAGCAGGAGGGGGAACAACAGCAGCCCCGCCGTGCAAGACGCCACTTCCATCCACCTGAGCTATTAAGGGTTGAACTAATGTCCTTAACTGGTCCTGTCCATTGGCCACCCCCTGCATCATCTCCATGAATTGTGCCATCTTCTCACGGAACTCCAAAAGCTCGGCTTGAACCTGATCCATAACTCTCTGCTGATTTCCCCGCGTGTTGTAAGGGTGTTGAGAAGTCAGCTTGTTTCTCCTTCTTTATCCCTTTACTGAAATGGCAAGCGGTATAAGATCGGGTTTCAGGATATGCAAGATGATGCATAGTTTATGCAAATGTTCAAGAGACTTTTAAAACTTATGATTATAACTGATATTATAGAATTGCGAATGAACAAATATTAAAGAAGACACAATTAGCCCAAAAAGTCAATTCTCATTAATTCGGGAATATTCAATACAAGCATTTGCGGACTAAGCCGAATAATTCAAATTACAAGGAAAATACTGGAAAACTGAAAATCAAAGGTACTGGAGAACTAGAAATTCTTCTGTCGGAGACGCTCCTCAAGCTTCCTTGTCTCGAACATGAACCTCCTAACCATTTGGTCGCAGAGCTGGATAAAGTGATGGATGGAAGGAGGGATATCATTTCCTTCCAAGTCTTGAATTGCGCTTTCCAACCTCCATGGAATGTCACGGATCATGAGGTTGCAGTGCTCCACCAAATTGTTGTACCTAGAACGACACAAATCCAGAGTTGATTGATAATAGCATATAGAATCCACATGGGTGTCTAACAACTCATTGAGCTGAGCTTCCTTCTCGAGCCACTGCGCACTGTCTCTTTGCAAGGTCTCAAAACGATTCTTCCATAGAAGGGCTGTTTCTTGAGCATTCTCCCATTCTTGGCACTTGTTATTCCACATGTCAGCTGTGGCATATGAATCTCTTAATGCCTTTTCTTTGAGTCCTCGTTCATTCTCCACGAGGGTCAAAGCATTTCTCAGTCGCTTCTCAAGATTTCCAATATCAGTTTCAAGACTCTCTCGCATCTCTTTCTTCTCGGTAGAAGCAATCTCAAAGAAGTGCCATGCCCTATCACAAGAGGCTTTGGTATCCTTTAGGCGCTGTCGGAGGGTTGTTAATGATGCATCAGCCCCTTCGTAGCCTTGTTGGTACCTGACTCTTAGATCTGTTTCTAATTTCAGCTTCTTGCTACTTTCAACTGCTTGATCCTGCTCAAACTCCACCTTTCTTTTGTACTGACCTTTCTCTACATTTGCTTGGTGGACTTCGTTTTGAAGATCCTGATTCTCTTTAGTCAATCTCTCCACCACTAGCTTCAGCTTTTCATACTCTTCGATGGACACATAAGTGGGAGCAGGAGGTGCTTCACGCATAGACGGCTCGGGAGGGAATGGTAGTGACCTTTCAGCCACTCGAGCTAGTAACCACTGGTTGTATGGCTCTTTTGCCACACAATCCTTTGCTTTTAACTCCCTCCTTCCTTTGGTATGAATCTTATCCCAAGCCTTGGCAATTTTCCTGACGAAGGCAGGGTCTTCTGATGAAGCTAACAGAAAGAAACTTTGAACCTTTTCGGCTTCGGGCTCGTCCTCCATAGCGTAACCCAACTGGCGTAGTGCCATGACTGGGTTGTAGTTAATACAACCGGCCCTACTGATCAAAGGTACATTACCGAACCCTCCACAACTGAAAATGATTTCCACGTCATAATATTCGTGGGAGTACCAAGCAATATCACTAGCTTGTAGAGACATGATACGTTGGGACCATTTTAACTTCTTCTTGTTATCCACGAACGGTCCCTTTTTAGGCAAATGAGAAACATACCATTGGTATAGCAGGTGAGAGCAGCATTGGATCATTCCCCCTTTCTTTTCACTCCTCCAATGAATGGAGTGATAAACATCGGCGAGGAGTGTGGGGATAGGATTATTTTGTATGAAGAGAAGGATAGCAGCAATGTCTACCAAATTGTCCACATTCGGGAAGAGGACAATCCCATAAATTATCAGAGCCACACTAGAACCAAACTTTTCCCAATCTTCATCAGCCTTGTATTGAGCAGCTTTTTCTAGCAGAAATTTCAGAGGGAAGCCTTGGACACCTCCTTTACTGATTAATCCTTCCTTGACTTCTTCTTCGGTCATATGGAGAGCGAGAGCAATTACAGCAGGTTTTGGTTCTTCCTCCAAACCGGTGTATACAAGTTGGTCCTTAATCTTAATGTTCAAGATGTGAGAATACTCCTCTAAGGTAGGAGCCAACTGGTAGTCTTGAAAAGTAAAACATCGGAGAGGTGCATCATAAAACTGAACCATTGCATACAAGGCCCAAGTATCAACCCTAGAGTAGAGGAGATCAAGCAGTTTTCCATGTTTCCCTTGAATGTTAATCTTGATAGCTTTTGGCACTCCAACCAAAAGATCTTGAATTGATTCCAACTTGGGTTCCCTAAACTTTATGGCATTTGTGCTTCTCTTCCTTTGATCAGCCATTGAATTCACTAATACCTGAGATAATCATAGCTTCTTAAGTCTCTTGATATGCAAAAGATGACATGTAATGCAATGCTTGATGAATGCATATGACAATGGAACAATCAACAAGATCAACGTCATCAATTCAGCAAAACAACAGTACGAGGTATCCTTCCCATCGGGTGAGCAATCTATTGGTTCAAGAGGGTGTTCCACAAGGCTTTTCAAACAAAGTCCCATGCACTAACCCATCAAAATTTTCCCATCATAACGACTACTCGTAAGACGGTACTCTTTTTCAAAAAGGATGAACACAGAGTCATGTTTTAGTAACCCTTGGAATAAGGTTCTACAAAGGTCCTCAGAATCGCAGACTCCCAAGTGGAAAATAAGAACGTCATTACGACTACACATAAGACATCATTATTCCACCAAGGTCTCATCCGAGCGGCGGAATTCGATCCAACTCAACGAGTCCTAAGTCTCGCAAATCAGAAAGAACCCACCTCCTATCTTAATGTATACTCGAAAGCTCGGGTAGAAAGCTTTATCTCACAAATCAACCCAAATAAAACCCAACTGGTCAGAAAGAAACACAATCATAAAATGAGTAACAAAACAAAATAAAACACCAATGCGATAAACAAAATAGGCGTGGCTTGCTAGGGTTTCCCCAGCAGAGTCGCCAGCTGTCGCTACTCGAAAAAATGCATCGCGCAACGACGGGGAGGCGAAAAAGAAAAGACAGAAGAGTCGCCACCGAATTTTATTTATCCCATGAGGGGAAAGGAAAATATCGAGAAAACCTTGGGAAAAGAACTGGATAAGATGGTCTCGCAACCAAGAACGGGTTCGGAAGCCGGTTATGCGAAGGGAAGGTATTAGCACCCCTCGCATCCATCGTACTCGATGGGAACCTTTTGTTTGTCGATGTGTGAATTATTTGTTCGAACATTATGCTTATAAGAGAGTGTTTCAAAGGGTAAAGGGTAAAGGATTTAGAAACGGGGAAAGATAGATAACGGGGAGGGAGAAGGGAGAGAACAGACTCGGTAGGACTTCGCGATCCTAGGCCTACGTATTCTCAACAAGTATGAGAAAGTCAGAGTCGACGTAGTTCGGGGAAACTACGAAGTGATAGGGGGATTGTGCTCGGCAAGGATTGTGGCCCTTGTGCCTACGTATCTTTACTTGAAAAAAGTAAAGAATCAGAGCAGCCGTAGTTCGGCCTACGGTGTGTTGATGTTTTTTATGGATGATGTTATCGTGCGCATTCTAGCAGTTAGGTGTTTTGCTGCTCGCTCTTTGGAGACTTAGGCGTTACCTGTTTGCGGTAGAACGGACGTAACATATCCTTTTTGAAAGATTGATTAGTTTTCGCCACGCGGGGCAAGAAATCACGTTTGATTGATTGGATTGTTTTTTTAGGGGCGAGACAAGTCCTCAGATAGTAACCCCTACGGGTAGTACCCAATTCGTTATCTCAAAGTTTTTTGTTGTAAAATATGTGTGGCGAACGTAGCGTCTTCGTATTGAAAGACGAGCATCGAAACCACCCTCACTACAGTGGGCATCCCTACGCTCGGAGAAGAAGAGGTCTACACCCAATCCTCTCTCTTTAATTCAATGCAAAGAGAACTTCGTTCTCTTATTAAAGATGTTTTTGGTTTTGAATGGTAAGTGCTTTGCAACAGAGAACCCTACGGTAAACGTCAGCACTCGGGATAGGAGAAGGCCTACGCCTAACCACTCCACGACCATTCAAGTTTTTGTTAGGAAAAGAGCTTGAAAATGCACTCGGTGCGAGACCGAGGTTTTAGGTGTGAAAATTGTGGAAGGAAGTTGTGAAAGCGAGATGGTAGATAAAGTCGCGTCTTCATATTGAAAGACGAATATCAAGACCACCCTCACTACAGTGGGCGTCCCTACACTCGGAGAGGAAGAAGACTACACTTAATCCCCTCTTTTTAATTCAACACGAAGAAAATAATAATTTATTGAAAGATGGTTTGAAAATAGACTCGGTGCGGGACCGAGGTTTTGAAAATGAACTCGGCGCGAAGCCGATGTTTTTTATGAGGGAAAGTGGATGGAAAATGTATTCATATTGAAAGACGAGTGTCGGGACCACCCTCACTACAGTGGGCGTCCCTACACTCGAAGAGGAGGGGGACTACTCCCAATCCTCATGTTTTAATTCAATATTAAGAACAACTATAAAAAAACCGTTATGAAAATAATAGCGCGCGCAAGACCCTAATGGGGGAAATCTTCGAGTAAATTAAAGGGCTTAAAAAAAGTTGACTTGAGATACTTGTTATTTTAGATGTAGATAATTAAAATTACGAAGAAATAAGGGATTAAAAATGAATTAACGTACCAAAGTTATGATATTTGAATTTTATGTTTAAAACAAAAGAAATAAAAAAGTAATTTAAAAAAAAGACGCAAGGGGTGGGGTTTGAACCCACTCCCTTCAAGCTCACACACCCCCACATGTTACCACTAGGCTATCTTATGCGCGTGCTATAAAAGATGGGAAGGAGAAGTATAAAAGAAAAAAAGAGTGAGATTCTCAGGATAAAAAAAAAAAAAAAAAAAAAAAAAAAAAAAAAAAAAAGAAATAAAAGGGGACTTTGTCCCACACAGGAATCGAGCTCATGCATAAGGGATCACCACACGCCCATTCTCACCACTGGGGCATTAGCAACACTTGCGTTCTATGTAAAACAGAAAGAATATAAAGCACACAATTGAAAGAAGCTGGGTAAAAAAAAAATAAAGCAAAACAAACCAATTGCAAAAGCTGTTGAAACCATACCAAGACCTCATGGAATTGAACAAAGTTAAAGTCTATTTTACATGTTTTTAAGAGAGGAACAAGGTGGTGCTATCCAATTTCTCAAACTAGGCTCATATCTTGCTATGCGAATGAAATTGCAATTTACAAGTCATGAAATGCAAAATGTATGTCAACCGTTTGGATTGATGCTAGTGTGCATGGACAGAAACTTAGTCATTTTCAACAACCAAGTAAATATGGGTTAAAAACCAAATATCAAATTCAGTTTTCCAATCAAAAACCAACAAAACCAATAATTTACATATCAAAGAAACAAAACAATAATGAGTTTGCACATCAAACTAAACTCAAAACAACATCAAGCATTTTACCACACACATGAGCTGAACCTAACAAATGCAAGACCTCATAGTAAAAACAAATAACAAAACAAAACCTCAAGGGCTAATCAAACAGGATAGAAGCTCTAGTGACCTGCCAGCAAAACTTACTTCAAAAATACAAATGACATGATACAAATGATCAGAGCATACTCATGACAACCAAGGCAGCAATCTTATATTATTACAAGTATGAAAACTTAAGTAAATTTATTAAAACACAAGAAAGAACAGTCTTGCAAAAAGGTAGTTCATAACTTGACCTCATAATAGGCTCATGTCATTTCACATAATGCAAAGCAAAACCACATAAACAGCACCATATGCATAACAAAGAAAAACAAACACACTTCAGAATGCATCCCACACATAGCTAGGTCTCAACAGTTCATAAACTCATAACAAAACAACATTCTGTTCAACCTAGGTTCACATGATTCAGCCAGCTTAAACACACATCAACATTTGAAAGAAACTACTATGTGACAGCTACTAGTCAGGATCAAAGGCTTAAGAAAACTACACAAAAAGATCCTTAAAAACAGAATATGCCTTAATAGCAGGACATCATGTTATTCAAAGCAACACATCATTTCAACAGCATAATCACTCATACATGCTCCAACATAGTGAACTTAAGAACCACACATTAAGCAAACCAAACAAATGCCTTCTATGCTCAAGCTCAAAGATTTAAACTCAGAAGCAAATAAACACTTCTCATTTAAAATAATATCATAACAGATCTTGAGAAGCAACAACACAAGAAGCAACCAAACTCAGTTCCAATAGTCAAACTAATACCAAACTGATACCTTCATAATAATAACACTCAATAGTAAAAGGAAACAAACAAGTCAGTTTGAAACAGAAGAAAAAGAAATCATTTAAGCAAGTCTAGGAAACTTGAGCTAGTCACAGCTTACATCCAACATTGCTTGCATCAACACAGTTTAATCAGTATAAACTAAACACTTTTCAGTAAATCATTTGAGCAACATACACAAGATAATCAAAACAAACTCAACATTTTTTTACAAAAGCTGGTATACAAGATTATTAACCACGAAACCCTAACCTAGAAGTGTACATGTAATGAAGGGAAAACGAGATTTGTACCTATACCTAGAACAAAACTCTGAGGAAGTCCAACCTTCAGCAGCTTTAACTTCAAAACTTCAAAAAATGCTCCACTCTCCAAAAGCAGAAATCTGGTTGCGGCTACCTCCCCTCCTCCTCTCCCTCTCTTCTAGGGTTTTCTATCTTCTCACCTTACTTTATATATGCTTGTGGATTTTTGGATTTGAAAAAAAACTTCCCTCCTCACTGAGTCCCTTTTCACGCGTGATTTTTTTTCTTGTCTTGTTGTGGCTGGTTGTCAGGTAGTTGCTTGCTAGGGTTTGGTAGTGGGCTGTAGAGCTGCCTGTGTGTCTAAAATGAGGAAAGAAAACAGAGGGGTGCAGGGAAGTACGCTTGTGGTGTCTGGCCTGGAAATGGCAATGAGTTTGTACACTTCAGAACAATGCCTTCCATTTCCCCCTTCTTGCAAATTCAAACAAGGTTTGAATATCACCACTCTAGAACGAAAACTGATGATACCAATCTAATCTTCGTGAAAAACTGAGAGAAGATGAATCAAATTTCAGTTGAAACGGTGAGGTTTGGATACAAGCTCCTGCGTTTTGCTCCATGTGCTTTTCTTTGTTTTGCCAGTTTATGACCAAGTTATGGTGTATAACCAAACTGGGGTGGGATAACCACTGGATGTATCGCCACCCCAGTGGTTAAGCCAAATGCGTATCATTCTCATAGTCCCTGGTTCGAACCTTTGGTGGGACAAAATCCACCAATTTTTATTATGCGCGCCTCATGATTTCTTTTTGTAATGTATGGTTTTCCAATCCCCTTATTTACAAATGGCGCGCTTGGCCAAGTGGTGAGGAAGCTGCTTGATGAACCAAAGGTGGTGGGTTCAAACCCCACCTTGCACACCTTTTTTTTTAAATCACTTACTTTTTTTTATGAAACCTAAAATATTTTTATACACATTCTTTTCCTCCTTTTTTTTTTAGATTTTAACCAATGCAAATGATTAATGCCATGCTACATTTTTACATGATATATTTTATTTAAAAATATATTTACATGCTGATGCAGATGAAATGATACACATGCCAAACAATGGGGTTGGCCAAATTTGGGGTACAACAGTGTGCACGCGCGTGTGCTTATTCGTGGGTGTGTGCGTGCGTGTGTGCCTGCGCGCATAAGTGCGTGCGTGCGTATGTGTGCGCGTGCGCACGCGTGTGTCTTTGTGTGTGTATGTGCACACGTGTGTGTGTGCACACACGTGTGTGTGTGCGCACACGTGTGTGTGTGTGTGTATTTGTGTGCGCGCGCGTGTGTCTATGTGCACGCGTGTGTGTCTGTGCGCACGTGTGTGTGTGTGCGTCTGAGTATGCACGCGCGCGTGTGTATGTTTGCGTGCGCGCGTTTGTTCGTGTATGTTTTTGTGTGTGCGTATTTGGGCATGCACGTGTGTGTGTGTATGTGTGCGCGTGCAGGTGTGTGTAAGAGAGAGAGTGTGTCCGCAAGCGTGTGTGTATGCGTGTGTGTGCTTGTATGTATGTGTGCACGCGCGTGTTTGTGTGCATGTGAGTGTGTGTGTGTGTGTATGTTTGTGTGTGTGTATGTTTGTGTGTGAGTGTGTGCGTGCGTACATGTGTGTGTGTGTGTGTGTGTGATAGCGCACAACTAGGCGCTGCCGCGCGAGTGTGTGGGTGTGGGTGTGTGTGTGTGAATGTGAGAGAGTGCGCACGCGCGCGCGTGTGTTTGTGTGTGTGTGTGCACGTGCGTTTGCGAGAGTATTTTGTGTGTGTGTGTGTGTGTGCTTGTGTGCGTGCGTGCGCGCGCGCGTGTGTTTGTGAGTATGGGCACGCATGTGTATGTGTGTATGCGTGTGTGTATGTGTGTGTGCTTGCTTGCGTGTCTGTTTATGCGTATGTGTGTGTGCGTGAGTGTGTACGTGTGTGCGTGTGTATATGCATGCGTGTGTGTATGTGTGCGTACACGGGTGTGTTTCTGTGTGTGTGCGCACGTGTGTGTGTGTGTGCGGATGTGTTTGTGTGTGCGTGTGCGCTTGAGTACATGTACGCGTGTGTGTGTGTTTGTGTGTGCGTGTGTGTTTGTGTGTGTGCATGCGCACGCGTGTGTCTGTGTGCGCGTGTGTGAGTCTTTGTGCACACGCTTGCGTGTGTGTATGTGCACGCACGTGTGTTTGTGCTCGCGCGCGTGTGTGTGTGTGTGTGTGTGTGTGCGTGTGTGTTTGTTAGCACGCGTGTGTGTGCACACGTGTGTGTGTGTGTGTGTGTGTGCACATCTGTGTGTGTGTGTTTGTGTGGGTGTGTTTGTAAGAGTGTGCGCGCACCCGCGTGTGCGTGTGTGTGTGGGTGTGTGCGCTCGCGAGCGAGGTTTCGTGCGTGAGTGCGTGTGTGCGTGAGTGCGTGCGTTTGTACGTGTGCGCGTGTGTGCGTGCTTGCGTGTGCATATATAAAATTGTGCGCGCGTGTGTTTATGCACGCGCGTGTGTGTTTTTATGTGTGTGTGTGTGTGTGTGTTCGCACGCGCGTGTGTTTGTGTGTGTGCACACACACGCGAGTGTGTTTCTGTGTAAGCGCATGCGTGTGTGTGTGTCTGGGCGTGTATGCGCGCACGTGTGTGTGTTTGTGTGCGCATGCGTGTGTCTAGGTGAACGCGGGCGTGTGTGCGCGTGCGTATACAAAATTGCGCGCGCGTGTGCTTGTGCACGCGCGCGTGTGTGTTTGCGTGTGTGTGGATGCTTGCGCGCGCGCACGGGTGTGCTTCTGGGTGTGCGCGAACGCGTGTGTGTGTGTGTGTATGCGATAGTGTGTGTGTGCGGGTGTGAACACGCAAGCGCGCGCACGTGTGTGTGTTTGTGTTGGTGTGCGCGTGCGTGAATCTATCTCCACGCGCGTGCGTGTGTGTATGTGCACGCACGTGGGATTTTGATCGCCCGCGCGCGTGTGTGTATGTGTTAGCACGCCTGTGTGTGCACACGTGTGTGCGTGTGTGTGTTGGTGTGCGCGTGCGTGTGTCTACGTGCACGCGTGTGTGTGTCTGCGCGCACGTGTGTGTGTGTGTGCGTCTGAGTATCACGCGTGTGTGTGTGTGTGTGTGTGTTTGCGTGCGCACGTTTGCTCGTGTATGTTTTTGTGTGTGCGTATTTGTGCGTGCACGTGTGCGTGTGTGTGCGCGCGCGCAGGTGTGTGTGTGTAGGAGAGAGAGTGTGTCCGCAAGCGCGTGTGTATGCGTGTGTATGCTTGTGTGTGTGTGTGCACGCGCGTGTTTGTGTGCATGTGAGTGTGTGTGTGTGTGTGTGTGTGTGTGTGTTTGTGTGTGAGTGAGTGTGTGCGTACATGTGTGTGTGTGTGTTAGCGCATAAGTGGGAGCTGGCGCGCGGGCGTGTGCGTGTGGGTGTGTGGGTGTGTGTTAATGTGAGAGTGTGTGTACGCGTGCGTGCGCGTGTTTGGATGTGTGTGTGTGTGTGCACGTGCGTTTGTGAGAGAGTTTTGTATGTGTGTGTGCGTGTATGCATGCTTGCGCGCGCATGTGTTTGTATGTGTGAGTGTGGGCATGCATGTGTATGTGTGTATGTGTGTGTGTGTGTGTGTGTATTCGTATGTGTGTGTGCGTGCGTGTTTGTGTGTCTATGTGCACACGTGTGTGTGTATGTGCGTGCACGGGTGTGTTTCTGTGTGTGCGCGCACGTGTGTGTGTGTGGGGGGGGGGGGGGGGTGCATGTACGCGCGTGTGTATTTGCGTGTGCGTGTGTGTTTGTGTGCTACTGCGCGCACGTGTGTGTGTGTGTGTGTATGTCTGTGTGCGCGTCCGTGAGTCTATGTGCACGCGCGTGCGTGTGTGTATGTGCACACACGTGTGTCTGTGCTCGCGCGTGTGTCTGTGCTCGCGTGTGTGTGTGTGCGTGTGTGTTTGTTAGTACACGTGTGTGTGTGTATGTTTGTGTGGGTGTGTTTGTGAGAGTGCGTGCGCACCCGTGTGTGTGTGTGTGGGCGCGCGAGCGAGCGAGCTTGCGTGGGTGAGTGCGTGTGTGCGTGAGTGCGTGCGTGCGTGTGTACGTGTGTGCGCGCATGCGTGCGTGTGTACGTGTGTGCGCGCATGCGTGCGTGTGTACGTGTGTGCGCGCATGCGTGCGTGTGCGTGTGTGTGTGTGTGTGGGTATACGTGTGTGTGTGTGTGTGTGCGTGTGTGTGTCAGAGTGTGTGCATGCGTGTGTATGTGTGTGCGTGCGTGCGTGCGTGTGTGCACGCGCGTGTGTGTGTTCGTGTGTGTGTGTGTGTGAGAGTGGGCATGTACCCGCGTGAGGGCGTGTACAGTGTGCTCGCGCGAGCATGCTTGCTTGCGTGTGTACGTGTGTGCGTGCGTGTGTGGGTATACGCGCGCATGTGTTTGTGTGTGTGTGCGTGCGTGTGTATGCGTGCATGTGTTTGTGTGTGTGTGTGTGTGTGTGTGAGTGTGAGTGTGTGCACGCGGGTGTATGTGTGTGTGTGTGTGTGCATGCGGGTGTATGTGTGTGTGTGTGTGCTTGCACGCATACGCGTGTGTGTGTGGGTGTACGTGCGTGCGTGTGCGCACGCGTGTGTCTATGTGTGTGTGTGTGTGCGTGCAAGTGTGTGTATTTGTGTGCGCGTGCGTGTATCTATGTGGAAGCGGGTGTGTGTGCGCGTGCGTAAATAAAATTGCGCGCGCGCGCGTTTGTGTGGGTGCACACGGGTGTTTCTTTTGTGTACGCGCAGGCGTGTGTGTGCGCGCGCGCGTGTGTGTGGGTGTGTATGCGCGCACATGTGTGTGTTTATGTGCGCGTGCGTGTGTCTATGTGAACGCGGGTGTGTGTGCGCGTGCGTATATAACACTGCGCGCGCGTTTGCTTGTGCACGCGCGTGTGTGTGTTCGTGTGTGCGTGTGTGTTGGTGCTTGCGCGTGCGCACGGATGTGTTTCTAGGTGTGCGCACGCGTGTGTGTGTTCGTGTGTGCGTGTGTGTTGGTGCTTGCGCGTGCGCACGGATGTGTTTCTAGGTGTGCGCACGCGTGTGTGTGTGTGTGTGTGTGTATGCGATAGAGTGTGTGTGTGCGGGTGTGAACATGAAAGCGCGCACGTGTGTATGTGTGTGTGTGCGCGCACGTGTGTGTCTGTGTTTGTGTGCGCGTGCGTGGGTCTATCTGAACGCGCGTGCGTGTGTGTATGTGCACGCACGTGGGATTTTGCTCGCGCTCGCGTGTATGTGTGTGTTAGCACGCGTGTGTGTGCACATGTGTGTGTGCGTTTGTGTGCGCGTGCGTGTGTCTACGTGCACGCGTGTGTGTGTCTGCGCGCACGTGTGTGTGTGTGTGTGTGTGTGTGCGCATCTAGGTATGCACGCGCCCGTGTGTGTGTGTGTGTTTGCGTGCGCGCGTTTGTTCGTGTACGTTTGTGTGTGTGTGTGTGTGCGGCGCAGGTGTGTGTGTAAGAGAGAGAGCGTGTCCGCAAGCGTGTGTGTGTGTGTGTGTGTGTGTGTGTGTATGCACGCGCGTGTTTGTGTGCATGTGTGTGTGTGTGTGTGTGTGTTTGTGTGTGAGTGTGTGCGTGCGTACATATGTGTGTGTGTTAGCGCACAAGTGGGCGCTGGCACGCGGGCGTGTGCGTGTGGGGGTGTGTGTGTTAATGTGAGAGTGTGCGCACGCCGTGCGCGCGTGTTTGTGTTTGCACGTGCGTTTGTGAGAGCGTTTTGTGTGTGTGTGTGCGAGTGTATGCGTGCTTGCGCGCGCGTGTGTGTGTGTGTTTGAGTTTGGGCACGCATGTGTATGTGTGTATGTGTGTGTGTGCGTGTGTGTATGTGTGTGTGCACGCGTGTGTGTGTGTGTGTGTGTGTGTATTCGTAAGTGTGTGTGCGTGTGTGTGTGTTTGTGTGCGCGTGCACGGGTGTGTTTCTGTGTGTGCGCGCACGTGTGTGGGGGGGGGGTGCATGTACCCGTGCGTGTGTTTGTTTGTGCGTGTGTGTTTGTGTGCTAGTGCGCGCACGTGTGTGTGTGCGTGTGTGTGTGTGCACACGCGTTTGTGAGTGTGTGTGTGTGTGTGTGTGTGTGCGTGTGTGTGTCAGAGTGTGTGCATGCGTGTGTATGTGTGTGCGTGCGTGCGTGTGTGTGTGCACGCGCGTGTGTGTGTTCGTGTGTGTGTGAGAGAGAGAGAGTATGCGCGTACCCGCGTGTGCGTGTGTACGGTGTGCACGTGCGAGCATGCTTGCGTGCGTGTGTACGTGTGTGCATGCATGCGTGCGTGCGTGTGTGGGTATACGCGCGCATGCGTGCGTGCGTGTGTGGGTATACGCGCGCATGTGTTTGTGTGTGCGTGCGTGTGTGTGCATGCGTGTGTTTGTGTGTGTGTGTGTGTGAGTGTGTGCACGCGGGTGTATGTGTGTGTGTGTGTGTGCATGCGGGTGTATGTGTGTGTGTGTGTGTGCTTGCACGCATACGTGTGTGTGTACGTGCGTGCATGCGTGTGCACACGCGTGTGTCTATGTGTGTGTGTGTGTGTGCGTGCACGTGTGCGTGTTTGTGTGCGCGTGCGTGTGTCTATGTGCACGCGGGTGTGTGCGCGTGCGTATATAAAACTGCGTGCGCGCGTGTGTTTTCTGTGTGTGTGTGTGTGTACGCACGCGCGCGTGTGTGTGCGTGCACATGGGTGTTTTCCTTTGTGTACGCGCATGTGGGTGTGTGTGCGCGCGCGTGTGTGTGGGTGTGTATGCGCGCACATGTGTGTGTTTGTGTGCGCGTGCGTGTGTGTATGTGAACGCGGGTGTGTGTGCGCATGCGTATATAAAATTGCGCGCCCGTGTGTTTGTGCACGCGTGTGTGTGTGTGTTCGTGTGTGTGGGTGATCGCGCGCGCACGGGTGTGTTTTTGGGTGTGAGCACGCGCGTGTGTGTGTATGCGATAGAGTGTGTGTGTGTGCGGGTGTGAACACGCAAGCGCGCGCGTGAGTATGTGTGTGTGTGCGCGCACGTGTGTGTGTGTGTTTGTGTTCGCGTGCGTGAGTCTATCTGCACGCGCGTGCGTGTGTTTATGTGCACGCACGTGGGATTTTCCTAGCGCGCGCGTGTGTGTGTTAGCACGCGTGTGTGTGCACACGTGTTGTGTGTTTGTGTGCGCGTGCGTGTGTCTACGTGCACGCGTATGTGTGTCTGCGCGCACGTGTGTGTGTGTGTGCGTCTGGGTATGCACGAGCGTGTGTATGTGTGTTTGCGTGCGCGCGTTTTTTCGTGTACGTTTTTGTGTATGTGTGTGTGCGCGCGCAGGTGTGTTTGTAAGAGAGAGAGAGAGAGAGAGAGAGAGAGCGTGTCCGCAAGCGTGTGTGTGTGCTTGTGTGTGTGTGTGTGCACGCGCGTGTTTGTGCGCATGTGAGTGTGTATGTGTGTGTGTATGTGTGCGTTTGTGTGTGAGTGTGTGCGTGCGTACATGTGTGTGTGTTAGCGCACAAGTGGGTGCTGGCGCGCGGGCGTGTGCGTGTGGGTGTGTGTGTGTTAATGTGAGAGTGTGTGCACGCGTGCACGTGCGTTTGTGAGAGCGTTTTGTGTGTGTGTGAATGCGTGCTTGCGCGCGCGTGTGTGTGTGTATGTGTGAGTGTGGGCACGCATGTGTATGTGTGTATGTGTGTGTGTGTGTGTGTGTGCACGCGCGTGTGTGTGTATTCGTAAGTGTGTGTGCGTGCGTGTGTATGCGCATGCGCGTGTGTGTGTGTGTGCGTGCACGGGTGTGTTTCTGTGTGTGCGCACACGTGTGTGTGTGTGTGTGTGTGGGGGGGGGGGGGTGAGCATGTACGCGCGCGTGTGTGTTTGTGTGCTAGTGCGCGCACGTGTGTGTGTGTGTGTGTCTGTGTGCGCGTCCGTGAGTTTATGTGGACGCGCGTGCGTGTGTGTATGTGCACCCACGTGTGTTTGTGCTCGCGCGTGTGTGTGTGCGTGTGTGTTTGTTAGCACACGTGTGTGTGTGTATGTTTGTGTGGGTGTGTTTGTGAGAGTGCGTGTGCACCCGCGTGTGTGTGCGTGTGCGCTGTGCGCGAGCGAGCTTGCATGGGTGAGTGCGTGCGTGCGTGTGTACGTGTGTGGGTTCATGCGTGCATGTGTGTGTGTGTGTGGGTATACGTGTGTGTGTGTGCGTGTGTGTGCGTGTGTGTGTGTGCACACGCGTTTGTGAGTGTGTGTGCGTGTGTGTGTGTGTGTGTGCGTGCTTGTGTGTGTCAGAGTGTGTGCATGCGTGTGTATTTGCGTGCGTGCGTGCGTGTGTGCGCACGCGCGTGTGTGTGTTTGTGTGTGTGTGTGTGTGAGAGAGTGTGCGCGTACCCGCGTGTGCGTGTGTACGGTGTACACGCGCTAGCATGCTTGCGTGCGTGAGTACGTGTGTGCATGCATGCATGCGTGCGTGTGTGGGTATACGCGCGCATGTGTTTGTGTGTGCGTGCGTGTGTGTGCGTGTGTGTGTTTGTGTGTGTGTGTGTGTGTGAGTGTGTGCACGCGGGTGTATGTGTGTGTGTGTGTGCATACGGGTGTATGTGTGTGTGTGTGTCTGCTTGCACGCATACGTGTGTGTGTGTGTGTGTGTGTGTGTGTACGTGCGTGCGTGCGTGTGCACACGCGTGTGTCTATGTGTGTGTGTGTGTGTGTGTGCACGTGTGTGTGTTTGTGTGCGTGTGCGTGTGTCTATGTGCACGCGGGTGTATGTGCGCGTGCGTATATAAAATTGCACGCGCGTGTGTTTTGTGTGTGTGTGTGTGTGCCCGCAAGCGCGCGTGTTTGTGCGTGCACACGGGTGTTTTTCTTTGTGTACGCGCATGTGTGTGTGTGTGTGTGTGCGTGTGTGTGGGTGTGGGTGTGTATGCGCACACATGTGTGTGATTGTGTGCGCGTGCGTGTGTCTATGTGAACGCGGGTGTGTGTGCACGTGCGTATATAAAATTGCGTGCACGTGTGTGTGTTCGTGTGTGCGTGTGTGTGGGTGCTCACGCGCGCGCACGGGTGTGTTTCTGGGTGTGCGCACGCGTGTGTGAGTGTGTAAGCGATAGAGTGTGTGTGTGCGGGTGTGAACACACAAGCGCGCGCGTGTGTATGTGCGTGTGTGCGCGCACGTGTGTGTGTGTGTGTTTGTGTTCGCGTGCGTGAGTCTATCTACATGCGCGTGCGTGTGTGTATGTGCACGCACGTGGGATTTTTCCCACGCGCGTGTGTGTGTGTGTGTGTGTTAGCACGCGTGTGTGTGCACACGTGTGTGAGTGTTTGTGTGCGCGGGCGTGTGTCTACGTGCACGCGTATGTGTGTCTGCGCGCACGTGTGTGTGTGTGTGCGTCTGGGTATGCACGCGCGCGTGTGTGTGGGTTTGCGTGCGCGGGTTTGTTCGTGTACGTTTTTGTGTGTGTGTGTGTGTGCGCGCGCGCAGGTGTGTGTGTAAGAGAGAGAGTGTGTCCGCAAGCGCGTGTGTGTGTGTGCTTGTGTGTGTGTGTGTGTGTGTGTGCACGCGCGTGTTTGTGTGCATGTGAGTGTGTATGTGTGTGTGTGTGTGCGTTTGTGTGCGAGTGTGTGCGTGCGTACATGTGTGTGTGTGTGTGTTAGCGCACAAGTGGGCGCTGGCGCGCGGGCGTGTGCGTGTGGGGGTGCGTGTGTTAATGTGACAGTGTGTGCGCGCGTGTTTGTGTATGCACGTGCGTTTGTGAGAGCGTTTTGTATGTGTGTGTGTGTGCGTGTATGTGTGCTTGCGCGCGCGTGTGTGTATGTGTGAGTGTGGGCACGCATGTGTATGTGTGTATGTGTGTGTGTGTGTGTGTATGTGTGTGTTCACGCGCGTGTGTTTGTGTATTCGTATGTGTGTGTGCGTGCGTGTGTGTGTTTGTGTGCGTGCACGGGTGTGTTTCTGTGTGCGCGCGCACGTGTGTGTGTGTGTGGGGGGGGGGGTGTGCATTTACGCGCGCGTGTGTTTGTGTGTGCGTGTGTGTTTGTGTGCTAGTGTGCGCACGTGTGTGTGTGTGTGTGTCTGTGTGCGCGTCCGTGAGTCTATGTGCACGCACGTGCGTGTGTGTCTGTGCACGCACGTGTGTTTGTGCTCGCGCATGTGTGTGTGCGTGTGTTTTTGTTAGCACACGTGTGTGTGTGTATGTTTGTGTGGATGTGTTTGTGAGAGTGCGTGCGCACCCGCGTGTGTGTGAGTGCACGCGCGAGCGAGCTTGCATGGGTGAGTGCGTGTGTGTGTGTGTGTGCGTGCGTGCGTGTGTGTGCATGCGTGTGTATGTGTGTCCGTGCGTGCGTGTGTGTGTGCACGCGCATGTGTGTGTTCGTGTGTGTGTGAGAGAGAGAGAGAGTGTGCGCGTACCCGCGTGTGCGTGGGTACGGTGTGCGCGCGTGAGCATGCTTGCGTGCGTGTGTACGTGTGTGCGTGCATGCGTGTGTGCGTGTGTGGGTATACGCGCGCATGTGTTTGTATGTGCGTGCGTGCGTGTGTGTGCTTGCGTGTGTTTGTGTGTGTGTGTGAGTGTGCGCACGCGGGTGTACGTGTGTGTGTGTGTGTGTGTGCATGCGCGCGTGTGTTTATCTGTGCTTGCATGCATACGTGTGTGTGTGCATGCGTGCGTGTGCACACGCGTGTGTCTATGTGTGTGTGTGTGTGTGTGTGTGTGTGCGTGCACGTGTGTGTTTGTGTGTGCGTGCGTGTGTGTATGTGCACGCGGGTGTGTGTTCGCGTGCGTATATAAAATTGCGCACGCGCGTGTGTTTTTTTTTTGTGTGTGTGTGTGTGTGCGCACTCGCGCGTGTGTGTGCTCGCACACGGGTGTTTTTCTTTGTGTACGCGCATGCGCGCGTGTGTGTGAGTGTGTGCGCGCGTGTGTGTGGGTGTGTATGCGCGCACATGTGTGTGTTTGTATGCGCGTGCGTGTGTCTATGTGAACGCGGGTGTGTGTGCGCGTGCGTATATAAAATTGCGTGCGCGCGTGTGTGTGTTCGTTTGTGCGTGTGTGTGGGTGCTTGCGCGCGCGCACGGTTGTGTTTCTGGGTGTGCGCACGTGTGTGTGTGTGTGTGTGTATGCGATAGAGTGTGTGTGTGCGGGTGT
Source organism: Lathyrus sativus (assembly GCA_963859935.3). Taxonomy (NCBI): domain Eukaryota; kingdom Viridiplantae; phylum Streptophyta; class Magnoliopsida; order Fabales; family Fabaceae; genus Lathyrus; species Lathyrus sativus. Next base: position 545,294 of record CAWUDS030002744.1, read on the forward strand.
GAACACGCAAGCGCACGCGTGTGTATGTTTGTGTGTGCGCGCACACGTGTGTGTGTGTGTGTGTGTGTGATTGTGTGCGCGTGCGTGAGTCTATCTGCACGCGTGTGCGTGTGTGTATGTGCACGCACGTGGGATTTTGCTCGCGCGCGCGTGTATGTGTGTGTGTTAGCACGCGTGTGTGTGTGTTTGTGTGCGCGTGCGTGTGTCTACGTGCACGTGTGTGTGTGTGTCTGCGCGCACGTGTGTGTAAGAGAGAGAGCGTGTCCGCAAGCGTGTGTGTGTGTGTATGCACGCGCGTGTTTGTGTGCATGTGAGTGTGTGTGTGTGTTTGTGTGTGAGTGTGTGCGTGCGTACATGTGTGTGTGAGTTAGCGCACAAGTGGGCGCTGACGCGCGGGCGTGTGCTTGTGGGGGTGTGTGTGTTAATGTGAGAGTGTGCGCACGCGTGCGCGCGCGTGTTTGTGTGTGCACGTGCGTTTGTGAGAGCGTTGTGTGTGTGTCTGTGTGCGTGTACGTGTGCTTGCGCGCGCGCGTGTGTGTTTGTGTGAGTGTGGGCACGCATGTGTATGTGTGTATGTGTGTGTGTATTCGTAAGTGTGTGTGCGTGCGTGTGTGTGTGTGTATGCGCACGCGTGTGTGTGTGTGTGTGCGTGCAAGGGTGTGTTTCTGTGTATGCGCGCACGTGTGTGTGTGGGGTGGGGGTGTGCATGTACGCGCGCGTGTGTTTGTGTGTGCGTGTGTGTTTGTGTGCTAGTGCGCGCACGTGTGTGTGTGTGTGTGTCTGTGTGCGTGTCCGTGAGTCTATATGCACGCGCGTGCGTGTGTGTATGTGCACGCACGTGTGTTTGTGCTAGCGCGCGCGCGCGTGTGTGTGTGTGTGTGCGTGTGTGTTTGTTAGCACACGTGTGTGTGTGTGTGTGTATGTTTGTGTGGGTGTGTTTGTGAGAGTGCGTGCGCACCCGCGTGTGTGTGTGAGTGCGTGTGCGCGAGCGAGCTTGCATGGGTGAGTGCGTGCGTGCGTGTGTACGTGTGTGCGTGCATGCGTGTGTGTGTGTGTGTGTGTGGGTATACGTGTGTGTGTGTGTGTGTGCGTGTGTGTGCGTGTGTGTGTGTGTGCACACGCGTTTGTGAGTGTGTGTGTGTGTGTGTGCGTGTGTGTGTGTGTGCGTGTGTGTGTCAGAGTGTGTGCATGCGTGTGTATGTGTGTGTGTGCGTGCATGTGTGTATGTGCACGCACGTGTATGTGTTCATGTGTGTGTCAGAGAGAGAGTGTGTGCGTACCCGCGTGTGCGGGTGTACGGTGTGCGCGCGTGAGCATGCTTGTGTGCGTGTGTACGTGTGTGCGTGCGTGCGTGCGTGCGTGTGTGGGTATACGCGCGCATGTAATTGTGTGTGCATGCGTGTGTGTGCGTGCGTGTGTTTGTGTGTGTGTGTGTGTGAGTGTGTGCACGCGGGTGTATGTGTGTGTGTGTGTGCATGCGGGTATATGTGTGTGTGTGTGTGTGTGTGTACGTGCGTGCATGCGTGTGCACACGCGTGTGTCTGTGTGTGTGTGCGTGTGCGTGCACGTGTGTGTATCTGTGTGCGCGTGCGTGTGTCTATGTGCACGTGGGTGTGTGTGTGCGTGCTTATATAAAATTGCGCGCGCGCGTTGTAACAGCCCAAATTTCATTAAATAATTAATTGTAGTAATTAATTTATTTAGTGGGATTTTATTAATGTTGGAAATTAATTTTTATTAATTGGGATTAATAGAGAATTGAGAAGGAAATTGGAAGGAAGGAAAATAAAGGAATTATATAAGAGAGAAAGAAAAGAAAAGAAAGATAGAAAACATTTGGAAAGAAAGAGGAAAGAAGAAGAAAGGAGAGAAAGAGAAGAGAAGAAGAGGAAAAGTGGAAATCATCAAGAACCAACATCAAAGCTCCGATTAATCGAGGTAAGGGTGAGAAATGTTTCTATTTGATCATTGTATGATGTTATGTATGTTGGGTTGGGGTTTTGGTAGAGTTTTCATCACTTTCCATTTAGGGCAAAATGTTGGATAATCGGTGGATTGAGGATTTAATCGGTTGGAAATGAGTAATAATGCCGTAGAATAGTCGGGTAACATGTATTGATGCTGTTTATACTGATTTTGTTGTGTGAGAAGTTGGATGATGGTGGATTGTGGAGGAGGAACAGAATAGGGTTCTGTTCTGCGCAGGTTCGCTGGCTCTCGCCAGGCGAGCGAAGGCGAAGCTTCGCCAGGCGAAGCCTAGCGAATGTTGGCGAATAATTATATTTAAGTCCCAGTGGACTTCGCTGGTGGGTTCGCCAGGCGAAGTTGAGTAGCGAGTGTTCGCCCAGCGAAGGTGCTGGCGAATGGTGGCGAATGAAGTCAGTAGCTACTGACTTGGGCTCGCTGGGAAGTCTCGCCAGGCGAAGCCTAGCGAGTGTTCGCTGAGAGAGTTCGCCAGGCGAAGGCCAGGCGAAGGTTCGCTGCGAGGGTTCGCCAGGCGAATGGAGGCGAATGTGACAGCATTTTTCCTTTGCTGTGTTGTTCATGTAGAGATGGTTTGGTTGCCTCTCAGAGATCAATACCTCTATGATATGATATAGATATGATCTATTGTGATGATGTGTGTTGTGGGTAGCCTACGGGCGTGAATCCTAGAATTGTGGTTTGAATGTTAATTGCATCAAGTATAAATACATGTGAACATAATGGGTGATTATGTGTGTATTATTTAATGAACTTGTGAATGCTTGATGTGTATACAATTATGTGATGAGTATGCATGAGAACATTGTGAATATGTGTGCATCACTTGTAATTGTATGATTGGTATTGTGATGTGAATACCTTGATTGTTGTGATATATGCTGTATGTGCAATCATCGTGTAATTCTTGAAGTGATGAATTATGTAAATGCATGAGATTAAGATGTCGGTCTTAAGTGCATTTGTTGTGGTTGATTGTACATGCATCATTTAGTCAAGAGGCAATGTCTGTTAGTTTCGTGGAAACTAGTGGCTTGTCCCAAACCTAGAAGTGTGGGTTTGAAGGCTTAGAGGACGGGCCTTTGTGGTTATCGGTCTAGAAGTGTGGACCCGGTTTAATGTAAAAACCGAAAAAAGATAACGGGTTATCGGTCTAGAAGTGTGGACCCGGTTTAATGTAAAAACCGAAAAAAGATAACGAGAGTCGGTACCGCATTGCATGAGTTGCATTGAGTTGTTGAGTCACATTGATATATGACATATGCATGAAGTGATGCTTATGTGTGGATGATGAGATTGTGGAAATTGTAAGTGTATACATAATGTGGGAAGGCTTGTGGATATCCATGTTTGTATATATACATGTGTGGTAATATATATGACTAAGAGAATGAAGTGTGGTGAGAAATGTGAATATGTGTTATATGATTACCTATATATATATAATCTTATGCTTTGATTATTATGGTTATATTTCTCACCCTTCTGCTGTTTTATAATGCTCTATGAGGCATTGCAGATTAGGATGCTGAAGTCCTTTTGTGAAGAATAGTCTTCATTCTTTTGAGTCTACTGCTCTGACATGTAACACCGGGTAGTTAGACTAGTTTAGTCAGTCTTTTGTGATACATTGCGGTGTATCAGCTGATGTGGTTTTGTAATCTAACCGATATGATATATATTAAATTGGATAGCTTATGTGTACGTGAATTAATATTTGGAACTGATTAAATGATTTTATCTTCCGCTTAAATTGAAAATGTTACATATTTTATGGAGCAAATTGTGAAAGTGTTTTATTGGTGAAATTGTGGCATTCTTCTTTTATACCTGATCATAAAACCTTTTTTACTCTGATAACTTGTATGTGCTTAATTGTTTTATATGCATTTATTTGGGGTATAGAAGGGGGTGTTACAATAGTGGTATCAGAGCCTGGTTGGTCCGTCCGGCCAAGTTGTTAGAGTGTTTTTCCCTATGTGTTATTGATATGCGTGTGATGCATTATCAATATTGGTTGTTCTTACGTGGTTCTGTTGTTGGAATTAGTAAGATGGTTGCAGGAAGGAACGACGAAGCGATTGCGGAGGCATTGACGAGATTGGCGGGGGCAATTGGGCAGAATCCTCCGGCCAATGTGAATGAGAGGAATCATGCTGATGATGGATTCCGTGCTTTGGGGAAATTCCAAAAGAATAACCCTCCGGTCTTCAAGGGAACTCATGAACCGGACAAGGCACAAATTTGGTTGAAAGCTGTGGAAAAGATTTTTCGAGTTATGAATTGCTCGGATGCACAGAAGGTGCAGTTTGGGACTCATATGCTCGAAGAAGAAGCTGAAGATTGGTGGGGTAATACTCGCCAAAGATTTGAGGAAGATGATATTGTGATTACGTGGGATTTGTTTAGAGAAACTTTTCTGGAGAGGTATTTTCCAGAGGGTGTGCGGGGGAAGAAAGAGATCGAATTTCTTGAGTTGAAGCAAGGTAATTCGACGGTTGCTGAGTATGCGGCGAAATTTGAGGAGTTGATCAAATTTTGTCCTCACTATAATACTGGTAATGCTGAGAGGTCTAAGTGCCTCAAGTTTGTGAACGGTTTGAGACCTGAGATTAGACAAGCTATTGGATACCAGGAAATCAGGCGGTTTTCTGAGTTGGTTAACAAGAGCAGAATTTATGACGAAGACAGTAGGGCTAGGTCCAGCCACTACAAGAGTCTAAGTGACAAGAAAGGAAAGGGACAATTCAGAGGAAAACCTTACGTAACTCCTGCTGATAAGGGGAAACAAAAGGTTGGTTTTGGCAAGAGGCCAAGTGGGGGAGTTTCTACCCCGGTTAGGTGTTACACTTGTGGTGAAGCGGGGCATCGTGCCCCGGAGTGCAAAAGTGTTGAACCGAGGTGTTTTAAGTGTGGCAAGCCAGGCCACAAGGCGCTTGAGTGCAGAAGCGGTACGGGTGTTACTTGCTATAACTGTGGTGAGCAAGGACACATTAGTACGAAATGTGATAAGCCGAAGAAGAATCAAGGGAGCGGGAAAGTGTTCGCTCTTTCTGGATCTGAGACTGCTAGCGACGATCGATTGATCCGAGGTACGTGTTTTATTAATGGTATACCTTTGATCGCTATAATTGATACCGGAGCTACGCATTCTTTTATTTCTTTGGATTGTGTTAGAAGGTTGAATCTTGAGTTGTCGGTGATTGGTGGCGGTATGGTTATTGATACTCCTGCTATGGGTTCAGTAACTACACCGTATGTTTGCTTGAATTGCCCGTTGAGTATTTTCGGTAGAGATTTTGGGATTGATTTAGTGTGTCTTCATTTGGATCAACTGGATGTCATTCTTGGAATGAATTGGTTAAAATTCAATCGTGTGTATATTAACTGTTTTGACAAAACGGTTATTTTTCCCGATTCGGATGTTGAAAGAGATTTGTTTATGACGAAGAAACAAGTGAAAGAATCGGTGCAAGATGGGGCTGAGGTATTTATGCTTATGTCAACTTTGAGGACTAGTGAGAGTGAAGAGATTGAGGCTTTGCCCATTGTTAGAGATTTCCCGGAAGTATTCCCTGAAGAGATAAAGGATTTACCGCCGGAGCGAGAAGTGGAGTTTTCGGTAGATTTGATTCCTGGAACTAGTCCGATATCGATGGCTCCATATCGTATGTCGGCCTCGGAGTTAAAAGAGTTGAAGACTCAACTTGAGGATTTGCTTGAAAAGAGGTTTATTCGTCCGAGCGTGTCACCGTGGGGTGCACCGGTCTTGTTGGTTAAGAAGAAAGAGGGTTCTATGAGGCTCTGTGTGGATTACAGACAGTTGAACAAGGTGACTATTAAGAATAAGTATCCACTTCCAAGGATTGATGATCTGATGGATCAGTTGGTTGGTGCAAGCGTGTTCAGCAAGATTGATTTGAGATCTGGGTATCATCAGATCCGTGTGAAAGCTGAGGATATTCAGAAGACGGCCTTCCGAACGAGGTATGGACACTATGAGTATTCCGTGATGCCATTTGGTGTGACTAATGCACCAGGTGTATTTATGGAGTACATGAATAGGATTTTCCATCCTTATTTGGATAAGTTTGTGGTGGTGTTTATCGACGACATCTTGGTTTATTCGAAGAGCGAAGGAGAGCATGCCGAGCATCTGAGGATTGTGTTATCTGTGCTGAGAGAGAAGCAGTTGTTCGCGAAGCTTTCTAAGTGTGAATTTTGGTTGAAGGAAGTTAGTTTCCTTGGTCATGTGATCTCGAGTAATGGTGTTGCGGTTGATCCGTCGAAAGTTGAAGCGGTGTCGCAATGGGAGACTCCGAAGTCAGTTTTTGAGATCAGAAGTTTTCTTGGTTTAGCCGGTTATTATCGGAAGTTTATTGAAGGATTTGCTAAGTTATCGTTGCCGTTGACGCAGTTGACTAGGAAAGGTCAAGCCTTTGTTTGGGACGCCAAGTGTGAAGCGAGTTTTCAAGAACTTAAGCGAAGGTTGACGACAGCTCCTGTTTTGATTCTACCAAATCCAGAAGAACCATTCGTTGTGTATTGTGATGCTTCTTTGATGGGCTTAGGAGGTGTGTTGATGCAGAATAACCAAGTTGTAGCTTATGCTTCGAGGCAACTCAAAGTGCATGAGAAGAATTATCCGACGCATGACTTAGAGTTGGTCGTCGTTGTGTTCGTGTTGAAACTTTGGAGGCATTATTTATTTGGCGCAAGATTTGAAGTGTTTAGTGATCACAAGAGTTTGAGATATCTTTTTGATCAAAAGGAATTGAATGCGAGACAAAGAAGATGGCTTGAACTTTTGAAGGATTATGATTTTGGCTTGAACTACCATCCGGGTAAAGCGAATGTTGTAGCGGATGCATTGAGTCGGAAATCATTGCATATGTCGGCGTTGATGGTGAAAGAGTTAGAATTGGTCGAGCAATTTCGAGATTTGAGTTTGGTATGTGAGAGAACTTCTTTTGGATTTAAGTTGGGTATGTTAAAGCTTACGAGTGGTATTTTGGACGAAATTCGAGAAGGACAAAAATCGGATTTGAGCTTAGTTGATCGGTTGACTTTAATCAACCAAGGCCAAGGTGGTGATTTTCGGATTGATGAGAATGGTATTATGAGATGTCGGGATCGAGTTTGTGTTCCGAACATGGTTGAGCTTAAGAAGAGCATCCTTGAGGAAGGACATCGTAGCGGATTGAGTATTCATCCGGGTGCTACTAAGATGTATCAGGATTTGAGGAAAGTATTTTGGTGGCCTAGTATGAAGAAGGATATTGCGGAATTTGTGTATTCTTGTTTGACTTGCCAGAAGTCAAAGATTGAGCATCAGAAGCCATCGGGTTTGATGAAGCCGTTGTTTATTCCTGAGTGGAAATGGGATAGTATCTCCATGGATTTTGTATCAGGTTTGCCGAGGACGCCGAGTAATTTTGAGGCTATTTGGGTTATCGTGGACAGGTTGACTAAATCTGCTCACTTTATTCCTATGCGTATGGATTACCCTTTGGAGAAGTTGGCTAAGTTGTATATTGAGAGGATTGTGTGTCTGCATGGTATTCCGTTAAGTATTGTTTCGGATAGAGATCCGCGGTTTACTTCGAGATTTTGGGAGAGCCTGCAGAGTACTTTGGGTACTAAGTTGCGTTTGAGTTCAGCGTATCATCCTCAGACTGATGGTCAGACGGAGAGGACGATTCAGTCGCTTGAAGATCTTTTGAGAGCTTGTGTATTGGAAAAAGGAGGAGCTTGGGATAGCTACTTGCCTTTGATTGAGTTTACCTACAACAACAGTTTCCATTCGAGTATTGGTATGGCACCATTTGAGGCGTTGTATGGTAGGCGGTGTAGGACACCATTATGTTGGTTCGAGTCCGGAGAGAGTTCGGTTGTTGGACCCGAGTTAGTTCAACAGACTACCGATAAGATCAAGATGATTCAAGAGAAGATGAGAGTTGCTCAGAGTCGTCAGAAGAGTTATTATGACAAGAGGAGGAAGGCACTTGAATTTCAAGAGGGAGATCATGTATTTCTTCGAGTCACTCCGATGACAGGTGTTGGTAGGGCACTGAAGTCGCGCAAGTTGTCGCCGCGTTTCATTGGTCCTTATCAGATTTTGCAAAGGATAGGAGAAGTCGCCTATCGTGTGGCTTTACCACCGTCGCTTGCTAATCTTCATGACGTATTCCATGTATCTCAGTTGAGGAAATACATTGCGGATCCGTCTCATGTAGTCCAAATAGATGATGTGCAGGTGAGAGATAACCTGACTGTTGAGACATCACCTATGCGGATAGAGGATCGGAAATTGAAGCAGCTTCGAGGTAAAGAGATCGCTTTAGTGAAGGTCGCGTGGGGAGGATCGGCTGGTGGAAATGTTACTTGGGAGCTTGAGAGTCGGATGAAAGAGTCTTATCCAGAACTGTTTGAATCAGGTAACATTTTCGAGGACGAAAATTCCTAAAGTGGGGGAGAGTTGTAACAGCCCAAATTTCATTAAATAATTAATTGTAGTAATTAATTTATTTAGTGGGATTTTATTAATGTTGGAAATTAATTTTTATTAATTGGGATTAATAGAGAATTGAGAAGGAAATTGGAAGGAAGGAAAATAAAGGAATTATATAAGAGAGAAAGAAAAGAAAAGAAAGATAGAAAACATTTGGAAAGAAAGAGGAAAGAAGAAGAAAGGAGAGAAAGAGAAGAGAAGAAGAGGAAAAGTGGAAATCATCAAGAACCAACATCAAAGCTCCGATTAATCGAGGTAAGGGTGAGAAATGTTTCTATTTGATCATTGTATGATGTTATGTATGTTGGGTTGGGGTTTTGGTAGAGTTTTCATCACTTTCCATTTAGGGCAAAATGTTGGATAATCGGTGGATTGAGGATTTAATCGGTTGGAAATGAGTAATAATTCCGTAGAATAGTCGGGTAACATGTATTGATGCTGTTTATACTGATTTTGTTGTGTGAGAAGTTGGATGATGGTGGATTGTGGAGGAGGAACAGAATAGGGTTCTGTTCTGCGCAGGTTCACTGGCTCTCGCCAGGCGAAGCCTAGCGAATGTTGGCGAATAATTATATTTAAGTCCCAGTGGACTTCGCTGGTGGGTTCGCCAGGCGAAGTTGAGTAGCGAGTGTTCGCCCAGCGAAGGTGCTGGCGAATGGTGGCGAATGAAGTCAGTAGCTACTGACTTGGGCTCGCTGGGAAGTCTCGCCAGGCGAAGCCTAGCGAGTGTTCGCTGAGAGAGTTCGCCAGGCGAAGGCCAGGCGAAGGTTCGCTGCGAGGGTTCGCCAGGCGAATGGAGGCGAATGTGACAACATTTTTCCTTTGCTGTGTTGTTCATGTAGAGATGGTTTGGTTGCCTCTCAGAGATCAATACCTCTATGATATGATATAGATATGATCTATTGTGATGATGTGTGTTGTGGGTAGCCTACGGGCGTGAATCCTAGAATTGTGGTTTGAATGTTAATTGCATCAAGTATAAATACATGTGAACATAATGGGTGATTATGTGTGTATTATTTAATGAACTTGTGAATGCTTGATGTGTATACAATTATGTGATGAGTATGCATGAGAACATTGTGAATATGTGTGCATCACTTGTAATTGTATGATTGGTATTGTGATGTGAATACCTTGATTGTTGTGATATATGTTGTATGTGCAATCATCGTGTAATTCTTGAAGTGATGAATTATGTAAATGCATGAGATTAAGATGTCGGTCTTAAGTGCATTTGTTGTGGTTGATTGTACATGCATCATTTAGTCAAGAGGCAATGTCTGTTAGTTTCGTGGAAACTAGTGGCTTGTCCCAAACCTAGAAGTGTGGGTTTGAAGGCTTAGAGGACGGGCCTTTGTGGTTATCGGTCTAGAAGTGTGGACCCGGTTTAATGTAAAAACCGAAAAAAGATAACGGGTTATCGGTCTAGAAGTGTGGACCCGGTTTAATGTAAAAACCGAAAAAAGATAACGAGAGTCGGTACCGCATTGCATGAGTTGCATTGAGTTGTTGAGTCACATTGATATATGACATATGCATGAAGTGATGCTTATGTGTGGATGATGAGATTGTGGAAATTGTAAGTGTATACATAATGTGGGAAGGCTTGTGGATATCCATGTTTGTATATATACATGTGTGGTAATATATATGACTAAGAGAATGAAGTGTGGTGAGAAATGTGAATATGTGTTATATGATTACCTATATATATATAATCTTATGCTTTGATTATTATGGTTATATTTCTCACCCTTCTGCTGTTTTATAATGCTCTATGAGGCATTGCAGATTAGGATGCTGGAGTCCTTTTGTGAAGAATAGTCTTCATTCTTTTGAGTCTACTGCTCTGACATGTAACACCGGGTAGTTAGACTAGTTTAGTCAGTCTTTTGTGATACATTGCGGTGTATCAGCTGATGTGGTTTTGTAATCTAACCGATATGATATATATTAAATTGGATAGCTTATGTGTACGTGAATTAATATTTGGAACTGATTAAATGATTTTATCTTCCGCTTAAATTGAAAATGTTACATATTTTATGGAGCAAATTGTGAAAGTGTTTTATTGGTGAAATTGTGGCATTCTTCTTTTATACCTGATCATAAAACCTTTTTTACTCTGATAACTTGTATGTGCTTAATTGTTTTATATGCATTTATTTGGGGTATAGAAGGGGGTGTTACACGCGTGTGTTTTTTTTTTGTGTGTGTGTGTGTGTGAACACGGGTGTTTTTCTTTAAGTACGCGCATGCGTGTGTGTGTGTGCGCGCGTGTGTGTGTGGGTGTGTATGCGCGCACATGTGTGTGTTTGTATGCGCGTGCGTGTGTCTATGTGAACGCGGGTGTGTGTGCGCGTGCGTAAATAAAATTGCGCGCGCGTGTGTGTGTTCATGTGTGCGTGTGTGTGGGTGTGAACACGCAAGCGCGCGCGTGTGTATGTGTGTGTATGCGATAGAGTGTGTGTGTGCGGGTGCGAACACGCAAGCGCGCGCGTGTGTGTTCGTTTGTGCGTGTGTGTGGGTGCTTGCGCGCGCGCACGGGTGTGTTTCTGGGTGTGCGCACGCGTGTGTGTGTGTGTGTATGCGATAGAGTGTGTGTGTGCGGGTGTGAACACGCAAGCGCGCGCGTGTGTATGTGTGTGTGTGCGCGCACGTGTGTGTGTGTGTGTGTGTGTTTGTGTTCGCGTGCGTGAGTCTATCTGCACGCACGTGCGTGTGTGTATGTGCACGCACGTGGGATTTTGATCGCGCGCGCGTGAGTGTGTATTAGCACGCGTGTGTTTGCGTTTATGTGCGTGTGTCTACGTGCACGCGTATGTGTGTCTGCGCGCACGTGTGTGTGTGTGTGTGTGTGCGCGTCTGGGTATGCACGCGCGCGTGTGTGTGTGCGTGTGTGTGTGTGCGCGTCTGGGTATGCACGCGCGTGCGTGTGTGTGTGTGTGTGTGTGTTTGCGTGCGCACGTTTGTTCGTGTACGTTTTTGTGTGTGTGTGCGCGCGCAGGTGTCTGTGTAAGAGAGAGAGAGAGAGCGTGTCCGCAAGCGTGTGTGTGTGCACGCACGTGTTTGTGTGCATGTGAGTGTGTATGTGTGTGTGTGCGTTTGTGTTTAAGTGTGTGCGTGCGTACATGTGTGTGTGTGTGTGTTAGCGCACAAGTGGGCGCTGGCACGCGGGCGTGTGCGTGTGGGGGTGTGTGTGTTAATGTGAGAGTGTGCGCATGCGTGCGCGCGCGTGTTTGTGTGTGCACGTGCGTTTGTGAGAGCGTTTTGTGTGTGTGTGTGCGTGTATGCATGCTTGCGCGCGCGCGTGTGTGTGTATGTGTGAGTGTGGGCACGCATGTGTATGTGTGTATGTGTGTGTGCACGCGCGTGTGTGTGTATTTGTATGTGTGTGTGCGTGTGTGTGTGTGTGTGTCTGCGTGCACGGGTGTGTTTCTGTGTGCGCGCGCACGTGTGTGTGTGTGTGGGGGGGGGGGGTGTGCATGTACGCGCGCGTGTGTTTGTGTGTGCGTGTGTGTTTGTATGGTAGTGCGTGCACGTGTGTGTGTGTCTGTGTGCGCGTTCGTGAGTCTATGTGCACGCGCGTGCGTGTGTGTATGTGCACGCACGTGGGTTTGTGCTTGCGTGTGTGTGTGTGCGTGTGTGTTTGTTAGCACACGTGTGTGTGTGTGTGTGTTTGCGTGGGTGTGTTTGTGAGAGTGCTTGCGCACCCGCGTGTGTATGTGTGCGCGCGCGCGCGCGTGCGAGCTTGCATGGGTGAGTGTGTGCGTGTGTGCGTGTGTGTGTGTGTGTGTGGATATACGCGTGTGTGTGTGTGTGTGCGTGCATGTGTGTGTCAGAGTGTGTGCATGCGTGTGTGCGTGCACGCGCGTGTGTGTGTTCGTGTGTGTGAGAGAGAGAGTGTGCGCGTACCCGCGTGTGCGTGTGTACGGTGTGCGCGCGCGAGCATGCTTGCGTGCGTGTGTACGTGTGTGCGTGCATGCATGCGTGCGTGTGTGTGTGTGGGTATACGTGCGCATGTGTTTGTGTGTGCGTGCGTGTGTGTGCGTGTGCGTGTGTGTGCTTGTGTTTGTGTGTGTGTGTGTGAACGCGAGTGTATGTGTGTGTGTGTGTGTGTGTGTGTGCATGCGCGCACGTGTTTATGTGTGCTTGCACGCATACGTGTGTGTGTGTGTGTACGTGCGTGCGTGCGTGTGCACACGCGTGTGTCTGTGTGTGTGTGTGTGTGTGTGTGTGCGTGCACGTGTGTGTGTTTGTGTGCGCGTGCGTGTGTCTATGTGCACGCGGGTGTGTGTGCGCGTGCGTATATAAAATTGCGCGCGCGCGTGTGTTTTTGTGTGTGTGTGTGTGTGTGTGTGTGTGCGCGCACGCGCGCGTGTGTCTGCATGCACACGGGTGTTTTTCTTTGTGTACGCGCATGCGTGTGTGTGTGTGTGTGCGCACGTGTGTGTGTGTGGGTGTGTATGCGCGCACATGTGTGTGTTTGTGTGCGCGTGCGTGTGTCTATGTGAACGTGGGTGTGTGTGCGCGTGCGTATATAAAATTGCGCGCACGTGTGTGTGTTCGTTTGTGCGTGTGCGTGGGTGCTTGCGCGCGCACGGATGTGTTTCTGGGTGTGCGTACGCGTGTGTGTGTGTGTATGCGATAGAGTGTGTGTGTGCGGGTGTGAACATGCAAGCGCGCGCGTGTGTATGTGTGTGTGTGTGTGTGTTTGTGTGCGGGTGCGTGAATCTATCTGCACGCGCGTGCGTGTGTATATGTGCACGCACGTGGGATTTTGCTCGCGCGCGCGTATATGTGTGTATGAGTTAGCACGCGTGTGTGTGCACACGTGTGTGTGATTGTGTGCGCGTGCGTGTGTCTACGTGCACGTGTGTGTGTGTGTGTGTGTCTGCGTGCATGTGTGTGTGTGTGTGTTTGCGTCCGCGCGTTTATTTGTGTTCGTTTTTGTGTGTGCGTATTTGTGCGTGCACGTGTGCGTTTGTGTGTGCGCGCACAAGTGTGTGTGTAAGAGAGAGAGCGTGTCCACAAGCGTGTGTGTGCTTGTGTGTGTGTGTGTGTGTGCACGCGCGTGTTTGTGTGCATGTGAGTGTGTGTGTGTTTGTGTGTGAGTGTGTGCGTGCGTACATGTGTGTGTGTGTTAGCGCACAAGTGGCCGCTGGCGCGCAGGCGTGTGCGTGTGGGGGTGTGTGTTAATGAGAGAGTGTGCGCGCGCGTGTTTTTGTGTGCACGTGCGTTTGTGAGAGCGTTTGTGTGTGTGTGTGTGTGTGTACGTGTACGCGCGCTTGCGCGCGCGTTTATGTGTATGTGTGAGTGTGGGCACGCATGTGTATATGTGAATGTGTGTGTGCGTGTGTGTATGTGTGTGTGCACGTGCGTGTGTGTGTATTCGTATGTGTGTGTGTGTGTGTATGCGCACGTGTGTGTGTGTGTGTGCGTGCACGGGTGTGTTTGTGTGTGTGCACGCACGTCTGTGTGTGTGTGTGGGGGGGGGGGGTGCACGCACATGTACGCGCGCGTGTGTTTGTGTGTGCGTGTGTGTTAATGTGTGTGCGCGCACGTGTGTGTGTCTGTATGCGCGTGCGTGAATCTATGTGCACGCGCGTGCGTGTGTGTATGTGCACGCACGTGTGTTTGTGCTCGCGCGTGTGTGTTTGCGTGTGTGTTTTTTAGCACACGTGTGTGTGTGTATTTGTGTGTGTGTGTGTTTGTGAGAGTGTGTGCGCACACGCGTGTGTGTGCGTGTGTGCACGCGAGGGAGCTTGCGTGGGTGAGTGTGTGTGTGCGTGAGTGTGTGCGTGCGAGCGTGTGTACGTGTGTGTGTGCGTACGTGCGTGTGTGTGTGTGGGTATACGCGTGCGCGTGTGTGTGTGCGTGCGATTGTATGCGTGTGTGTGTGCACACGCATTTGTGAGTGTGTGTGTGTGTGTGTGTGCGTGCGTGTGTGTGTGTGTGTCAGAGTGTATGCATGCGTGTGTATGTGTGTGTGTGTGTGCGTGCGTGTGTGTGTTCGTGTGTGTGTGTGAGAGAGTGCGCGCGCACCCGCGTGTGCGTGTGTATGGTGTGCGTGCGAGCGTGCTTGCGTGCGTGTGTACGTGTGTGCGGGCATGCGTGCATGCGTGTGTGTGTGTGTGGGTATACGCGCGCATCTGTTTGTGTGTGCGCGCATGTGTGTGCGTGCGTGTGTTTGTGTGTGTGTGTGTTTGTGTGAGTGTGCGCACGCGGGTGTTTGTGTGTGTGTGTGCGTGCGCGCACGTGTTGATGTGTGCTTGTGCGCATACGTGTGTGTATGTACGTGCGTGCGTGCGTGTGCACACGCGTGTGTCTATTGTGTGTGTGTGTGTGTGTGCGCGTGCACGTGTGTGTGTTTGTGTGCGCGTGCGTGTGTCTATGTGCACGCGAGTGTGTGTGCGCGTGCGAATATAAAATTGCGCGCGCGTGTGTTTGTGCACACGCGTGTGTTTCTGGGTGTGCGCGCACGGGTGTGTGTGTGTGTGTGTGTGCGGGTGTGTATGTGTGTGCGCGCACGGGTGTATGTGTGTGTGCGCGCACGTGTGTGTGTGTGCGTTTGTGTGCACGTGCGTGAGTCTATCTGCACGCGCGTGCGTGTGTGTATGTGCACGCACGTGGGATTTTATTCGCGCGCGCGTGTGTGTGTTAGCACGCGTGTGTGTGCACACGTGTGTGTGTGTGTGTTTGTGTGCGCGTTCGTGAGTCTAAGTGCATGCGCGTGTGTATCTGCGCGCACATGTTTGTTCGTGTACATTTTTGTGTGTGCGTATTTGTGCGTGCACGTGTGCGTGTGTGTGTGCGCGCGCAGGTGTATGTGTAAGAGAGAGAGCGTGTCCGCAAGCGTGTGTGTATGCATGTGTATGCTTGTGTGTGTGTGTGCGCACACGCTTGTTTGTGTGCATGTGAGTGTGCGTGTGTGTGTGTGTGTTTGTGTGTGAGTGTGTGCGTGCGTACATGTGTGTGTGTGTGTTAGCGCACAAGTGGGAGCTGGCGCGCGGGCATGTGGGTGTGTGTGTGTTAATGTGAGACTGTGCCCACGCGTGCGCTCGCGTGTTTTTGTGTGTATGTGTGTGTGCACGTGCGTTTGTGAGAGTGTTTTGTGTGTGTGTGTGTGTATGCGTGCTTGCACGCGCGTGTGTGTGTATGTGTGAGTGTGGGCACGCATGTGTATGTGTGTATGTGTGTGTGCGTGTGTGTATGTGTGTGTGCACGCGTGTGTGGGAGTGTATTCGTATGTGTGTGTGTGTGCGCGCGTGTGTGTGTATGCGCACGTGTGTGTGTGTGTGTGTGTGCACGGGTGTGTCTCTGCGTGTGCGTGCACGTATGTGTGTGTGTGTGTGTGGGGGGGGGTGTGCATGTACGCTTATGTGTGTTTGTGTGTGCGTGTGTGTTTGTGTGTATGTGCGCGCACGTGTGTGTGTGTGTGTCTATATGCGCGTGCGTGAGTATATGTGCTCGCGCGTGTGTGTTTGCGTGTGTGTTTGTTAGCACACGTGTGTGTGTGTGTGTGTGTTTGTGTGGGTGTGTTTGTGAGAGTGCGTGCGCACCCGCACGCGCGTGCGTGTGTGTTCGCGCGCGAGCGAACTTGCATGGCTGAGTGTGTGTGTGCGTGAGTGCGTGTGTGCGTGTGTACGTGTGCGCGTGCATGCGTGCGTGTGTGTGTGTGTGTGTGGGTATACGCGTGCGTGCGTGTGTGCGTGCATGTGTGTGTGTGTGTATGTGCACACGTGTTTGTGAGTGTGTGTGTGTGTGTGCGTGTGTGTGTGTCAGAGTGTGTGCATGCATGTGTATGTGTGTGAGTGTGTGCGTGTGTGTGTGCAAGCGCCCGATTGTGTATGAGAGAGAGAGTTTGCGTGCACCCGCGTGTGCATGTGTATGGTGTGCACGCGCGAGCGTGATTGCTTGTGTGTGTACGTGAGTGCATGCATGCGTGTGTGTGTGTGTGGGTATACGCGCGCATGCGTTTGTGTGTGTGTTTGTGTGTGTGCGTGCATGTATTTGTATGTGTGTGTGTGTGTGTGTGTGAGTGAGTGTGCGCACGCGGGTGTATGTGTGTGTGTGTGCGTGCGCGCGCGTATTTATGTGTGCTTGCGCGCATACGTGTGTGTGTACGTGCGTGCGTGCGTGTGCACACGCGTGTGTCTATGTGTATGTGTGTGTGTGCGTGCACGTGTGTGTGTTTGTGTGCGCGTGCGTGTGTCTATGTGCACGCGGGTGTGTGTGCGCGTGCGTATATAAAATTGCGCGCGCGTGTGTGTTTTTGCGTGTGTGCGTGGGCGCACGCGCGCGTGTGGGTGCGCGCACATGTGTGTTTTTCTTTGTGAACGCGCATGCGCGTGTGTGTGCGCACGTGTGTGTGTGGGTGTGTATGCGCGCACATGTGTGTGTTTGTGTGCGCGTGCGTGTGTCTATGTGAACGCGGGTGTGTGTGCGCGTGCGTATATAAAATTGCGCGCGCGTGTGTTTGTGCACGCGCGTGTGTGTTTGTTCGCGTGTGCGTGTGTGTGGGTGCTTACGCGCGCGTGTGTGTGTTCGCGTGTGCGTGTGTGTGGGTGCTTACGCGCGCGCACGGGTGTGTTTCTGGGTGTGCGCGCATGTGTGTGTGTGTATGCGATAGAGTGTGTGTGTGCGGGTGTGAACACCCAAGCGCGCGCGTGTGTATATGCGTGTGTGCGCACGTGTGTGTGTGTGTTTGTGTGCGCGTGCGTGAGTCCATCTGCACGCGCGTGCGTGTGTGTATGTGCACGCACGTGTGATTGTGCTCGCGTGCGCCTGTGTATGTGTTTTAGCACGTGTGTGTGTGCACACGTGTGTGTGTGTGTGTGTGTTTGTGTGTGTTTGTGCGAGTGAGAGTGTGTGCGCACCCGCGTGTGCGCGCGCTAGCGAGCTTGCTTGCATACGTGCGTGAGTGCGTGCGTGTGTACGTGTGTGCGTGTATGCGTGCGTGCGTGAGTGCGTGCATGCTTGTATACGTGTGTGCGTGCATGTGTGCGTACATGTGTGTGTCTATACCCGCGCGTGTGTGTGTGTGTGTGTGTGTGCACGCGTGTTTATGAGTTCGTGTGTGTGTGTGCGTGTGTGTGTGTGTGCACGCGCATTTATGAGTTCGTGTGTGTGTGTGCGTGTGTGTGTGTGCGTCTGTGCGTGTGTGTGTGTGTGTGTGCGTCTGTGCGTGTGTGTGTGTATGTGTGTGTGTGTGTGTGAAAGTGTGCGCACGCGTGTGTAACTGTGTGCACGCGCGTGTGTGTGTTCGTGGGTGTGTGTGTGCGTGCATGCATACGTGCGTGTGTGCGTGTGTGCGTGCGTGCGTGTGTGTACGTGCACACGCGTGTGTCTTTGTGTGTGTATGTGCACGCGCATGTGTGTTTGTGTTTGTGTGCGCGTGCGTGTGTCTATATGCACGCGGGTGTGTGTGCGCGTGTGGGTAACTGCACGCACTTTTTTTGTGTGTGTGTGTTTGTCTGAGTATGCACACGCGTTTGTGTGCTTGCGTGCGCGCGTTTGTTCGTGTAGGTGTTTTTGCGTGCGTGTTTGTGCGCGTACGTGTATGTGTGTATGTGTGTGTGCGCCCAGGTGTGTGTTTGTGTGTGTGTGTGAGAGAGAGAGAGAGAGAGTGTCCACAAGCGTGTGTGTATGTGTGTGTGTGCATGCGCGTGTTTGTGTGCATGTGAGTGTGTGTGTATGTGTGCGTGTGTTTGTGTGTGTGTGTGCGTGCCTGCGTATGTGTGTGTGTGAGGGAGCGCACAAGTGAGCGCTGGCGCGCACGTGTGCATGTGTGTGTGTGTGTGTTAATGTTAGAGAGCGCACGCGCGTGTGTGGTGTGTGTGCGTGTATGTGTGTGTGCACGTGCGTTTGTGAGAGTGTTTTGTGTGTGTGCGTGTGTATGTGTGTGTGTGCGTGTGTGTGTGTGTGCGTGTGTGTGTGTGTGGGGGCACACATGTGTATGTGTATGTGTGAGTGTGTATGTGTTTGCACGCGCGCGTGTGTGTATGCTTATGTGTGTTTGGATGCGTGTGTGCGTGTGTGTGTGTGTGTGTGTGCATGTGTGTGTGTGTGTGCATGCGTGTGTGTGTGAGAGAGTGCGTGTGTGCGTGCGTGCATAAGTGCGTGTGTGCATGTGTGCGTGCGTACCTTCGCGTGCGTGTGTCTTTGTGCACGCGGGTGTGTGTGCGCGTGCGGATATAAAATTACACGCGCGTGTGTTTGTGCACGCGCGTGTGTATGTTTTCGTGTGTGTGTGTGTCCATGCACGCACGTGTGTCTCTTCGTGTGTGTGTGTGCGCGTACATACGTGCGTGTGTGTGTGTGTGTGCGTGCGTGTGTGTGCACACGCGTATGTCTATGTGTGTGTGCTTGTGTGCGCGTGCGTGTGCTAATGTGCACGTGGGTGTGTATGCGCGTGCGTATATAAAATTGCGCACACATGTGTTTGTGCACGCGCGTGTGTGTTTGTGTGTGTGCGCATGCACGAGTGTGTTTTTGTGTGTGCACGCACGCGGCCACGCGCGCATGCATTGTATGTGTGTGTGTTTGTGTGCGCCTGCGTGAGTCTATGTACACGCGCGTGCGCGTGTGTATTTGCATGCACGTGTGTTTGTCCTCGCGTGTATGTGTGTGCGTGTGTGTGTGTGCACGCGCGCGCGCGTGTGTGTGTGTGTGTGTTTGTGTTTTTGTGTGTGTCTATGTGCGTGAGAGTATGCACGCACCCGCGTGTGTGGGCGCAAGAGCGAGCTCGCGTGCATGCATGCGTGTGTGCGTGAGTGCGTGCGTGCGTGTGTACGTGTGTGTGTGTGTGTGTGCATGCGGGCATATGTGCGTGTGTGTGTGTGCGGCTTTACGCTCGCGGGTGTATGCATGTGTGCGCGTGTCTGTGCGTGTGTGCACGCGCGTTTGTGAGTGCGTGTGTTTGTGTTTGTGTGTGCGTGTGTGTGTGTGTGAGAGAGAGAGAGTGTGCGCACGTGTGTGTGTGTGTGTGCACGCGCGTGTGTGTGTTCGTGGGTGTGTGTGTGTGTGCGTGCGTGCGTGTGTGTACGTGCGCACGCGTGTGTCTCTGTGTGTCTATGTGCACGCGTATGCGTGTGTGCGCGCACGTGTGTGTGTGTGTGTGTGTGTTTGTGTGCGTGTTTCTATGTGCACGCGCGTGTGTGTGCGCGTGCGTATATAAAATTGCACGCGCGTGTGTTTATGGAAACGCGCGTGTGTTTGTGCACGCGCGTGTGTGTGTTCATCTGTGTGTGTGCGCGTGTGTTTGTGTGTGTGCGTACGTGTGTGTGTGTGTGTATGAGTGCGTGTGTGCACATATGTGTGTGTGCGTGTGTGCACGTGTGTGTGTGTGATAGAGAGAGTGTGTGTGCGTGTGTGTGTGTGTGTGCATGCGCGTGTGCATGTGTTTGTGTGTGTGTGCTGGTGTGTCTGGGTGTGTGCGTGTGAGTGGATGCGTGCATGTGTGAGTGGCTGCATGTGTTCATGCGTGTGTCTATGTGTGTGTGAGCGCACGCGTGCGCATGTGTTCGTTTTGTGTGTATGTGTGTGTGTGAGTGTGTGAGCGCGCACGTTTGTGTGTGTGTGTGTGTGTGTGTATGTGTGCGTGTTTGTGGGTGTGTGTATGTGTGTCCGTGTGTGTGGGTATGTGCACGCGCGTGTTTGTTTGCACGCGAGTGTGTGTGTGGGTATGTGCACGCACATGTTTGTTTGCACGCGTGTGTGTGTGTTTGTTTGTGCGTGCGTGTGACTGTATGCGCGCGCGTGTGTATGCGTGCGTGTGCGTGTGTGTGTGTGCGTGTGTGTGTGTGTGTGTGTTTGTGCGTGCGCGCGCACGTGTGTGTGTGTGTGTGCACACGCGTGTGTTTGTGTGTGCGCACGCGTGTGTGTGAATGTGTGTGCAAGTGCGTACGTGTGTGTGTGTATGTGTGTGTGTGTGTGTTTGTGTGCGCGCGGGCGTGTGTTTGTATGCGCGCTCGCCTATGTTCATGTGTGTGTTTGTTTTTGCGCACGTGTGTGTGTGTGTGTGCACGCGCATTTGTGAGTGGTTGTGTGTGTGTGAGAGAGAGAGAGAGAGAGTGTTTGCACGCTTGTGGATGTGTGTGTCCGTGTGTGTGTGTGTGTGTGCGTGTGTGTTTGTGTGCACGTGTGTGTGTATGGGTATGTGCGCGCGTGATTGCGTGCGTGTGTGTGTGTGTGTGCGTCTGTGCGTGTGTGTGTGTGTGTGTGTGTGCGTCTGTGCGTGTGTGTGTGTATGTGTGTGTGTGTGTGTGTGAAAGTGTGCGCACGCGTGTGTAACTGTGTGCACGCGCGTGTGTGTGTTCGTGGGTGTGTGTGTGCGTGCATGCATACGTGCGTGTGTGCGTGTGTGCGTGCGTGCGTGTGTGTACGTGCACACGCGTGTGTCTTTGTGTGTGTATGTGCACGCGCATGTGTGTTTGTGTTTGTGTGCGCGTGCGTGTGTCTATATGCACGCGGGTGTGTGTGCGCGTGTGGGTAACTGCACGCACTTTTTTTGTGTGTGTGTGTTTGTCTGAGTATGCACACGCGTTTGTGTGCTTGCGTGCGCGCGTTTGTTCGTGTAGGTGTTTTTGCGTGCGTGTTTGTGCGCGTACGTGTATGTGTGTGTGTGTGTGTGCGCCCAGGTGTGTGTTTGTGTGTGTGTGTGAGAGAGAGAGAGAGTGTGTCCACAAGCGTGTGTGTATGTGTGTATGTGCATGCGCGTGTTTGTGTGCATGTGAGTGTGTGTGTGTGTGTGCGTGTGTTTGTGTGTGTGTGTGCGTGCCTGCGTATGTGTGTGTGTGAGGGAGCGCACAAGTGAGCGCTGGCGCGCACGTGTGCATGTGTGTGTGTGTGTTAATGTTAGAGAGCGCACGCGCGTGTGTGGTGTGTGTGCGTGTATGTGTGTGTGCACGTGCGTTTGTGAGAGTGTTTTGTGTGTGTGCGTGTGTATGTGTGAGTGCGTGTGTGTGTGTGTGTGCGTGTGTGTGGGGGGGGGGCACACATGTGTATGTGTATGTGTGAGTGTGTATGTGTTTGCACGCGCGCGTGTGTGTATGCTTATGTGTGTTTGGATGCGTGTGTGCGTGCGTGTGTGTGTGTGTGCATGTGTGTGTGTGTGTGTGTGCATGCGTGTGTGTGTGAGAGAGTGCGTGTGTGCGTGCGTGCATAAGTGCGTGTGTGCATGCGTGCGTGCGTACCTTCGCGTGCGTGTGTCTTTGTGCACGCGGGTGTGTGTGCGCGTGCGGATATAAAATTACACGCGCGTGTGTTTGTGCACGCGCGTGTGTATGTTTTCGTGTGTGTGTGTGTCCATGCACGCGCGTGTGTCTCTTCGTGTGTGTGTGTGCGCGTACATACGTGCGTGTGTGTGTGTGTGTGCGTGCGTGTGTGTGCACACGCGTATGTCTATGTGTGTGTGCTTGTGTGCGCGTGCGTGTGCTAATGTGCACGTGGGTGTGTATGCGCGTGCGTATATAAAATTGCGCACACATGTGTTTGTGCACGCGCGTGTGTGTTTGTGTGTGTGCGCACGCACGAGTGTGTTTTTGTGTGTGCACGCACGCGGCCACGCGCGCATGCATTGTATGTGTGTGTGTTTGTGTGCGCCTGCGTGAGTCTATGTACACGCGCGTGCGCGTGTGTATTTGCATGCACGTGTGTTTGTCCTCGCGTGTATGTGTGTGCGTGTGTGTGTGTGCACGCGCGCGCGTG
>CAWUDS030002744.1:572500-600000 GCA_963859935.3 Lathyrus sativus
TTCATGGGTGTGTGTATGTATGTGTATGCGTGCGTAAGTGTTTGTGTATGCGCGCACGTCGGTGTGTGTGTGTGCCCGCGCACGTGTGTGTATGTGTGGGTGTGTGCGTGCGTGTTTGCGTGCGTGCGTGTATGTTTGTATGTGCGCACACGTGTGAATGTGAGTGTGTGCACATGCGCGCGCGTATGTGTATATTTGCGCGTGTGTGTATGCGTGTGCGTATGTGCACGTGTGTGTGTGTGTATGTGCGCGCAAGCGTGTGTGTGTGTGTGTGCGTACACGTGTGTGTGTTTGGTCGCACGCGTGTGTGTGTGTGTGTGCGCGCAATCGCACGCACGCGTGTCTGTGTGTTTGTGTGTGAGAGAAAGTGTGCGCACGAGCGTGTGTGTGCGTACATGCGTGCGTGCGTGCATGTGTGTGTGCGGGTGCGTGCGCATGCATGTGTGTGTAGGTGGGTTACACACGCGCGCGCATCTGTTTGTGTGCGCGTACGTGTTTGTGTATGTGTGTGCATGTGTGAGTGTGTGTGAGAGAGAGTGTGTGAGCGCACAAAGTGTGTGTTTCTGTGCGTGTGTGTGTGTGCGCGCGCGTGTGTGTGCAGGCACGTCTGTGGGTGCGTGCGCGTGTGTGAGTGTGTGTCTGTGCGTGTATGTGTGTGCTTGTCCGTGTGTGTGTATGTGCACACACGCGTGCGCCCATGTTCGTGTGTATGTGTGTGTATGTGTGCGCGCACGTGTGTGTGTGCATGTGTGTGTGTGCGCACGTGTGTGCGTGTCTGTGTGCGTGTGTGTTTATGTGTGTGTGTGTGTGTGATAGAGTGTGCGTACGCGTGTGTGTGTATGTGTGTGTGTGTGAATGTGTATGTGTCTGTGTGTGCGCGCGCGCCTGTGTTTTGGTGTGTGCATGCGCGCTCATGTGCCTGTGTGTGCGCGCGCGCCTGTGTTTTGGTGTGTGCATGCGCGCTCATGTGCCTGTGTGCACGCGTGTGTGTTTGTGTGTGCGCAGGTGCGCGCGTGTGTGTATGTGCGTGCGCTTGCGGGCGTGGGTGCCTGCGTGTGTGTGTGTGTGTGTGTATGTGTGTGCGTGCGCACGCGCGTGTTTTTGTGTGTGTATGTATGTGTGCGTGCGTGTAAGTATGCATGCGCACGTGTATGTGTGTGTGTGTGTGTGTGTATGGGCGCCTGCCTGTATTCGTGTGTGTATTTGTGTGTGTGTGTGTGTGTGTGTTCACGCACGTGTGTGTGTGTGTCTGTGTGTCAGTGAGGGCACGCGGGCGCGCGTGTCTGTGTGTGTGTACGCACGCGTGTGTATGAGTGTGTGCATGTGAGTGTGTGTCCATGCGCGCGCGTGTGTGTGTGTGTGTTTGCGTATGTGTGTGTGTGTGTGTGTGTGTGTGAGAGAGAGAGTGTGCGCACGCGTGTGCATGTGTGTGTGTGTGTGTGTGTGTTCGTGGGTGTGTGTATGTGTGTGTGCCTGCGTGCGTAAGTGTGTGTGTATGTGTGCACGTGTGTGTATGTGTGGGTGTGTGCGTGCGTGTTTGCGTGCGTGCGTGTATGTGTATATATGCGCACGCGTGTGAATGTGAGTGTGTGCACATGCGTTCGCGTATGTGTATGTTTGCGCGCGTGTGTATGCGTGTGCATATGTGCACGCGTGTGTGTGGCCGCACGCAGGTGTGAGTGCGCACGCGCGTGCGTATGTATATGTGCGTGTGCGTGTGTGTGTTCGTTCGCACGCGCGTGTGTGTATGTGTGTGCACAATCGCACGCACGCGTTTCTGTGTGTTTGTGTGTGAGAGAGTGTGTGCACGAGCGTGTGTGTGTGTGCGCGTGTGATTATGTGTGTTTGTGTGCACACGCGTTTGTGTGTGTGCGCGCACGTGTGTGTGTGTGTGAGAGAGACTGTGTGTACGTGTGTGTGTGTGCGTGTGTGTGTGTGTGTATATGCACGCGCGCGTGTTTGCACGCGCGTGTGCGTGTGGGGGTCTGTGTGTGCGTGCACGTGTGTGTGTGTATGTGCGCCCAGGCGTGTGCTTGTACGTAAGCATGCACGCGTGGGTGTGCGTGCGTGCGTGTGTGGGCGCACGCACGTGAGTGTATGTGTGCGTGTAAGTATGCACGCGTGTGTGTGTGTGTGTGTGTGTGTGCATGTGTATGTGTTTGTGTGTGCGCGCGCGCCTGTGTTTTGGTGTGTGCATGCGCGCTCATGTGCCTGTGTGTGCGCGCGCGCCTGTGTTTTGGTGTGTGCATGCGCGCTCATGTGCCTGTGTGCACGCGTGTGTGTTTGTGTGTGCGCAGGTGCGCGCGTGTGTGTATGTGCGTGCGCTTGCGGGCGTGGGTGCCTGCGTGTGTGTGTGTGTGTATGTGTGTGCGTGCGCACGCGCGTGTTTTTGTGTGTGTATGTATGTGTGCGTGCGTGTAAGTATGCATGCGCACGTGTATGTGTGTGTGTGGGTGTGTATGGGCGCCTGCCTGTATTCGTGTGTGTATTTGTGTGTGTGTGTGTGTGTGTGTGTGTTCGCGCACGTGTGTGTGTGTGTGTGTCTGTGTGTCAGTGAGGGCACGCGGGCGCGCGTGTCTGTGTGTGTGTACGCACGCGTGTGTATGAGTGTGTGCATGTGAGTGTGTGTCCACGCGCGCGCGTGTGTGTGTGTATGTGTGTTTGCGTATGTGTGTGTGTGTGTGTGTGTGAGAGAGAGAGAGAGTGTGCGCACGCGTGTGCATGTGTGTGTGTGTGTGTGTGTGTGTTCGTGGGTGTGTGTATGTGTGTGTGCCTGCGTGCGTAAGTGTGTGTGTGTGTGTGTGCACGTGTGTGTATGTGTGGGTGTGTGCGTGCGTGTTTGCGTGCGTGCGTGTATGTGTATATATGCGCACGCGTGTGAATGTGAGTGTGTGCACATGCGTTCGCGTATGTGTATGTTTGCGCGCGTGTGTATGCGTGTGCATATGTGCACGCGTGTGTGTGGCCGCACGCAGGTGTGAGTGCGCACGCGCGTGCGTATGTATATGTGCGTGTGCGTGTGTGTGTTCGTTCGCACGCGCGTGTGTGTATGTGTGTGCACAATCGCACGCACGCGTTTCTGTGTGTTTGTGTGTGAGAGAGTGTATGCACGAGCGTGTGTGTGTGTGCGCGTGTGATTATGTGTGTTTGTGTGCACACGCGTTTGTGTGTGTGCGCGCACGTGTGTGTGTGTGAGAGAGAGACTGTGTGTACGTGTGTGTGTGTGCGTGTGTGTGTGTGTATATACACGCGCGCGGGTTTGCACGCGCGTGTGTGGGGGGGGTCTGTGTGTGCGTGCACGTGTGTGTGTATGTGCGCCCAGGCGTGTGCTTGTACGTAAGCATGCACGCGTGGGTGTGCGTGCGTGCGTGTGTGGGCGCACGCACGTGAGTGTATGTGTGCGTGTGTGTGCGTGCGTGTGTGGGCGCACGCGCGTGCATATCTGTGTGTGTGTGTGTGAGTGTGCGCACGCGCGTGTATGTTTGTGTACGTACGTGTGTGTGTGTTTTGTCGCGCATGTGTGTGTGAGAGAAGGTGTGCGCACGAGTGGGTGTGTGTGCGCGTGTGTGCGTGTGCGTGCACATGCGTTTGTGTGTGTGTGTGTGTGCACGTGTGTGTGTGTGTGAGAGAGAGAGAGAGAGTGTGTGCACGCGTGTATGTGTGTGTGTGCGTGCATGCGTGTGTGTGCATGTGTATATGTGCATGCGCGTGCGTGTGTGCACACGTGTGTGTGTGTGTGTGTGCGTGTGATTGCGCACGCGCGCGCGTGTTTGTTTGTTTGAGAGTGTGCACACGCGCGTGTGTTTGTGTGTGTGCGTGTTTGTGTCTGTGTGTGTGTGTCTGTGTGAACTTGTGCGCGTGCATGTGTTTACCAGTGTGCGCGCGCACACCTGATTTTGTGTGTGCGCGCACATGTGTGTGTGTGAGTATGCGCACGCGAGTGTTTGTATGTGTTAGCACACACGCGTGTTTGTTTGTGTGTGTATGGGCGCACGTGTTTGCGTATGAGGGCGCATGTGTGTGTGTGTGCATGCACGTGTTTTTGTATGTGCGTATGCGCGCGCGTGCGTGTTTGTTTGTGCACGTATTTGTGTGTGTGTTAGTATGCGCGCGCACGTGTTTGTGTGCGTGCGGGCACGCGTGCGTGTGCGCAAGCGTGTGTGTGTGTGTGTGTGTGCGTGCGTGCGTGCGTGAGAGAGTGTGTGCACGCACGTGTATGTGTGTGTTTGTGTGAGAGTTTGTATGGACGCTTGCGTGCGTGTGCGCGCGTTTGTGTGTGTATGCGCGTTTGTGTGTGCACATGCACGCTTGCGTATGTGTGTTCTTGCGTGTGTGTGTGTGTGCGTGTGTGTGTGTGTGTGTTTGTGCGCACATGTGTATGTGTGTATGTGCATGTGTGTGTGTATTCGTGTGTGTCTGTGTGTGTAAGTGTGTGTGCGCGCAAGCGTGTGTGTGTGTGTGTGTGTGTGCACGCGCTTTTGCGTGTACGTGTGTGTGTGTGGGTGTGTGGTTGTGAGTGCGTGCATACATGTGTGTGTATGTGTGCGAGCAAGCGTGTGTGTGTGTATGCACGTGTGTGTGTGTGTGTGTGTGCGTATGTGTGCGCGTGCGTGCGTGCGTGTGTGAGTACGTGTGTGTGCGTATACGCTCGCGCGCTTGTGTTTTTGTGTGTGTGTGTGTGCGTGTGAGTATGCACGCGCGCGCGCGTGTGTTTGTGTGTATGCACGCGCGTGTGTGTTCGTGTATGTGTTTGTGTGTGTGTTTGTGCATGCACGTGTGTATGTGTATGCGCGCGTAGGTGTGTGTGTGTGTGTGTGCACGTGCGATTGTGAGAGCATGTTGTGTGTGCGCGTGTGTAAGTGATATAGCTATGCAAATGATAATGCAATGAAACATAAACCAGTTAAAGAAAAATGTTGGGCAAATTTTGGGGTGCAACAGCTGCCCCTATTCAAGCGGCTTGGACCTGACTGGGTGAAGAGCGAACGACCTTCAGACAATCAAGGTAAAAGACGATTGAATACAAAATAAACCCGAAAATTTGCCAACCGCAGAAATAAATTGCGAAAACTGCTTGGGGGAAATATCCAAAAAACTGAATCCAGTGGTTACGACAACAAACTGATCAATCATCTGATAAAGAACTTGACTTTAACACTAGTTACCTGCGTGACGCCACAGATAACAAACTCGAAGGTTGGATCAACATGCACTTGATCCTCTCACATCGTCTAATGATAGACAGGAAGAGAAACATACTCACATCGTCTAGAGATAGACGGAAAAAATCATCCCGAAGGCCAGATCAACATGCCCTTGATCTTATCACATTGTCTAAAGATAGACAGGAAGAAAAATTTGTCCGAAGAACCACATCGCCAGTGAGAACTAGCGGAAATAAAACCATATGAACTTCAACACCACCCATCAAATTTCAGAATCCTTTCGTCTACAGGAATTGATGGAAAGAACAATATCCTCAAAGGGGCCACATCATCAATAAGGATTGACAGGAAGAAAACCACCTTCAAAGAGTCATGTCGTCGATAAGGATCAACAACTAGGAAAACCAAACATTCTTCAAAGAGCCTCGACGTCAATAAGGATCGACGGTCAGAAAAACCCCTTTTGAAATGTCATCTCATCCGATAAACAGAAAGAAAGCCAATATCTGAAAGATCGCCTTGAAACCTATCGACGTCTAAATATAGACGGAGAAAACCATATTCAAACTCACAACGTCTAATGATAGATGGATAAAACTCGCTGGGGAGACACATCGTCAATATGAACTGACGGTAAGAAACCTGCTGAAAAATCACTCGCTGTGTGTGTGTGTGTGCGTGCGAGCGTGCATGCGTGTGTGAGTGGCTGCATGTGTGCATGTGTGTGTATGTGTGTGTGAGCACATGCACATGCGCTTGTTCTTTTGTGTGTGTGTGTGTGTGCGCGCGCGCACGTGTGTGTGTGTATGTGTGCGTGTGTGTGTGCGTATGCACGTGTGTGTGTATGTGCGCGCGTGTGTGAGTGTGCGCACGCGTGTGTATGTGTGTGCATGTGTGTGCACGTGTGTGTGTATGTGCGCACGTACGTGCGTGCGTGCGTGAGTACGTGCGTCTGTATGTGTGCATATACGCTCGCGCGCTTGTGTGTGTGTGAGTGTGAGTGTAAGTGCGTATGCGCGCGCGTGTGTGCGTGTATGTGCGCGTGCGCAATCGTGCGTGCGTGAGTACGTGCGTGCGTGTGTGTGTGCCTATACGCTCGCGCGCTTGTGTGTGTG
Source organism: Lathyrus sativus (assembly GCA_963859935.3). Classification (NCBI taxonomy): domain Eukaryota; kingdom Viridiplantae; phylum Streptophyta; class Magnoliopsida; order Fabales; family Fabaceae; genus Lathyrus; species Lathyrus sativus. The sequence continues at coordinate 578,781 of CAWUDS030002744.1, forward strand.
TGTGTGTGTGTGTGTGACTGCGCGCACGTGCGTGTGTGTGTGTGTGACTGCGCGCACGTGCGTGTGTGTGTGCGCGTGAGTATGAACATGCGCGCGCGTGCTTGTGTATGCACGCGCGCGTGTGTTCGTGTATGTGTTTGTGTTTGTGTTTGTATGCGCACGTGTGTGTGTGTGTGAGTGTGCGCGCATGTGTGTATGTGTGTGTGTGTGTGCACGTGCAATTGTGAGAGTGTGTTATGTGTGCGTGTGTAAGTATTTGCGTGTGTGTGTGTGTGTGTGAGTGAGTGTGCGCACGCGTGTGTATGTGTGTGCATGTGTGCATGCGTGAATACGTGCTTGTGTGTGTGTGTGCGCGCACGGGTGTGTTTGTGTGTGTGCGGGCACTAGTGTGTGTTTGTGTGTACGTGTGTGTATGCGCGTACGTGTGTGTGTGTGTGTGTGTGTGTGTGTGTGTGTGTGCGCACACGTGTGTGCTTGCACGCGTGTGTGTGTGTGTTTGTGTGTGCACGCGCACATGTGTGTGCTGGTGTGCGCGTGCGTGTGTCTATGTACACGCGGGTGTGTGTATGCGCGTGCATGTGTGTATGTGCATGCACGCGTGCTTGTGCTCGCGCACGTGTTTGTGTGCATGTGTATGTGTTAACACGCGTCTGTGTGTGCGTTTGTGTTTGTTTGTGTGTGCGCGCACGTCTGTGTGTGTGTGTGTGTGTGCACACGAGTGTTTGTATGTGTTAGCACATGCGCATATGTGTTTGTGTGTGTGTGAGTGTGTCGGCGCATGTGTGTGCGAGTGTATGCGCGCACGTGTGTGGAGTATGTGAGTGCGCACGTGTGTGTGTGTGTGCGTGCGTACGTGCAAGCGTGCGGTCGTGTGTGTTTGTGTGAGTGTGCGCTCACACGTGTTTGTGTGTTTGTGTGAGTGTGTGCTCGCACGTGTTTGTGTGTGTGTGCGCCCGCGTGTATGTGCGTGCTTGCGCGCACGAGTGTGTGCGCATGCGTGTGAGTGTGTGTGCGCGTGCGTGCACGCTTGTGTGTGCGTGCGCGCACGTGTGTGTTTGTGTGAGAGAGAGAGTGTGTGTGTGCGCATGCGCGCACGTGTGTGTGCGCATGCACGCGTGTGTGTGCGTGCGCACACGTATGTATGTGTGTGTGTGTGTGTGAGAGAGAGAATGTGTGTGTGCGCACGCGCGTGTGTGTGTACGTGTGCGTGTGTGTATGTGTGTGCGCGTGTATATGCATGCGTGCGTGTGTGCACGCGCGTGTGTTTATGTGCGTGTGTGTGTTCTTGCGTGTGTGGGCGTGTGTATGTGTGTGCATGTATGTGTATGTGTGTTTTCGTGTGTGTCTGTGTGTGTGAGTGTGTGCAAGCATGTGTGTGTGTGTGCACGCACATTTGTGTGTGCACAAGTGTGGGCGCTCAGGTGTTTGCGTGCGGACGTGCGTGAGTGTGTGTGTATGTGTGAGAGTGTGTGCGCACGTGAGTGCGTGTGTGTGTGTGTCCGTGCGCGCATGCGTGCATGCATACGTGAGTGCGTGCGTGCATGAGTGACTGCGTGCATGCGTGTGTGTGTCTATACGCTCGCGCGAGCTTGTCTGTGTGTTTGCGCGCATGTGTGTGTGTGCGCGTCTGAGTATGCACGCACGTGAGCATGTGCATGCGCGCGCGCGTTTGTTCGTGTATGTGTTTGTGTTTGCGTGTTTGTGCGCGCACGTGTGTGTGTGTGTGTGTGTGCGCGCGCATGTGTGTGTTTGTGAGAGAGAGAAAGAGTGTCTGCACGCGCGTGTGAGTATGTGCGTGTGTGCGTGTGTGAGCTTGTGTGTGTGTGTGTGCACGCCCGTGTTTGTGTGCATGTGAGTGCGTGTGTGTGTGCGTGTGTTTGTGTGTGAGTGTGTGCGTACATGCGTATGTGTGTGTGTGAGCGCATAAGTGAGAGCTGGCGCGCGCGTGCCTGTGGTTGTGTGTGTATGTGTGTATGTGTGTGTATGTGTGTGTGCACGTGCGTCTATGAGAGCGTATTGTGTGTGTGTGCGTGTGTGTGTGTATGTGTACATACGTGCGTGCATGTGTGTGAGTGTGGGCATGCATGTGTACGTGTATGTGCGTATTTGTATGTGCGTGTGCATGTGCGTGTGTGTGCGCGTGCGTGCATGCGTGAATACGTGCGTGCGTGCGTGTGTGTGTGTGTCTGAGCGCGCACGAGTGTGTTTTTGTGTGTGCGCGCACACGTGTGTGTGTATGTGTGTGCGCACGTGTGTGTGTGTGTGTGTGTGTGTGTGGGTGTGCGCGCGTGCGTCCTTATGTGCAAGCGTGCTGGCGTGCGTGGGTGTGTACGTGCATGAGCGCATGCATGTTTTTGTGTGAGTGTGTGCGCGCACGTGTTTGTGTGTGTGCGCCTGCGTGTATTTGTGTGCTTGTGCGCACGCGTGTGTGTGTGCATGCGTGTGTGTGTGTGCATGCGTGCACGCGTGTGTGAATGGGTGTATGCGCATACACGTGAGTGTATGTGTGCGCGCACGTGTGTATGTGTGTGTGAGAGAGAGAGAGTGTGTGTGTGTGTGCGCACGTGCGCGTGTGTGTATGTACGTGTGCGTGTGTGTGAGTGTCTGCGCGTGTGTGTATATGCATGCGTGTGTGTGTGCACGCGCGTGTGTTTATGTATGTGCGTGTGTTCTTGCGTGTGTGTGTTTGTGCGCACGTGTGTCGGCAAGTGTGTGTGTGTGTATTCATGTGTGTCTGTGTGTGTGAGTATGTGTGCGCGCAAGCGTGTTTGTACGTGTGCGTGTGTGTGCATGCGAGCGTGCGTGTGTGCATACGTGCGTGCGTGCATGCGTTTGTGCGCGCGCGTGTTTGCGTGTGTGTGTGCGTGTGTGCACACGTATGTGTGGGTGTGTGCGTGCATGCGCGTTTGTGGGTGGGTGCGCGCACATGTGTGCGTGTTTGTGTGCGCGTGCGTGATGTGTTTGTGTGTACGTGTGTGTGTTAGCACGTGTGTGTGTGTGTGTTTGTGTGTGTGTGAGAGCAGGTGCGCACCCGCGTGTGTGCGTGTGTGCACGCGCGAGCGAGCTTGAGCGCGTGCGTGCGTGTGTGCGTATGTGCGTGTGTGCGTGCATGTGTGTGTATGTGCGTGCGTGCTTGTGTGGGTGTGTGCGCGCCCACGCATGTGTCTTTGTGTGCACGCGTGTGTTTGTGTGTGTGTCTGTGTGTGCGCGCACGTGTGTATGTGCAAGCGTGTGCGTGTGCGTGTGCGTGTGTGTATGAGTGTGTATGTGTGTGTGTGTGTGTGCGTGTGTTTATGTGTGTGTGTACATGTGTGTGAGTGTGTGTGTGCGAGCGGTGTACGTTAGTGCATTCGTGCGTGTGTGTGAGTGTGTGCGCATGTGTGTGTGTGTGTGCGTGCGCGTACGCGTGTGTCATTGTGTATGTGTGTGTGTATGTGTGTGTGTTTGTGTATGTGCGCGCGCGCTTGTGTGGGTGTGTGCGCGCCCACGCATGTGTCTTTGTGTGCACGTGTGTGTTTGTGTGTGTGTCTGTGTGTGCGCACACGTGTGTATGTGCACGCGTGTGCGTGTGCGTGTGCGTGTGTGTATGAGTGTGTATGTGTGTGTGTGTGCATGTGTTTGTGTGTGTGTACATGTGTGTGAGTGTGTGTGTGTGTGCGAGCGGCGTGCGTTAGTGCATTCGTGCGTGTGTGTGAGTGTGTGCGCATGTGTGTGTGTGTGTGTGTGTGTGTGCGTGCGCGTACGCGTGTGTCTATGTGTATGTGTGTGTGTGTATGTGTGTGTGTTTGTGTGTGTGCGTGCGCGTGTGTTTGTGTGTGTGTGTGTGTGTGTGTGTGTGTGTCTGTGCAGGTGTGTGTGTGTGTGTGAGTGTGCACGTGCGTGCCTGCGTGTTTATGTGTGTGCGTGTGTGTGTGTGTGTCTGTGTGTGTGCGCGTGTGTGCGTGTGTGTGCGTGTGCGCACATATATGTGAGTATGCGCGCGTGTGTGCACGTGTGTGTATGCACGCATGTGTTTGTGCGTGTGTGCGTGCGTGTGTGTATGCGTGTGCGTGTGTGTGCACGTGTGTGTATGTGTGTGCGAGCGGTGTGCGTTAGTGCTTGCATGCGTGCGGGTGTATGCGCACTCGCGTGTGTGTGCGCACGCGCGTTTTTGTTTTCTTGTGTGTGTCTGTGCGTGTGTGTGTTTATGCGTGTGTGTGTGTGTATGCGCGCACCCGTCTGTGTGTGTGTGTGTGCGCGTGTGTGTGCTTGTGTGTGCAAGCGGCGTGCGTTAGTGCTTGCGTGCGTGCGAGTGTGTGTGTGCACGCATGCACACGTGTGTGTTTGTATGTGTGCGCGCGCAAGCTCTCCCGCGCGCTTGTGTGGGTGTGAGCGCGCGCACGCGTCTGTCTGTGTGTGTGTGCGTGCCTGCATATGTGTGTGTGTGTGCGCGTGTGTGTCTGTGTGTGTACATGTAACGCCCCGATTTCGATTTTCACTTTTATTGGGCCCCAATTTAATTAAATTGGGTGAATAATATTTGGATGTAGAATTTGTGTGGAAATATGTTATATTTACATATTATCATATTTTTAACCGGTATTGGGAGGTTTCGGAGGAAATAGTTTGGAAGGGTATTTTAGACATTTCCTATTTAATATTAAGTGAGATATTTGTGAGATATTGAATTAATAGATGTTTTGGAAAAATAATGGAAAAGATATTAAAGAGTAAGAAGAAGAGAAAGAAAGGAGAAAGAAAGAAGAGGAGGAGAAAGAGAAGAGAAAGAGGAAAACCTAGAATCATCAAGAATCGATCAAAGCTTGCGATTAATCAGGTAAGGGTGAGAAGTTTTATCATCTTAATAATGTATAGCATCATATATGTATTAGTTTGGGCTTGTTGGTAGTTTTTCTACACTATCCATTTCTAGGGCAAAAGTTGGAATAATCGGTAGATTGAAGATTTAATCGGTTGAAACTGAGTAATAACGCCGTAGAATAGTCGGGTAACATGTATTGATGCTATTTGTACTGATTTAGATGTTTAAGAGATGGTTGATGATGGATTGGTGAAGGAGAGACAGAACAGAATGCTGTTCTGCGCAGGTTCGCTGGCTCTCGCCAGGCGAGCGAAGGCGAAGCTTCGCCAGGCGAAGCCCGGCGAATGCTGGCGAGTAATTATGTTTAAGTCCCAGTGGACTTCGCTGGTGAGTTCGCCAGGAGAAGGTGGATAGCGAAGGTTCGCCCAGCGAAGGTGCTGGCGAATGGTGGCGAATGAAGTCAGTAGCTACTGACTTGGGCTCGCTGGCGAGTTCGCCAGGCGAAGCCTAGCGAAGGTTCGCTGCGGGGGTTCGCCAGGCGAATAAAGGCGAACGTGACAGCATTTTTCTTGTGCTGTGTTGCTCATGTGGTGATTGTTTGGTTGATTCACATAGGTTAATACCTCTATGATATGAATAAGTATGTGATCTATTGTGATAACATGTGCTGTGGGTAGCCTTCGTGCGTAAATCCTCGATTGTAAATTGTGGTCGTTTGGGCAAATATGTGCATTGTTTAAATTGATTTAAAATGCATGATAATGAGGTGAATGACTAATGTGTCGTGTAATATACATTGCGATGTATGATGATTGTATGAAATTGAATGAGGTGAAGATGCATGAACATATTATGTGTATGTGTGTGCATTTCAAGAATTGTATAGAATACATTCTTGTGTTGTTGATTCCTAGGAGAATCTGATGAGTGATAGGACTCTTAGGAGAGCCTGAGGAGAGACATGACTCTTAGGAGAGTCTGATGAGAGGTGTGATTCCTTGGAGAGTCTGCTGTATGACCTGATTCCTCGGAGAATCTGATGGATGGTGTGATTCCTCGGAGAATCTGCTGAATGAATTGATTCCTCGGAGAATCTGACGAGATATGTGATTCCTTGGAGAGTCTGCTGATTAACCTGATTCCTTGGAGAATCTGATGAACAGTGTGATTCCTCGGAGAATCTGACGAGTGGCGTGATTCCTTGGAGAATCTGATGAATGGTGTGATTCCTAGGAGAGTCTGATGAGTGTTGTGATTCCTAGGAGAATCTGACAAGTGATAGAATACCCATGAGGGGTGAGAGTAGATTGATCCTTAGGAGGATCTGACGATCGACTAGATCGATGTTGTGTTGCATTTACATAGAGTAGCGAGTTGTCCTCTATGATTTGCATTTGTCATCTGTATATGATGTATAGTGAAATAAACATGTTGTGTATGTTTATTGAATTAACGTGAAATGTATGTTTTGGCATAATGTAGATACTGGAGGATATATATATATAGATATATATATATATGTGGTTGCATGTTTATGAAAAGATATAAACATTGATGATGCATATTGAGTATGCTTGGTGTTATAGTTGTATATAGATATATTATATTGTACAAGGTGAGTTATGGTGAGAATGCGTAGAATGCATAATTGTTGATATGAGATATTTATATATGTCTTTATGCATTATTTATTATGATATTGTTTCTCACCCTTCTGCTGTTTTATAATGCTCTATGAGGCATTGCAGATTAGATGGCTGGAGATATTTTGTGAAGCATGACTTCATTTCCCTTTTGGTCGGTCGGCTCTGATATGTAGCACCGGGTAGATAGGAGTTATTTCGATTCTTTTGCGATACATCTGTGCATGTATCTGCCGATGTTATGTTTTGTTGACATGTGGGATGATAATTGTATATGTGAATACATGTATTGGAGATATGAAATATTTAGATGTTTCCGCCTTGTTCTAAATATTTTCTCGTGGGTGCTGACCCGTTGTTGCATATCTGTAGAGCAGGTGTTGTATTGCATTGGAATTTTTATGATAATGTGACATACCCCTTTTGTGCTATGACTTACATGTACTCTGATAAAATTTTGACTTATGCCTAAATGATTAATTGAATTATTTTGGGGTAGGAATAAGGGGGGTGTTACAAGTGGTATCAGAGCCAGTGTTGAGTCAGTTGTGTTTGTCTTATTGTTTTGTTGGTTGAGCGGTTGTTTAACCTTGTTGCTGTTTTTGCGATTAAGAAGATTATGGCAGGTCGTAATGACAGTGCTATGGCTGCGGCATTGGAGGCGATGGCTAGAGCGGTGCAGGGTGCGCCGAATGTGAACGCAAATGATGAGTTTAGAAAGAATAAGCCACCGGTGTTCAAAGGAAGGTTTAATCCGGACGGTGCCCAGAATTGGTTGAAAGAGATCGAGAGGATCTTCAGAGTTATGAACTGTGCTGAGGGCAATAAGGTGAGGCTTGGATCTCACATGTTACGGGAAGAAGCCGATGACTGGTGGATCGGCATGAGGCAAGTGCTTGAAGTAGATGACGAGGAAATAACTTGGGATTTATTTCGTGCTGAATTCTTGAGGAAGTATTATCCTGAGAGTGTGAAAGGAAGGAAGGAAATGGAATTTCTTGAGTTGAAACAAGGCAATATGTCTGTGGTGGATTACACGGCTAAGTTTATGGAGTTAGTAAAATTTCATCCTCACTATGATGCGGTGACGGCAGAATTCTCTAAGTGTGTTAAGTATGAGAACGGCTTGCGTCCCGAGATCAAACAAGCGGTGGGCTATCAGAGGATAAGGAGATTTTCGGACTTGACCGAATGTTGTCGAATTTTTGAAAAAGATCGCAAAGCTCGTTCTACTCACTACAAGAGTTTGAAGGAGGAGAAAGAAAAGCGACAAGTAAGGAGTGAACCTTATGAGACGCCAGCTGATAAGGGCAAGCATAAGGGAAACTTTGTTAAGGGATCTGGAGGAGGGAGTTCTGGATCCATTAAATGCTACAAGTGTGGCGAGATGGGTCATAAGTCTTTTATGTGTGGAAAGCCCAAGATCAAATGCTCTAATTGTGGAGTTCTTGGACATGATGTTAAGGATTGTAGAATGGGTGCAGTGAAGTGCTACAATTGTGGAGAAGTGGGTTACATCAGTGCGAAGTGTCCTAAACCGAAGCAAGCTTCAGTAAGTGGGAAAGTGTTTGCATTGGCAGGGTCAGACACTACCAATGCGGATCGTTTGATTTGAGGTATGTGCTTTAATTATGTTGCACCTTTAGTTGTTATGTTTGATATCGGAGCGACTCATTTGTTCGTTTCTTTTGAGTACGCTTAGTGTTTGGTTTTGATTTTCCGTTGATGCGATGGTAATTGAGAGTGAAGACTTTAAGATGGTGACGTTGGACAACGTACGTGTTAGAGATTTGAGCTCATTGGGGTAGAATGACTAGTATGTTATTCCTGATGAGGTATAAGTATCATGGTTGTATTCGCTAGGGTAGAATGACTATGTGTCGTTCCTAGTGGAAAGAATCACCGGGGTAGAATGACCTAGATGTAGTTCCTGGTGAAGTACGAGTGATGTACCCGTAATCTCCAATGGGAGTTGATGAGGGTGACAGTCTTTTATGAGCCACGTGGCATGGCTATGATTGTGATAAGGAAGTATGCATGTGGACGATTGTGTGTAACTTGGGAATTCAGGAAAGGACGCAGAAATCGTGTCCGGTGTGTTTTGAATCAAGTGATATTTTCGAGGACGAAAATTTCTAAAGTGGGGGAGAGTTGTAACGCCCCGATTTCGATTTTCGCTTTTATTGGGCCCCAATTTAATTAAATTGGGTGAATAATATTTGGATGTAGAATTTGTGTGGAAATATGTTATATTTACATATTATCATATTTTTAACCGGTATTGGGAGGTTTCGGAGGAAATAGTTTGGAAGGGTATTTTAGACATTTCCTATTTAATATTAAGTGAGATATTTGTGAGATATTGAATTAATAGATGTTTTGGAAAAATAATGGAAAAGATATTAAAGAGTAAGAAGAAGAGAAAGAAAGGAGAAAGAAAGAAGAGGAGGAGAAAGAGAAGAGAAAGAGGAAAACCTAGAATCATCAAGAATCGATCAAAGCTTGCGATTAATCAGGTAAGGGTGAGAAGTTTTATCATCTTAATAATGTATAGCATCATATATGTATTAGTTTGGGCTTGTTGGTAGTTTTTCTACACTATCCATTTCTAGGGCAAAAGTTGGAATAATCGGTAGATTGAAGATTTAATCGGTTGAAACTGAGTAATAACGCCGTAGAATAGTCGGGTAACATGTATTGATGCTATTTGTACTGATTTAGATGTTTAAGAGATGGTTGATGATGGATTGGTGAAGGAGAGACAGAACAGAATGCTGTTCTGCGCAGGTTCGCTGGCTCTCGCCAGGCGAGCGAAGGCGAAGCTTCGCCAGGCGAAGCCCGGCGAATGCTGGCGAGTAATTATGTTTAAGTCCCAGTGGACTTCGCTGGTGAGTTCGCCAGGCGAAGGTGGATAGCGAAGGTTCGCCCAGCGAAGGTGCTGGCGAATGGTGGCGAATGAAGTCAGTAGCTACTGACTTGGGCTCGCTGGCGAGTTCGCCAGGCGAAGCCTAGCGAAGGTTCGCTGCGGGGGTTCGCCAGGCGAATAAAGGCGAACGTGACAGCATTTTTCTTGTGCTGTGTTGCTCATGTGGTGATTGTTTGGTTGATTCACATAGGTTAATACCTCTATGATATGAATAAGTATGTGATCTATTGTGATAACATGTGCTGTGGGTAGCCTTCGTGCGTAAATCCTCGATTGTAAATTGTGGTCGTTTGGGCAAATATGTGCATTGTTTAAATTGATTTAAAATGCATGATAATGAGGTGAATGACTAATGTGTCGTGTAATATACATTGCGATGTATGATGATTGTATGAAATTGAATGAGGTGAAGATGCATGAACATATTATGTGTATGTGTGTGCATTTCAAGAATTGTATAGAATACATTCTTGTGTTGTTGATTCCTAGGAGAATCTGATGAGTGATAGGACTCTTAGGAGAGCCTGAGGAGAGACATGACTCTTAGGAGAGTCTGATGAGAGGTGTGATTCCTTGGAGAGTCTGCTGTATGACCTGATTCCTCGGAGAATCTGATGGATGGTGTGATTCCTCGGAGAATCTGCTGAATGAATTGATTCCTCGGAGAATCTGACGAGATATGTGATTCCTTGGAGAGTCTGCTGATTAACCTGATTCCTTGGAGAATCTGATGAACAGTGTGATTCCTCGGAGAATCTGACGAGTGGCGTGATTCCTTGGAGAATCTGATGAATGGTGTGATTCCTAGGAGAGTCTGATGAGTGTTGTGATTCCTAGGAGAATCTGACAAGTGATAGAATACCCATGAGGGGTGAGAGTAGATTGATCCTTAGGAGGATCTGACGATCGACTAGATCGATGTTGTGTTGCATTTACATAGAGTAGCGAGTTGTCCTCTATGATTTGCATTTGTCATCTGTATATGATGTATAGTGAAATAAACATGTTGTGTATGTTTATTGAATTAACGTGAAATGTATGTTTTGGCATAATGTAGATACTGGAGGATATATATATATATAGATATATATATATATGTGGTTGCATGTTTATGAAAAGATATAAACATTGATGATGCATATTGAGTATGCTTGGTGTTATAGTTGTATATAGATATATTATATTGTACAAGGTGAGTTATGGTGAGAATGCGTAGAATGCATAATTGTTGATATGAGATATTTATATATGTCTTTATGCATTATTTATTATGATATTGTTTCTCACCCTTCTGCTGTTTTATAATGCTCTATGAGGCATTGCAGATTAGATGGCTGGAGATATTTTGTGAAGCATGACTTCATTTCCCTTTTGGTCGGTCGGCTCTGATATGTAGCACCGGGTAGATAGGAGTTATTTCGATTCTTTTGCGATACATCTGTGCATGTATCTGCCGATGTTATGTTTTGTTGACATGTGGGATGATAATTGTATATGTGAATACATGTATTGGAGATATGAAATATTTAGATGTTTCCGCCTTGTTCTAAATATTTTCTCGTGGGTGCTGACCCGTTGTTGCATATCTGTAGAGCAGGTGTTGTATTGCATTGGAATTTTTATGATAATGTGACATACCCCTTTTGTGCTATGACTTACATGTACTCTGATAAAATTTTGACTTATGCCTAAATGATTAATTGAATTATTTTGGGGTAGGAATACGGGGGGTGTTACAAGTGGTATCAGAGCCAGTGTTGAGTCAGTTGTGTTTGTCTTATTGTTTTGTTGGTTGAGCGGTTGTTTAACCTTGTTGCTGTTTTTGCGATTAAGAAGATTATGGCAGGTCGTAATGACAGTGCTATGGCTGCGGCATTGGAGGCGATGGCTAGAGCGGTGCAGGGTGCGCCGAATGTGAACGCAAATGATGAGTTTAGAAAGAATAAGCCACCGGTGTTCAAAGGAAGGTTTAATCCGGACGGTGCCCAGAATTGGTTGAAAGAGATCGAGAGGATCTTCAGAGTTATGAACTGTGCTGAGGGCAATAAGGTGAGGCTTGGATCTCACATGTTACGGGAAGAAGCCGATGACTGGTGGATCGGCATGAGGCAAGTGCTTGAAGTAGATGACGAGGAAATAACTTGGGATTTATTTCGTGCTGAATTCTTGAGGAAGTATTATCCTGAGAGTGTGAAAGGAAGGAAGGAAATGGAATTTCTTGAGTTGAAACAAGGCAATATGTCTGTGGTGGATTACACGGCTAAGTTTATGGAGTTAGTAAAATTTCATCCTCACTATGATGCGGTGACGGCAGAATTCTCTAAGTGTGTTAAGTATGAGAACGGCTTGCGTCCCGAGATCAAACAAGCGGTGGGCTATCAGAGGATAAGGAGATTTTCGGACTTGACCGAATGTTGTCGAATTTTTGAAAAAGATCGCAAAGCTCGTTCTACTCACTACAAGAGTTTGAAGGAGGAGAAAGAAAAGCGACAAGTAAGGAGTGAACCTTATGAGACGCCAGCTGATAAGGGCAAGCATAAGGGAAACTTTGTTAAGGGATCTGGAGGAGGGAGTTCTGGATCCATTAAATGCTACAAGTGTGGCGAGATGGGTCATAAGTCTTTTATGTGTGGAAAGCCCAAGATCAAATGCTCTAATTGTGGAGTTCTTGGACATGATGTTAAGGATTGTAGAATGGGTGCAGTGAAGTGCTACAATTGTGGAGAAGTGGGTCACATCAGTGCGAAGTGTCCTAAACCGAAGCAAGCTTCAGTAAGTGGGAAAGTGTTTGCATTGGCAGGGTCAGACACTACCAATGCGGATCGTTTGATTTGAGGTATGTGCTTTAATTATGTTGCACCTTTAGTTGTTATGTTTGATATCGGAGCGACTCATTTGTTCGTTTCTTTTGAGTACGCTTAGTGTTTGGTTTTGATTTTCCGTTGATGCGATGGTAATTGAGAGTGAAGACTTTAAGATGGTGACGTTGGACAACGTACGTGTTAGAGATTTGAGCTCATTGGGGTAGAATGACTAGTATGTTATTCCTGATGAGGTATAAGTATCATGGTTGTATTCGCTAGGGTAGAATGACTATGTGTCGTTCCTAGTGGAAAGAATCACCGGGGTAGAATGACCTAGATGTAGTTCCTGGTGAAGTACGAGTGATGTACCCGTAATCTCCAATGGGAGTTGATGAGGGTGACAGTCTTTTATGAGCCACGTGGCATGGCTGTGATTGTGATAAGGAAGTATGCATGTGGACGATTGTGTGTAACTTGGGAATTCAGGAAAGGACGCAGAAATCGTGTCCGGTGTGTTTTGAATCAAGTGATATTTTCGAGGACGAAAATTTCTAAAGTGGGGGAGAGTTGTAACGCCCCGATTTCGATTTTCACTTTTATTGGGCCCCAATTTAATTAAATTGGGTGAATAATATTTGGATGTAGAATTTGTGTGGAAATATGTTATATTTACATATTATCATATTTTTAACCGGTATTGGAAGGTTTCGGAGGAAATAGTTTGGAAGGGTATTTTAGACATTTCCTATTTAATATTAAGTGAGATATTTGTGAGATATTGAATTAATAGATGTTTTGGAAAAATAATGGAAAAGATATTAAAGAGTAAGAAGAAGAGAAAGAAAGGAGAAAGAAAGAAGAGGAGGAGAAAGAGAAGAGAAAGAGGAAAACCTAGAATCATCAAGAATCGATCAAAGCTTGCGATTAATCAGGTAAGGGTGAGAAGTTTTATCATCTTAATAATGTATAGCATCATATATGTATTAGTTTGGGCTTGTTGGTAGTTTTTCTACACTATCCATTTCTAGGGCAAAAGTTGGAATAATCGGTAGATTGAAGATTTAATCGGTTGAAACTGAGTAATAACGCCGTAGAATAGTCGGGTAACATGTATTGATGCTATTTGTACTGATTTAGATGTTTAAGAGATGGTTGATGATGGATTGGTGAAGGAGAGACAGAACAGAATGCTGTTCTGCGCAGGTTCGCTGGCTCTCGCCAAGCGAGCGAAGGCGAAGCTTCGCCAGGCGAAGCCCGGCGAATGCTGGCGAGTAATTATGTTTAAGTCCCAGTGGACTTCGCTGGTGAGTTCGCCAGGCGAAGGTGGATAGCGAAGGTTCGCCCAGCGAAGGTGCTGGCGAATGGTGGCGAATGAAGTCAGTAGCTACTGACTTGGGCTCGCTGGCGAGTTCGCCAGGCGAAGCCTAGCGAAGGTTCGCTGCGGGGGTTCGCCAGGCGAATAAAGGCGAACGTGACAGCATTTTTCTTGTGCTGTGTTGCTCATGTGGTGATTGTTTGGTTGATTCACATAGGTTAATACCTCTATGATATGAATAAGTATGTGATCTATTGTGATAACATGTGCTGTGGGTAGCCTTCGTGCGTAAATCCTCGATTGTAAATTGTGGTCGTTTGGGCAAATATGTGCATTGTTTAAATTGATTTAAAATGCATGATAATGAGGTGAATGACTAATGTGTCGTGTAATATACATTGCGATGTATGATGATTGTATGAAATTGAATGAGGTGAAGATGCATGAACATATTATGTGTATGCGTGTGCATTTCAAGAATTGTATAGAATACATTCTTGTGTTGTTGATTCCTAGGAGAATCTGATGAGTGATAGGACTCTTAGGAGAGCCTGAGGAGAGACATGACTCTTAGGAGAGTCTGATGAGAGGTGTGATTCCTTGGAGAGTCTGCTGTATGACCTGATTCCTCGGAGAATCTGATGGATGGTGTGATTCCTCGGAGAATCTGCTGAATGAATTGATTCCTCGGAGAATCTGACGAGATATGTGATTCCTTGGAGAGTCTGCTGATTAACCTGATTCCTTGGAGAATCTGATGAACAGTGTGATTCCTCGGAGAATCTGACGAGTGGCGTGATTCCTTGGAGAATCTGATGAATGGTGTGATTCCTAGGAGAGTCTGATGAGTGTTGTGATTCCTAGGAGAATCTGACAAGTGATAGAATACCCATGAGGGGTGAGAGTAGATTGATCCTTAGGAGGATCTGACGATCGACTAGATCGATGTTGTGTTGCATTTACATAGAGTAGCGAGTTGTCCTCTATGATTTGCATTTGTCATCTGTATATGATGTATAGTGAAATAAACATGTTGTGTATGTTTATTGAATTAACGTGAAATGTATGTTTTGGCATAATGTAGATACTGGAGGATATATATATATAGATATATATATATATGTGGTTGCATGTTTATGAAAAGATATAAACATTGATGATGCATATTGAGTATGCTTGGTGTTATAGTTGTATATAGATATATTATATTGTACAAGGTGAGTTATGGTGAGAATGCGTAGAATGCATAATTGTTGATATGAGATATTTATATATGTCTTTATGCATTATTTATTATGATATTGTTTCTCACCCTTCTGCTGTTTTATAATGCTCTATGAGGCATTGCAGATTAGATGGCTGGAGATATTTTGTGAAGCATGACTTCATTTCCCTTTTGGTCGGTCGGCTCTGATATGTAGCACCGGGTAGATAGGAGTTATTTCGATTCTTTTGCGATACATCTGTGCATGTATCTGCCGATGTTATGTTTTGTTGACATGTGGGATGATAATTGTATATGTGAATACATGTATTGGAGATATGAAATATTTAGATGTTTCCGCCTTGTTCTAAATATTTTCTCGTGGGTGCTGACCCGTTGTTGCATATCTGTAGAGCAGGTGTTGTATTGCATTGGAATTTTTATGATAATGTGACATACCCCTTTTGTGCTATGACTTACATGTACTCTGATAAAATTTTGACTTATGCCTAAATGATTAATTGAATTATTTTGGGGTAGGAATAAGGGGGGTGTTACAAGTGGTATCAGAGCCAGTGTTGAGTCAGTTGTGTTTGTCTTATTGTTTTGTTGGTTGAGCGGTTGTTTAACCTTGTTGCTGTTTTTGCGATTAAGAAGATTATGGCAGGTCGTAATGACAGTGCTATGGCTGCGGCATTGGAGGCGATGGCTAGAGCGGTGCAGGGTGCGCCGAATGTGAACGCAAATGATGAGTTTAGAAAGAATAAGCCACCGGTGTTCAAAGGAAGGTTTAATCCGGACGGTGCCCAGAATTGGTTGAAAGAGATCGAGAGGATCTTCAGAGTTATGAACTGTGCTGAGGGCAATAAGGTGAGGCTTGGATCTCACATGTTACGGGAAGAAGCCGATGACTGGTGGATCGGCATGAGGCAAGTGCTTGAAGTAGATGACGAGGAAATAACTTGGGATTTATTTCGTGCTGAATTCTTGAGGAAGTATTATCCTGAGAGTGTGAAAGGAAGGAAGGAAATGGAATTTCTTGAGTTGAAACAAGGCAATATGTCTGTGGTGGATTACACGGCTAAGTTTATGGAGTTAGTAAAATTTCATCCTCACTATGATGCGGTGACGGCAGAATTCTCTAAGTGTGTTAAGTATGAGAACGGCTTGCGTCCCGAGATCAAACAAGCGGTGGGCTATCAGAGGATAAGGAGATTTTCGGACTTGACCGAATGTTGTCGAATTTTTGAAAAAGATCGCAAAGCTCGTTCTACTCACTACAAGAGTTTGAAGGAGGAGAAAGAAAAGCGACAAGTAAGGAGTGAACCTTATGAGACGCCAGCTGATAAGGGCAAGCATAAGGGAAACTTTGTTAAGGGATCTGGAGGAGGGAGTTCTGGATCCATTAAATGCTACAAGTGTGGCGAGATGGGTCATAAGTCTTTTATGTGTGGAAAGCCCAAGATCAAATGCTCTAATTGTGGAGTTCTTGGACATGATGTTAAGGATTGTAGAATGGGTGCAGTGAAGTGCTACAATTGTGGAGAAGTGGGTCACATCAGTGCGAAGTGTCCTAAACCGAAGCAAGCTTCAGTAAGTGGGAAAGTGTTTGCATTGGCAGGGTCAGACACTACCAATGCGGATCGTTTGATTTGAGGTATGTGCTTTAATTATGTTGCACCTTTAGTTGTTATGTTTGATATCGGAGCGACTCATTTGTTCGTTTCTTTTGAGTACGCTTAGTGTTTGGTTTTGATTTTCCGTTGATGCGATGGTAATTGAGAGTGAAGACTTTAAGATGGTGACGTTGGACAACGTACGTGTTAGAGATTTGAGCTCATTGGGGTAGAATGACTAGTATGTTATTCCTGATGAGGTATAAGTATCATGGTTGTATTCGCTAGGGTAGAATGACTATGTGTCGTTCCTAGTGGAAAGAATCACCGGGGTAGAATGACCTAGATGTAGTTCCTGGTGAAGTACGAGTGATGTACCCGTAATCTCCAATGGGAGTTGATGAGGGTGACAGTCTTTTATGAGCCACGTGGCATGGCTGTGATTGTGATAAGGAAGTATGCATGTGGACGATTGTGTGTAACTTGGGAATTCAGGAAAGGACGCAGAAATCGTGTCCGGTGTGTTTTGAATCAAGTGATATTTTCGAGGACGAAAATTTCTAAAGTGGGGGAGAGTTGTAACGCCCCGATTTCGATTTTCACTTTTATTGGGCCCCAATTTAATTAAATTGGGTGAATAATATTTGGATGTAGAATTTGTGTGGAAATATGTTATATTTACATATTATCATATTTTTAACCGGTATTGGGAGGTTTCGGAGGAAATAGTTTGGAAGGGTATTTTAGACATTTCCTATTTAATATTAAGTGAGATATTTGTGAGATATTGAATTAATAGATGTTTTGGAAAAATAATGGAAAAGATATTAAAGAGTAAGAAGAAGAGAAAGAAAGGAGAAAGAAAGAAGAGGAGGAGAAAGAGAAGAGAAAGAGGAAAACCTAGAATCATCAAGAATCGATCAAAGCTTGCGATTAATCAGGTAAGGGTGAGAAGTTTTATCATCTTAATAATGTATAGCATCATATATGTATTAGTTTGGGCTTGTTGGTAGTTTTTCTACACTATCCATTTCTAGGGCAAAAGTTGGAATAATCGGTAGATTGAAGATTTAATCGGTTGAAACTGAGTAATAACGCCGTAGAATAGTCGGGTAACATGTATTGATGCTATTTGTACTGATTTAGATGTTTAAGAGATGGTTGATGATGGATTGGTGAAGGAGAGACAGAACAGAATGCTGTTCTGCGCAGGTTCGCTGGCTCTCGCCAGGCGAGCGAAGGCGAAGCTTCGCCAGGCGAAGCCCGGCGAATGCTGGCGAGTAATTATGTTTAAGTCCCAGTGGACTTCGCTGGTGAGTTCGCCAGGCGAAGGTGGATAGCGAAGGTTCGCCCAGCGAAGGTGCTGGCGAATGGTGGCGAATGAAGTCAGTAGCTACTGACTTGGGCTCGCTGGCGAGTTCGCCAGGCGAAGCCTAGCGAAGGTTCGCTGCGGGGGTTCGCCAGGCGAATAAAGGCGAACGTGACAGCATTTTTCTTGTGCTGTGTTGCTCATGTGGTGATTGTTTGGTTGATTCACATAGGTTAATACCTCTATGATATGAATAAGTATGTGATCTATTGTGATAACATGTGCTGTGGGTAGCCTTCGTGCGTAAATCCTCGATTGTAAATTGTGGTCGTTTGGGCAAATATGTGCATTGTTTAAATTGATTTAAAATGCATGATAATGAGGTGAATGACTAATGTGTCGTGTAATATACATTGCGATGTATGATGATTGTATGAAATTGAATGAGGTGAAGATGCATGAACATATTATGTGTATGTGTGTGCATTTCAAGAATTGTATAGAATACATTCTTGTGTTGTTGATTCCTAGGAGAATCTGATGAGTGATAGGACTCTTAGGAGAGCCTGAGGAGAGACATGACTCTTAGGAGAGTCTGATGAGAGGTGTGATTCCTTGGAGAGTCTGCTGTATGACCTGATTCCTCGGAGAATCTGATGGATGGTGTGATTCATCGGAGAATCTGCTGAATGAATTGATTCCTCGGAGAATCTGACGAGATATGTGATTCCTTGGAGAGTCTGCTGATTAACCTGATTCCTTGGAGAATCTGATGAACAGTGTGATTCCTCGGAGAATCTGACGAGTGGCGTGATTCCTTGGAGAATCTGATGAATGGTGTGATTCCTAGGAGAGTCTGATGAGTGTTGTGATTCCTAGGAGAATCTGACAAGTGATAGAATACCCATGAGGGGTGAGAGTAGATTGATCCTTAGGAGGATCTGACGATCGACTAGATCGATGTTGTGTTGCATTTACATAGAGTAGCGAGTTGTCCTCTATGATTTGCATTTGTCATCTGTATATGATGTATAGTGAAATAAACATGTTGTGTATGTTTATTGAATTAACGTGAAATGTATGTTTTGGCATAATGTAGATACTGGAGGATATATATATAGATATATATATATGTGGTTGCATGTTTATGAAAAGATATAAACATTGATGATGCATATTGAGTATGCTTGGTGTTATAGTTGTATATAGATATATTATATTGTACAAGGTGAGTTATGGTGAGAATGCGTAGAATGCATAATTGTTGATATGAGATATTTATATATGTCTTTATGCATTATTTATTATGATATTGTTTCTCACCTTTCTGCTGTTTTATAATGCTCTATGAGGCATTGCAGATTAGATGGCTGGAGATATTTTGTGAAGCATGACTTCATTTCCCTTTTGGTCGGTCGGCTCTGATATGTAGCACCGGGTAGATAGGAGTTATTTCGATTCTTTTGCGATACATCTGTGCATGTATCTGCCGATGTTATGTTTTGTTGACATGTGGGATGATAATTGTATATGTGAATACATGTATTGGAGATATGAAATATTTAGATGTTTCCGCCTTGTTCTAAATATTTTCTCGTGGGTGCTGACCCGTTGTTGCATATCTGTAGAGCAGGTGTTGTATTGCATTGGAATTTTTATGATAATGTGACATACCCCTTTTGTGCTATGACTTACATGTACTCTGATAAAATTTTGACTTATGCCTAAATGATTAATTGAATTATTTTGGGGTAGGAATAAGGGGGTGTTACAGTACACGTGCGTGTGTGTGTGCGTCTGAGTGTATGCGTGCGCGTGTGTGTGCGTACGTGCGTGCATGCATGTGTGTAGTGGGTGCGTGCGCATGCGTGTGTGTTTGTAGGTGCGTCAGCACGCGCGCGCACGAATCTGTTTGTGTATGCGCACGTGTTTGTGTATGTGTGTGCGTCTGTGAGTGTGTGTGAGAGAGAGTGTGTGAGCGCACGCGCGTGTATGTGTGTGTGTGTGTGTGTGTGCGTGTGTGTGTATGCGTGCGTGTGTGTGTGTGTGTGCGTGTGGGTATGTGCGCGCACGCGTGTGTTTGTATGTGTGGGCGCACGCGTGCGCTCGTGTCTGTGTGTATTTGTGTGTATGTGTGCGCGCACGTGTGTGTGTGTGTTTGTGTGTGTGTGTGGGGGGGGGGAGAGAGAGTGTGCGCACGCGTGTGTGCGTGTGCGTGTGCGCGCGCTTGAGCGGATGTGTGCGCGTCCACGCATGTGTCTGTGTGTGCCCGCGTGTGTTTGTTTGTGTGCCTGTGTGTGGGCGCACGTGTGTGTGTGTGTGTCTGTGTGTTTGCGCAGGTGCTTGTGTGTGTGAGTGTGCGCGTGCGTGCCTGCGTGTGTGTGTGTGTGCGTGTGCGTGCAGGCACGCGCGCCCGCGTGATTGGTTGTGTGCACGCGCACGCGTGTATCTATGTGTTTGTGTGTGTGTGTGTTTGTGTGTGTGTCTAGGTGTGCACGCACGCGCGTGTGTGTGTGTCTGTGTCTGCGCAGGTGCGTGTGCGTGTGTGCGTGCCTGCGTGCCCGCGTGTGTGTATATGTGTGTGCGCACGTGTGTGTTTGTGTGTGCACGCAAGCGTGCTTGTGGGCACGCGAGTGCGTGTGTGTGTGTGTGGCCGTGTGTAAGGGCGTGCGTGCGTGCGCGTGTGTGTGTGTGTTTATGCGAGCGTGTGGACACGTGTGTGTGCGTGTGCGCGCATGTGTGTGTTCGCACGCGTCTGTGTGTGTACGTGTGTGTGTTTGTGCATGTGTGTGTGTGTGTGCACGTGTGCGTGTGTGTGTATGTGTGTGCGAGCGGCGTGCGTTAGTGCATGCGTGCGCGTGGGTGTATGTGTGCACGCGTGCCTGCATGCGTGCCTGCGTGTGTGTGTGTGTGTGTATGTGTGTGTATGCGCGCGCGTGTTTCTGTGTGTGTACACGTGCGTTTGTGTGTGCATCTGAGTGTATGCGTGCGCGTGTGTGTGCGTACGTGCGTGCGTGCGTGCATGTGTGAAGTGGGTGCGTGCGGATGCGTGTGTGTTTAGGTGCGTCAGCACGCGCGCACGCGTATCTGTTTGTGTGCGCGCACATGCGTGTGAATGTGTGTGAGAGAGAGTGTGTGAACGCACGCGCGTGCGTGTGTATGTTTGTGTGTGTGCGTGTGTGTACGCGCGTGTGTGTGTGTATGTGCGTGCGTGTCCGTGTGTGTATGTGTGCGCACGCGCGTGTGTGTGTGTGCGCGCGCGAGTATTTGTGTGTGTGTGCGTCTCCGTGTGTGTGTGTGTGTGCGCACACGTGCGCTCGTGTCCGTGTGTATTTGTGTGTATGTGTGTGTGTGTGTTTGTGTATGTGTGTGTGTGAGAGAGTGTGCACGCGCGCGTGTGTGTGTGTGTGTGTGCGTGTGTGTGCGTGCGTGTGTATGTGTCTGTGTGGGCGTGCGCGTTTGTGAGGGTGTGTGCGCGCGCACGCATGGGTCTGTGTGTGCGCGTGTGTGTTTGTGTGTGTGTCTGTGTGTGCGCGCACGTGTGTTTGCGTGTCTGCGCAGGTGCGTGTTTGTGAAAGTGTGCGCGTGCGTGCCTGCGTGTG